>JAQHUG010000132.1:4306873-4317025 GCA_028555095.1 Dicrostonyx torquatus
AATCAAGCGCTTCCATGTTGTAAACCCTCCTGGTTGAAATAGTGGGAAGTACATAGTCACCAAATTATCCCACATCATCTGTGCATAGTGGCAGACACCTTTAATCCTAGTCTGAGTCAAGGACAGGCTAATCATTGTGAGTTTAAAGGCCAGTCAGGTCTAATATCCAGTTCAGGCCAGCTAGTGCTATATGATACTGTTTCAAAAAATAAAATAGAACAGCAACATAAAAAATGAACAAACAAAAAAAGGAAGCCAACTTCATGCTCCCTAAATCTTTCAGTAACTCCTAAGCATCTCCAGCATCCTTTGTTTAGCTTGTGTGGTTACTTACAGTAACTAATGGTTTGGTTTTGTTTGTGGTTCTTTTGTTTGTTGGTTGGTTTTTATATACAACATGTCTTGACTTGTGTTTATTTAACCACCTAAAATTTTTCTAGAGCTTGTAGCCTGCCCTTAGCATTGCACAGATAAAAATAAGTGACGTTTAACACAGACCTTACTACCTTCACATTTTAAAAAATCATAACTCTCTCAGGGCTGAAGAGGTGGGTCAGCTGTTAAGATCACATACTGCTCTTGCAGAGGACCTGAGTTCAGTTCCTAGCACCCATATTGATTAGGTCATGATCCCTGTAAACTTCAGTTCTAGGGAATCCAATGCCTCTGGCCTTTTAGGCCACTGCTGCTTACATGTAAATACCCCACACATAGACACACATAAATGAAGTAAAACCTTAAAAAAGTCAGAACACTGTATATAGGTGTAAAGCTGACAGAATTCAAGGTATTTATATATACAACTGTATGATTTTAATTGACTAAATGTCTAATTTGTTGAAAAGCTTTAAAAAAAACACCACACTCTCTATTTAAATCTGTGTAGTCTTGAGGGCACAGATGAGACATAAGCTGACATAGGATGACCCGATGACAGCTGATGAATGGATTCTGACTTTATGGTACAGCTCACTTGTATGCATTGACATCTGCTGTTTTAATTATTCCAGAGCACTCCCCATTTGGTCCCTCACCATTGGGCCGACCGTCATCTGAAACGAGAGCTTTTCTCTCTCCTCCAACGTTGTTGGAGGGTCCACTCAGACTCTCACCTTCACTTCCTGGGGGAGGAGGAAGAGGTATATGGTTTAAACATTTTTCTTACTCTAAATTTCTTCCTTCCTTTACATTTTCATCTCAACTTACCTTTAAAATAATCTGTAAATAGACATTTGGAAAGTACAAGCATTCCTTGCACTTATCATAGATTTACTTATTTTTTTAACTGGGTGAAGAATCTTGGGCCAGTTATGGTGGCTCATACCTTTAATTCCAGCAGGAGGACCTCTGTGAGTTTGAGGCCAGCCTGGTCTGCATAGTGAGTTCCAGGCCATTCAGAGCTGCACAGTAAGATTTGCCTCAAACACAAACAAACTCCACAGTACACTGTTCTGATGTGTTTCTCTCCTGTGTACAGGTTAAGGCAGGTGGCCATCCCAACTCTGAAAATTCAGAAAAATCCTGAGTGCTCTGAATGGCAAACACTTTGGGTGTAATGCTCAAATGTGAATTTTGAAGCATTTCATATTGCAGATTTTGGATTTGTGTTGTTCAACCCTTAAGGTCTATAAGCACGTGCACACATGTGCAAACACACACACACACATACCAATTTAAAATTGCAAACACTTATGGCACCATGCATTTCCAGTAAGGAATACTCAGCCTATATTGGATAGTGAGGAATCAATGTTTATGTTTCAAAACTATATTATACTACATAAAACCTTTCAAATAATATGTAAGATATAGCAATATAACCAGCATAAAATGCATTTTGATGAAATAGGATCAGACTGTAGACCTTTATATGTATATATTTAATTCAGTAACTTTTTAAAAAAAATAGTAAATCATAACATGAAAGCCCCTATCCCCCCTTTTTAATCATGAAGGAAGTCAGAGTGCTCTTCTAGGCAGAGTTTGCATGGGGCCTTTTCAGGAAGTCTAACTCTGCTGACTCCTTGAGAGACTACACCGGGGTTGCCTGCATTGCCCCGTACTTACCTTGCTGTTTCTGTATTTCCGTAGCTGTGTTAAATACAGGACTTGCTAATGAAATGTCTCTAACCATTTATGTAAGCGATGTAACACACTAAATGTGCAGCAGGAACAAGTGAGACAAACAAACAAAAAAACCACAGCAAACTAGGGCTCAGCCGTGAAGAGCTCTGGCTGTTCTTCCAGAGGACACGGGTTCAACTCCCAGCACTCACATGGCAGCTCACAGCTGTCTATAACTCCAGTTCCAGCATCTTGAAACTTCCCATGGTAAAACATTAACTCCCATAAAAGCTAAAAAAATGTTAAAAAAAATAAAAACTCCAACAAGATAAACCAAACATCAATATTTACACTTATTATTTTACTACTTATTCTCGAGTCTCTCAGGCAAACTTCAGCTAAACCTAAGGCCATTGTAAATCATCTAAAATTCTGTTCTTTGTGAGAATATCAGGTTCCCGGGTGCCCTGTATTAGGTGAGGTGAAAGAGCAGCTCAGTCTGTTTCCTCTTTTTATCTTCTTGGTTCTCGGTTTGCTCCATATGGAACTGTTTTCACACCTGCCAGCCCTGGCTCACTTCAGAAAGAGCTTTGCATGTGTTGGTTTTGAATTGGAAACTTCTAGAGAAAGTAACTAGTGGGGTTGTATGGAACACTCCAGAAAGGGGTTAAGTGTTTAAATTTACATGTCTGCTTAAGATTTGGGCTTAGTGCTATCAGCCATTCCCCTTGCCACCACCTTTTACACTTGGACTTACAGTAAGAAATGCCTATCATGTCATGTTACATACCAATATAAATGCAGTTAAGGCCAGCCACAAGTATTTGCCATTGTGCTTTGTGATTTCTGATACTTTCTGCACAGTTTTATCACATTTCATTAAGAGAAGAATGCTCATTAAGACAAAGTCAATTTTACACAACACACATGGGTAGCAGCTCTCCATAGCTGAACACAGTACCCTAGAAATAGTGTTTAATTGGCTACACTAACTCACAGGAACTTGGATTGCATAAGTCAAGGATTGCTTGTAGTCCAACGAATGTTTGAAATTACAGAAATTACCTTTCCTGTTTAAGCACTTTCCTCTTCTCTTTAATTGCTTTTAAATGATAGTGTTCAGATTATTTTCAAGGTTGTTTCCTGTCTGTTAAAAAGCAGCAGAAATTCTTGGTAAGTTACCAACAGATCTAAAAGCTTTATTGGGACCAAGTTTCCTATGAGCAGTGAAAGGGCAGAGTGGCTCCTTGTCCTTCCTCTCATTATCTTGAAATTTGAAAGCTTGAATAAGATTTTTATTAAATGAATTGTAAACATCTAGTTCTTAAAACCCTTTGAGCGTTCGTGTTGTCAGGTTTGCAGCGTCCCCCTGCTAGTCTCTTGGCTGCCTGTGACTTTGGTCATGGTGGCGAGTGATGAGGAGAGTCTTTGACTCTCTCACTTGAGATACCTGAGCCCAGTGGACTCCTGAGCATTCTCCCTTCCCAGCTTTCTTCTCATGAACTGATTCGGAGCAAAGATGTGGGGAATTACCGGAATATATAATCATTGTTGGATAGAATTATCACAGAATTCTATACATATTACATTCATAGAATTCTTGTTGTCTGGAGCTACTTGATTAGTAGCAGGGTTGTTGATATAGTAATGCAGCCTCTATGATGACTGATAGGAACCATGCCTAAGCAACAAAAACCTTACCTTTTATTTATCTTATAGTTTTGCTTAGTATAAGTCTTTACAGTTTTCTTTCTTCTATACCGTGTTTTTCAGACTTAGTATTTATTAGCTATAATTACAGGTATAATTATAATTATAAAATAATGATGGTAATCCTTAAGGATGAATTTATAGGCAAGTGTTGTTGGATATTTATTTATTTTGTGCTGTGGGTTGATCTTAGAGCCATCTGTTAATTAAGCAAATATTCTAATCTCTAATCTATTCTTCTAGCCTGCAAGCAAGTATTTGTTTATACACATTGCAAAATTATTTTCCCATTTTTTGGAAATTGTTTTGGTAGAATTATAATCAAATATATTTCAGGGAATCTTTGTTTGAATTTGTATTCACTTTTCAAAAAGCATCTTGATTTTGACAGTGGTCTTTTGTGACACTTTTTGTGATAATACAGATCTGGGTTTTCTTTAATTAGGCTCACGAGGCCCTGAGGATTTTCTGGACCATCAAATGAATATTGAAAGAGGAGATTCAAACTATGACAGGGTATATGATGCCCCCAGAGCACCTTCTGACAGCTCCCTGTCACCTCCATGGGAACACGGCCGAAGGGTGATGGCCCCTCCACCAGGTGTGTGAAGACAATGATCACTGTTCAAAATTGCAAAACATATTGTTTGGGATACAGTGATGGAAGGAAAGAGGGCCATATGTGTTCTCTATTTTAAAAATTGTGATACAGTTTAGAAAAAAAGAGTATTATAAGGTGACTTTCCCAATTGTTATTACTGCTTATACAAATAATACATGCTTAATTTTGAAACTCTGAACAATGTAAGGATGTAGAGCTACAGCAGTAAGGATTCCCATTGTCATCTTAGCAAGCATTTCTTACCCAGAATTTAATCACGTATCTTGAGGGGTTAAAAAAAAAGTGTGTGTTTACAAATATAATTGTTAAAATTCTTTGTCACTGATGCTTGAACTCTCAGCAATCCTCCTGCATCCTTAGCAGGTTCTCCTACCTTTCTTGAGACTACCCAGCTCATCCTCCCTGGAGTGACCATATTTCCGGCTGGCAGGTGTCTCCTACTTGGGAGTGAGGGGAATGTACAGGTGCAGGGCCTGCCTTCTACTTTCTAAATTTCCCAGGTGTGGCTTGCCTGTAGAGAGATGTCCTAGTTGGGGTTTCTATTGCTTTGAAGAGATACCATGACCACGGCATCTCTTATAAAGGAAACATTTAATTGGGGCTGGCTTACTTTCAGAGGTTTAGTTCATCCTTTATGTGGCAGGAAGTGTGGTGGCATGCAGGTAGACAGGGTGTTGGAAAAGGAGGTGAGAGTTCTATATCTTTGATCTGCAGGCAGCAGAAGGAGACTGTGTGTCACAATGGGTGTAGCTTGAGCATAGGACACCTCAAAGCACTCTCCCACCGTGACACCAATAAGGCCATGCATCCTAAAAGCGCCACTCCCTATGGCCACGCATTCAAATATATGAGTCTCTGGGGGCCATTCCTATGCGAACCACCACAAGAGGATGTGTCTGTGGATGCCAAGTATAGTTCCGGAGCTTCAGGTTCTCAGACTGCAGCCATGAACAGCAAGTTGTGCGCTCTAGAGGCCAGTTTTCTCCCACTTACATCCTGAGCTGAGCCTCTTGCTGCATGTACTGTCGAGCTTGTCACAGCTGTTTCCTGGGGTTTTCTCACACTGGTTGTGGCTGGTTGACTTTAGACTACAACTACTACTTTTTTTTATTTTTGCTTTTTTCATATATTACATCCCAATTACAGTTTCCCCTGCTTCCTCTCCTCCCAGGCCCTTCATACCTCTCCTCTACCCCAGATCCATTCCTCCTCCATTCAGAAAAGAGCAGGCCTCCCAGCGATATCAACCAAACAGGGCATATAAATTATACTAAGACTAGGCACCTCCCCTCATATTAAGGCTCGTCGAGGCCACACAGTAGGAGGAAAAGGGTCCCAAAAGCAGACTAAAGAGTCAGAGACATCCTCACTCCCACCGTTAAAAGTTCCACAAGAACATACAGGCTTCCTGATTGTCGGATCAGTCTCTGTGAGCCCCTGTGATGTCCTTGTGTGTGATGTCCTTGACCCTTCTGGCTCCTACATTCCTTCCTTCCCCTCTTCTGCAGGATTTCTGAGCTCCACCTACTGCTTGGCTGTGGGTCTATGCATCTGCTCCCATCAGTTGCTGGATGAAGCCTCTCTGATGATGACTATGCTATGCTCTAGTCTATGAGTACAGCAGAGTATCATTAGGAATCATTTGATTGACTTTTTTCCTGCTGGTTGTGTTTTATTTTATCCTAGGTTCTATCGTAGGTCTCTGGGCTATCCAGCCTCTGGATCCTGGCTCTCTAGATAGTGTCAGGGGTGGTTCCTCTTGTACCATGGGTCTCAAGCAGGACCAGTCATTGGTTGGTGTGTCTCTTATCTCTTTTTTAGATTTATTTTTATTTACATTGGCATTTTGCCTGCATGTATGTCTGTGTGAGGATGCCAGTCCCCTTGAACTGGAATTACTTACAGTTATGAGCTGCCATGTGGGTGTGGGAATTGAACCCAGGTCCTCTGGAAGAGTAGCTAGTGCTCATAACTACTGAGACATCTCTCCAGCCCTATTTGGTTGGTGTTTTAGTTTATTATTATAGTTCTGTAGTACAGCTTGAAATCAGGGCTGGTGATACCTCTGGAGATTCTTTACTGTACAGGTTTGTTTTAGCTACCCTGAGTCTTTTGTTTTTTCATATGAAATTGAGTATTGTTTTTTCAAGAATTGTGTTGAGATCTTGATGAAGATTGCATTGAATCTGTAAATTACTGTTAGTAAGATGACCATTTTTACATTAATTCTACTGATCATGAGCATGGGAGATCTTTCTATCTTCTGCCATCTTCTTCGGTTTCTTCAAAGACTTGAAATTCTTGTCATACAGGTCTTTCACTTTCTTGACTAGAGTTACCCCAAGATATTTATATTATTTGTGGCTACTGTGAAGAGTGTTATTTATTTCCCTGATTTTTTTTCTCAGCCCATTTTTTTTGTTTGTATATAGGAAGGTTATTGATTTCTTTTTTTTTCTTTCATTCTTTTTTTCTTTTGAGTTAGTCTTGTATCCATCCACTTCATTGAAGGTGTTTATCAGCTGTAGGAGTTCCCTGGTAGAATTTTTGGGGTTGCTTATTTATACTATCTTATCATCTGCAAATGGCGATACTTTGACTTTTTCTTTTCCAATTTGTATTCCATTGATCTCCTTTAATTGTCCTATTGCTCTAGCTAGAACTTCAGGTATAATATTGACTAGATATGTAGAGAGTGGACAGCCTTGCCTTGTCTTGTGGTTATAGAAATCAGTAAATATAATGTGGCTGATTTTTTAAACATTCAATAGTCAATGGTCTCGTCACAAAAGCACCTCAGATAAACTCCAGTTGGGCACTCACAGGGAAGGAACAGTTGTACCAGGCCCCTTGTAATGGTGACATGTTCTCAAAAACAAACAATAACAAAAAAGAAAACCAAAACCACCAACCACATAGTCAGTGAAATGGCTCAGGAAGAAAGGATGCTTGCCAATAAGCCTGACAATCTAAGTTTAATCTTCAGACCCACATAGTGGGAGGAAAAGCTGACTCCTGAAGGCCATCTTTTGAACCTGCTCAATTATGTCATGGCATATGCACACACATATACACAAAATTAACGAATGTTTAAAAAATCAGCCACACTATATTTACTGATTCCTTTATAGCCATTACACTCTGATAGCATGCACTGTATTGAGACCAGCATTGCACTGCTTAGCTCCTGCCATGTGTTAGGCCCTGGATCTAAGGAACAGCTTACTTTTTGTCAGCGGAGGGCAAAATGTATGCATTTTGTAAAAGAATAAACTCTGAGTTTCTGATATTTTGGTGAACATTAGAAGCAAGATACTAATGTGATGTCTTGAGACCTGATTAAGATGAGTTTCCCCATTTCATTCTTATGCTTAATTAATCCCATGTTTGAAGAAAAAGGGGGCAGTCTGTTTTAGATAGAAGGCTATCTCTTAGCCCTTTGCTTTCCGGAACTAGTTCTGGTCCTTTGAGATAGCTGTTTGCTAAGATCTGAAAGGTGGTGTAAATGAGCTTTCTATTCTGAAGTTTTGGAACTTTCCTTAGTCACATCCTTCCTCCTGGGAGCTCATTAGATGTCCTTCTCTCCCTGACTCTGTTTCATCTAGGTGGTTTCCTTGGCTTTGTGGAGGAGAGATATTTCAGGGGAGTCCCATGAGCTTAAATCAGATGAGGAGAGACAGCCATTACTGATTTCATGAGTTCACAAGAGTTCACCCCTGCCTAGTGAGGCCATGAAGGCAATTTGGCATTGTTTGCTGCTGTCTGTAGTTAGACAGTAAGGTTACTGCTGCTGTGACAAAACACCACGACCAAGAGCAACCTGTTAAGAAAGGATTTATTTGACTTATACTTCGACATTGTAGTCCATCACTGAAGAAAGTCAGGACAGGAATTCAAGCAGTGCAGGAATCTGGAGAGGGGCTGATCCAGAGGCCATGGAGAGTGTTGCTTACTGGCTTGCTCCCTGAGGCTTGCTCAGCCTGTTTTCTTATAGGACCCAAGGCCACCAGCCCAAGGATAGCACCATCCACCATGGGCTGCTCTGCCCCTCCCCCATTACTCACTAATTAAGAAATGCCTACAGCCTGATCTTTTAAAGGTGTTTTCTCAATTGAGGTTCCTTCTTATCTAGCTCTGTCAAGTTTGCATAAAACTACCAGGATGCGCATGGGAGCCACACAATTCACCCTCTTTGTCTCTCTTTGGAGTTGATCATAAAGTCTGCCATCACCACTTTGTTAAGTTCCACAAAGAATTACAAGTTCCCATTTTGTTATTCTAAATGAGGGTGGCTGTAGAAGCCTTTGCTTTCAAGTTCGTGTCCAAAATTGTGTTTGTGCAGTGTCCTTTATCTGAGCCGAGCCAAGCCTTCCCTTCGCCTGTTGAGCCAGATCTTTCCTTCAATGTGAACTAAAACTCCAAATTCTGAAACTAGTGAAAATCCAACCACAGATGGTTTCTGGCTTACTCTCTGCTGTGGTGAGAGATGTAACTGTTGGCCAAATTTCCTGCTCTGCTTTTCCTTCTTGCTGGCAGGCTCTCCTCAGCATTTTCCCTGACATGTTGATGTGGTTTCCTTGAGGTGCTGTTATTAATTTGAAGGTGAAATGAACTTAACTGAATTCTGTTTTCACATATCCTAAGGTGTCTTTTTTTTGCATTTTATCTGTAGATTTAGCTTGTATCTGTGCTGTAATTGAAGCTTTCAAATTCTGATGCATCAAAGTATGCTTGCTGTTTAATACAAAGGCAAAGTAATTAGCTTTACTCAAATTGTTGACTAGTGCCTACCAATGCCAAAGACAAAACATAGGTCACAGGTTTTGTCTTTAATTTTTGGATTCAGAGAAATGCTTAAGTCAGTATAAACCCAAGTAAACTAGACATGTTTACCTTAATGAAAATATTCTAAAAATTTTCTAGGCCAACCAAATTCTGATCCGTCTTTACAAAAGCAAGATAGATTTTATTCTAAGTCCGGTAGACTCTCTGGACCAGCAGAACTCAGAAGTTACAATATGCCTTCTTTGGATAAAGTGGGTAAGAAAAAAAAAGTGGTTTTTTTTTTTTTTTTTTTTTGTGTGTGTGTGTGTGTGTGTGTGTGTGTGTGCGTGTGCGCGCGCGCGTGTGTGAGCATACATGTAACATAAGGGCTGGCTTGTTGGGGTTACTGTCCTGTTTGGTACCCCACAGCCGGAAAGCCCCAAAGAAAATCACACAGAGGTCTCCATAAGATTATAAACTGATTGGCCCATTAGCTCAGGTTTCTTACTAGCTCTTGTAATTTATATTAACCCATTGTTCTTATCTGTGTTAGCCACATGGCTGGTACCTTTTTCTCAGCGGGGCAGCTTACATCCTGCTTCTTAGATGGACTGCGCAAGAATGCCAGGGAAGCTTCCTGCTTTCCAAATTCTCCTGTTCTCACCTCTACTTCCTGTATAGTTTTCCCGCCTATACTCCCTGCCTGGCCAATCAGCATTTATTTAAAACATGATTGACAGAATACAGACAATTCTCCTGCACCACTTACATGTACCTGTGATTGTATAAAGGACTGGGAATTGAACCATAGGGCTAATATAATTACTATTCCAGATTGTGCTTTTTTTCCCTTCTTTTTTCGAGACAGGATTTTTCTGTGTAGCTTTGGAACCTGTCCTGGAACTTAATCTGTACACCACGCTGGCCTCGAACTCACAGACATCCATCTATCTCTGCCTCCTGAGTGCTAGGACTAAAGGCATGCACCACCA
>JAQHUG010000132.1:4317734-4337473 GCA_028555095.1 Dicrostonyx torquatus
CTCTTGTAGACCAGGCTGGCCTCAAACTCACAGAGATCCGCCTGCCTCTACCTCTTGAGTGCTGGAATTAAAGGTGTGTGACACCACCACCCGGCTGTGTTTGTATTTCTTCTTGTCTTTTTTTTTTACATCCTGTTTAGTAATCAAGGATATTAGGCAGGCCAATGTATATGTAAAAGACGATCAGGAAAATAATTTGGGTTCGTGTTCTCAGTTATTTAATCATTTCATATTTGGTAGATTTAATCTGTTTGTCAGGACCTCTTCAACTACCAGTCAAGAAAGAATACAATTCAGAAAATCAATT
Organism: Dicrostonyx torquatus; assembly: GCA_028555095.1. Classification (NCBI taxonomy): domain Eukaryota; kingdom Metazoa; phylum Chordata; class Mammalia; order Rodentia; family Cricetidae; genus Dicrostonyx; species Dicrostonyx torquatus. The sequence continues at coordinate 4,318,042 of JAQHUG010000132.1, forward strand.
TAAATTTTCATTGTGCTCTTGTTGAGATGTTCTATAAGGGTACTTTTATAAAAGTATATATTGTGTACTGAGGGAAAGGGGGCAAAGTGGGGTGCTGACTCCCAAGTTATGCTCTTAGGAGGCTTCTGCAGCAAGATTGCCTAGGACCCAGCTGGAAAGGTCATCACGACACTGCAGAAGATTGCCTACCCTGTTGAAATTTCCTCAGCCCTCAGGCTGCTTTTGGATCCTAATATGGACTGCTGTTGTATTCGAGTCACGTTGTTTTCCTGTCCAGCAAGGGCAGTGGAACATGACAATGTCATTGGGATCTGGGAATGGTCCACGAATTGAGTGAGAATTCATGAGTTTTTTTTGGTTCTATTTTTCTGTCTAGATGGGCCAGTACCCTCAAAAATGGAATCCAGTAAAAATGATACCAAAGATGATCATGGTGTAAGTATTGAAAATTGAACTCTACCCATGTATCTATCTATATCCAGTTACTTGGTTTTACTAGAATAAGGACAGAGCTATTCTACTTCCAGATACTAATAAACCATACTCCTACGTAGCATTAACAACGTTCTATTTCTGCCTGTAACATGTGGGAAAATAATGCAAGTCGTAGCCAGGTGTTGATGATGCATGTAACCCTGGCATTTTGGCAGGCTGAGGCAGGACGACTGTGAATTCAAAGCCGGTGTAGGCCACATAAGGAGATCTTGTCTCAAAAAAACCAAGAATGGACTGGAGAAATGGCTTACAGGTTAAGAGCAGCGGCTGCTCTCCTAGAGGACCTGGGTTTCATTCCCAGCACTGTGGTGACTCACAACCCTTCTTAGCTCCAGTCTCAAGGGATCTGAAGCCCTATTCTATCCATTGAGAGCACTGAATGTATATGGTATGCTGACATATGTGCAGGCAAACACCATACATGTCAAATAAATAGAATATATTTAAAAACAGGAGAAGGAAACCTGATCGCTCCCACTTTTTTTTAAAAAAAAAGTACAACTTTTAGATGACTTTAACGCTGAACACAATTTCAGATTTTCTTCCTTGAAATTTTATTTGAATCTTAAACTATTTTAGTTTTAAAATATAACATTGTTTGGTATCAATATCTTAACATTTTCTTGTATGTGTATTTGATAAAATTATCTTTTAAAATGTCTAAAAATTGATATGCCTGAACTGTACTTGTGTTTAGGGTGATCTAGGTAGACTTAAAGTTTTCTGTTGTTAGTACAAACACTTAAGATAGCGAACAAGCAGCTCACAGGCCAGTATGGAAACCTGAACCTTGTCTCCCACCTTCCAGAATGTCATGGTCTGCTTTTGCATATGCGTCTACATGCTTTCTTCCGTGTCTGGCGCCCCTGGGAAAGGAGCTGTGAATTGAGCCGCTTTACTGACTGCTGATTGTCAATCTATTACAGAACTCAACTGTGCCTGACAAAGCAGCTGGCCGTGGCTTTGTCCCTCCACCATTTCTTCCAGTCAGAGCCCCATTGTTTCCAGTGGATCCAAGGAGTGAGTTTGTCAGAAGGGCTCCCCCCTTTCCTCCACCTCCTCCAGGGAACATCTATGCAGCACCTCGAGATTATTTTCCACCAAGGGACTTCACTGGCCCACCACCACCTCTATTCCCAGGTTGGCTTTTTAAAAAATTCATGTATGTGTCAACATTTATCTGTGCTTCTTTTCAGGTTTGCTTTCTGTTGCTATCATAAATACTGATCAGAACCAGGAGAAAAGGATGAGATGGCTCACAGGTTACAGTCCAGTCACAAAGGAAGCCAAGACTTCCCTTGATCCACTTTATTGGATTTTGAATTTTAACTGTATTGTGATAGTTCAAAAAATCCCTGAATTTACAATCAGTTTTAAGACTAAAATTATGTTATTTCATTTGGTAGAAAAGCTATTGTGGTCATTGTTTAAAATAATTACTTATATTTTAGTCCTTTTCATATAGTTCCCAGCTGATTGTATTTATTTAAAATCTAAGATTATATTTTGTTATTTGTCAAGTTTTTTTGAAATTCCTTCATTTTCTTACATTTTAAAATAAAAGCAATTTATTGCTCTTACAGCACACTTTATCCTTTGGAACCACAGGTTTCTACATAGTAAATTATGTTTTCAAGTACTAGACAGGAACTAGCTTGGTTGTCTCTGATCTCACTTCTGGTTTTAAAGTTCTAGGTGTAAATCAATTGAGTATTGTTTGGTAAGTTTTAAGGTGGTCCTTGGCATGACAGATAATATTTTTAATAGAATATTCCGTCACAATCACCAAAAATTTGACTACATTGAAAACCTGTTTTAAAGTAAAGTAAATCTTGAGCAAGGTGGTGGTGGTGGCGGCGCACGCCTTTAATCCCAGCACTCAGGAGGCAGAAGCAGGTGGATCTCTTTGAGTTCGAGGACAGCCTGGCCTACAAGAGCTAGTTCCAGCACAGGCTCCAAAGCTACAGAGAAACCCTGTTTTGAAAAAAACCAATAAATAAATAAATAAATAAAAAGTAAATCTTGAATGTGTTGAGATATATGTAAGTGTAAAGATTGGACAAACACCTGAAATTAATGATATTTTATTAATTCTGTGTAGTTGAAGAATTAGTTTGTGAGATCAGATATTCTGGTGTGCGTGTTTGAGTATCATAATAGCTGCTGGCGCTCGTGGTATGGCAGGTGTGCAGCACAGGGTTTCAGCTCACATCGTGCTTCACTAATCTCTTTGAACAGGAAGAAATGTGTTCACATCACCACCACCACTACTGAGGGGCTTTCCACCTTACCTTCCCCCAAGAGCTGGGTTCTTCCCCCGACCCCCACATCCTGAAAGTAGGAGTGAGCTCCAGCCAGATTTGATTCCACCTTCAAAGGAACCTGCAGCTAAACCTCCAGAAACGCCGGAGATCTGACGGTGATATTGGTCCAAACAGTCATTTTCTTCTCATTTTGAGTTTAAGTAATGGCTATTACTTATATGATTATATTTTTGCTCAACTTGGAACTTAATGGAATTATAATTCTCAGGATAGTATTTTGTAAATAAAGATGATTTAAATATGAATCTTATGAGTAAATTATTTCCATTTTATTTTATTCTGGATAGTATATTTTACTTTGATTACCTCATCCATAATTATGGTAGTTTTATATATGTAATCTTATAGTTGGGGATATCTTAAAACTCAGAAGGTTGTGTCTTTATACCAGGAATGTGTTCACCATGGTTGCAGACAAATGTAAAAGTAACTTTATGTTTAATCAAATAAATTTTTAATTGATTTAAAGTCTTGTTTGGCATTGATAATAGTAAAATCAGCCAGTTTCACATAAACATGGTTCCATAAATTAATATTTTTACCTGTACCAATAATTCAGTGGTTCAAAAGTAAAGCATTTGAGGCTGGAGAGATGGTGACTCAATGGTTAAGAATATTGGCAGGGCTGGAGAAGCAGTTTAGGGTTTGAAAATACTGGGTGCTCTTGCACAGGCCCCAGGTTTGAGTCCTACCTCACAACTGTCTAATTCTAGCTCCAGAGCGTCCAGTGCTCTCTCCCAGCCTCCATAGAACACATGCACATAAATAAAAATACTAAAAATATAACAGGATCCATCTTTCTAGGAAAAAAAATACTGGCTGCTCTTCCAGAGGACTTGGGTTTGGTTCCCAGCATCCTGGCTTCCAAAAATGCACCAGGCATGCATGTAGTGCATAGACATCCACACATATATAAAGTTATATAAAATAAAGAAGGTAAATGATTTTGTGATCTTTCTGATTTGATTATCTTATAGAATATGTACCCTACTTCTTGCAGTAAGATATGAATGACCCAAATTAAACTAATAAACTTTAAAAACTTAGATATGGATTATCTAAGCCAGGATATTGTCTATGAATTTCAGAATTTTTAAAACTTGGTTCACCAACTAGTTTTCTTTTAGCAGTTTAAAAACAATTTGTGTGTGTGGGGTGTGTGTGTGTGCACATGTACATGTGTGAGAGAGAGATTCTTAGCACACAGAGGCAGAAAAAGACATATCTGTAAACTCAAGGCCAGCCTGGTCAACACAACAAGTTCCAGGGCTAGACACAGTAACCCTGCCTTTAAGAAACAAACAAACATAGTTAAAATAGGAGAAAGAGAAATGTAAGAAACAACAGAGACATCTGGTTGCCTGGGCAGTCACCCCAAAGTTCCTCTATAATATTGGGGCAACCAACTTCCGGCCTAGAGGCCTAAAATATCTGATAGACTTTTCTGTGAAGCAGGAATTTTGACTGATTGTCCTACCTTGTCTTGGCAAAATTTGGCAAATTTTTGTGTCCTGTTTGTTCAATTTGGGCAGCATACTGTCAGCAATTGAGGCAAAGGCAGTTTCTTTGCCCAGTGACTAACCTTCCTTATATGAAAGCAAACTCCATATAGAGGCTTTTTGATGCCCATCATCCTTTTATGAAGTAGATTAGTGTTGCCAGGAGCAGATGTGTCCCATTATCATAAAAGCCTTAAGTTATTAAAATATTTTAAATGCCATATTCTGTAGGTCCTTGAAGTATTTGAAGATCATCTCTATTTAAAATGCCTTTGTATGACCTTGAAAACAGCTAAAATGACTAAGTTCGATTGTTGTAGTTGACTATTAACTTGTATTTCTTTATTATCAAAATAGTTTTTAAGTACTAAAACTTTACATTTTTAAATGAGCTGCATTGGTACAACATCTTAAACAAGAATAGAAGCATATATACAATATAACAAAAGTAATCTTATTTGTATCAATATACAAACCTCTATACCAATATGAAATACCTGAGACTCTAGTGATTGTTCAAAGGTAGAATTGCCGGTTGTGGTGGTGCATGCTGGTAGGATTTTCTGAATGAGGCAGAGGCAGGAGGATCACAATTCAAAGCCATCATGGGCTACTTTTTTTTTTTTTTTTTGCTGGGTGGTGGTGGCGGCACACTCCTTTAATACCAGCATTTAGGAGGCAGAGGCAGGCGGATCTCTGTGAGTTTGAGGCCAGCCTGGTCTACAAGAGCTAGTTCCAGGACAGGTTCCAAAGCCACAGAGAAACCCTGTCTTGAAAAACAAGCAAAAACAAAAAATCCCCAAAAAACAAAAGTAGACAACAATCCACTCTTTTATCTCATCATTTCAGTATTATATTCCCCCTTCCCTTTAGAAAGAGATACTTAAATTTAACCTCTTTTGTTTAGTTTTCTCCCTGACCATGACCAATAATAATCTGTAACCAAGCCCCCTAAGTGATGACAAACATCTATAAGCTACTGAATAACCAAAAACCACCTACTGCACCTCTTGGGAATGTGGGTATCATGTTCTATAGAGTGCTTCCTGTTGTCTGGAGGTGATGACATTTTTGGGGAACCCTGAGAAAATTGGGATAATGGTCAAGTCCTGGAAAAACTAGCCATAACATTTGTTATGTCCAGTCTCTGTACAATGGAAAAGTACAAAGCTTATCTGTAGTCCTGGCTGGAATAGTCTGCGAGGCTGAACCATCTCATCCAGCAGCCTTGAAGCTGTTTTGGATGCAGAACTGAGGAAACTAACAGGCACTCTGAAGGGCTGATCACCTGGGCCACCCATTTTCATCGGTGTCTCTTCCCCTCCTCTAAACACACATTAACTTTCAAAGGTAACATACATATCTGTATTAACACAAGTATATTGCCAGGCAGTGGTAGCGCACGCCTTTAATCCCAGCACTCAGGAGGCAGAGGCAGGCGGATCTCTTGTGAGTTCGAGGCCAGGCTGGTCTACAGAGCTAGTTCCAGGGCAAGCTCCAAAACTAGAGAAACCCTGTCTCGAAAAACCACCATCACCACCACCAAAAAAAAGCCACACACAAAAGTATAAACTATGTGTTGTTCACAAGCCAGGCAAAGATGATTTTGTTTTTATGTTTGAGCAAGTAGAATATACATCACTTGTGTTGTAGTTTTCCAGGTTTATTTCTTTATGCGTGTAGCAGGATTTTCAGGGGTCTCCCTGATCAAACCTGATCTCTGTCAACCTTGAAGGAAACAAAAGCATAACCTTCCCCAAAGTGATATGTTTTCTGACTTGCATTCCTAAAATATCTAGGCTGGTTTAGTTTAGCAAGTCCAATGTCTCTTAGCGCTGCCGTTCTCTGTTCACTAGCATTCAAAAATTCAGAATTAACACAACACCGGTGATACATGATCTAGGCTTCCCATCTCTATGTGTTTTCCCCTTTTATATTATTGTCTCTTTATAGACTTTATCTTATTTGTAAACTATTTTTTCTATGACTGCCTATACCCATTTTCTATGCACATCTTTAAACACACTGTAACCTGTTTAGAGTTTTTTTCCATCTGAACCTGCTTTACTGTGTATGTGTAACCTTTTCTGTCTACATGAGCAAAATCTTAAACTGCCAAGCAGCTTACTCATGGTACACTGGCGGCTCAATCCCGTAGCAGTGGCCGAGAGACTGTGGGACTACAAAGCCAAGTTTGTATCAGTTTTTGTGTGTTTGCATTTTTAAAGCTTTCTCCTGTTCTATGTGAAATACATGCCCCTATTGTTGGACTCCATTTGTAGTGAGTCTCTCTCTGTCCCACCTGCCACCTCCCAAATAACCAGAGGCTTATTTAGCAGGAAAGCTCAGCTGAAAGTTTAAGCTTCTTTTTAGCTAGTTCTTACAACCAATCCAAGTGACACATCTTCAGTGTACAAAAAGATTATTCCACAACAGTGTAGTAGCCTAGGTCTCCACCTGAGCTCCTCACTCTGCTTTCCTCTGGAATTCCTGCTCAAGCATGATGTACTTAAAAAAAAATTGTAATTTTCCTAAAGCAACTGCTGGTGGCTGCTGCCTGCTGCCAGTGGTGTCTCAGCTAGTAGCAGAACTAGAGTGGAGGTTACAATCTAGCTGGGCCATTGTAGCATCACTCTTTTGAAGTACTTACAATGAAAAAGTCTACTTAAAACTGAAATTCATATAGTAAGCAATTTTAACTTATCTACCAAAGCAAGCAAGCAAGCTGTTAAATGTCTTAATTTTAATTACTTATTTTCAAATGGATATTGAAAAAAGGCTTAAAACATTATCACCCATTTGCTGGGTGTTTCTTGATGGTGGTGGCAGTACTGAATTTTTGAAGAGATTGACAACTGACAAGATTATATTTGAAAGTTCTATTCAAGAGGCAGGGAATCGCTCAGTGGGTAAGAAAAGGTACGTGCCAGCAAGTTCTACAATCTGGATATGATCCTTGGGACTCACCCCGGCAAATTGTCTTCTAACCTGCACACATTCACTGTGGCAGGCAAATGCGCAGCTGTATTCACACACATAGTAAATGCACAAAAAGTTCTCTATAAAAAGTTTGCTAGTCAAGCAGTGGTGGTGCACACCTTTTATCCCAGTGCTCAGGATGTAGAGACAGGAGGATCTCTTTGAGTTCAAAGCCAGCTTGGTTTACAAAGCAAGTTTCAGAACAGCCAGGGCTGTCTTTAAAAAAAAAAAATTATTTAGTAATTATAAAGAAAATACAAATGTTTCAGGGTAGTGGGCGGTGCGGGGATCCTAATTCTTTCTAGTGTGTACCAATATGCTGTATGCAGTTTTCCGCGAGAATGTGAAAAAGACCAGGAAGCAATTTCAGTGTTGTGTGGATTATCATTCCTATCTGTTTGCGTGCTACTCCAGGTACACAGTTGCTACTGGTGTCATAAAGAGCCACTGTGATTCATGTCAAGCACAAGCAAAGCAATTTCTGCATTGTTTGTGTGTTCAGTCATAAGCACTCTGTCCTTCCAGCCCCACCCTACAGACTCCCTAAATTCTTTCATTTCAGGACAGTGAGAGATAAAGAAAAATGTTTTTATTTTATTCTTGTTGTCTTTTTAGCAGTGCTGGTGTCTTTGTTAGGGTCTTTATTGCTGTGAAGAGACACTATGACCACAACTCTTATAAAGAAATCATTTAATTGGGGTGGCTTGCTTAGTTTCAGAGGTTCAGCTCACTGTCACGATGAGGAGCACAGCAGCTTGCAGGCAGACTGTGGTGCTGGAGCTAAGTAAGGGTGTTACATCTTGCAAGCAACAGGAAGTTGACTGAGGGAAGTTTGAGCAAAGACCTCAAAGCCCACTTCCACAGGGACACTTCCTCCAACAAGCCTACACCTCCTCATAGTGCAAGTCCCTCTGGGGGTCATTTTCTTTCAAACCACCATAGTTGGGGATAGAACCCAGGATCTTTGAACATACAAGGAAAACACCTTATAATTAAGGTATATTTTTAGTCCTGCAAAACAAGTAGTATTTTCACTATGTTGAAAATATTCACTATTTTTTTTAACAATTATCTCATTGGTCTACAAGCAGTTATTCTAAAAACAGCTTAGTTTTTTTTTCCTTTTTTAAAAAAATTATTAGATAACCAAGTCCTGTTTTCCACCCCGAGACAGGGTTTCTCTGTGTAGTCCTGGCTGTCCTAGAACTCATTCTGTAGACCAGCTGGCCTGGAACTCAAGAGATCTGCTTATTGGGATTAAGGGGGCCTGCCACTTGGCTCCAAGTCCTGTTCTTATCAAGAGATAAGGAAACTGACAAAGGAGCTTGTGTTGAAGCAGGCAGAACCAGAGTCCGGAAGTTGAGTCCTTCAGTTCAGTACTTCACCCTTCACTTGGATGCTCATCCTCTTTACTAAGTCTTTTCCTTCGCAAACACGTGTGCATACATGCTGAGTCACTCAAAGGCATCAGCCTGTCTAAGAAATCTAAAGTTCAAAGTGACACTGTATAGGGCTTTCACAGTTAAATACTTGCTAAAGTATCTAACAGCCCAATTCTTTCTGCATCTAAAAGAATTTTAAATAAGAAGCACGTTTAAATTTGCTTTATCAATAATGTATACTAAATGCACACTACACTGTGATTTTGTTAACCAGTCTAGTGGCCTTTTATTTTTTGAGCTAGGGCCTCACACAGCCAAAGCTGGCTTCAAACTCACTTTGCACTGGCACATGACTGTAGAGGTTTGAATAAATGACCTCACTGGCTTTGAGTATTTGGTCTCCAATTGATGGGACTGTTTGAGGAGGAGGGGTGGCCTGTCACTGTGGGTGTGGTGGTTTGAACGAGAATGGTCCCCATAGCTCATATATTTGAATGTTTGTCACCAGTTGGTAGACTGTCTGGAAAGATTAGTAGGTATGGCCTTGTTGGAGGTGATTTGTTGCTAGGGATGGACTTTGAGGTTTCAAAAGCCCATGCCAGGCTAAGAGTACTCCCATCCCCTGGCCCCTAGGCTTAAAGATCAGGATGTAAAACTCAGCTACTTCTTGAGCACCATGCCTGCCTGCTGTGCCATTCTCCTCACACAATGGTGGATGAAGCCACTGAGAGAATAAGCAAGCCCCCCAGTTAAATGCTTCCTTGTCTCTTCACAGCAATGGAACAATAAGATTTGGAAAGACCTGTGTCATGCTCACTCTTTCCGCCACCACCTTGTGGATCAAGATGTGAATTCTCAGATGTTCCTGTAGCCATGCTTTTCCTCCTCCATCTTGGACTTCAGCCCCCTGAAACTGTAAGCCCAATTAAACACTTTCCTCTGTAATATTCCTGTTCACGGTGCTTGTCCCCGCAACAAGAAAGTAACTAAGACACTGACCTTGAACTTCTGATCCTCCTGTCTCCATCTCTCAAGAGCTGGCCAGGATGACAGAAGTGTGCTAGCATGCTTGGCTTAGTGTCTGTTTTTAAGCTTGTCTTTTCTCAAAGTGACAACAATTTAGACTCTCTACACCATGCAGTCTAAGATTTTTATTTAAACATTAACATTTTGTGTTTCATATACAATGAAATACATCACAATGGTCACTTTTTAATGCTTTATTCATTGATTAAAAGAATATACATTTAACATAAACCATACAACATCAGTCATCAGGTCAAACATTCAGCTGGTTTCCTTACAGTTTCTGTCAGGAGTTATTTTATCAGATCACATATACAAGATAAAATCTCACCACATCTGGCATTTACACACACTGTGCCAGTGGATTCACACTACTGATGTACATATAAAATCCGCATGGTATGTGCTCACTGGAGACAAAACAGTGCACACCTGTCAAAAGGTCATTTAATATAAGATGGTAAAACCATTTGTAAAACATATAAACTTTTTCCATAAATAGAATCATATCTGGACATCTGTTGCATAAATTGTGTTTCCAAAGCTTACAATAGAGCAGCCAGGTCTCAGCACTGCTGGGCACCCACGTTGGCTACTTACTTTATTATTGCAGACTGTCCTTAACGTTAAATGCACAACATTCGTACCACTTAAAACTTGGGTCAGGTGGAAGTCTCACAGAGACCACGTCTGTACCGCGGTTGCCCTGAAACAGTGAAATTGGCTTTTAAAGCCGCTCAGATATAACGAGGTTTTAAAACATACTTCATGGAATGTTCTTCATGTATCATAGCAGCTCATACCTGTGATGGAACAAGCTTTTGGTTTTTCCTTTCTTTCCTTTACATTCACTATTCACAGTGAAACAGGTGCATTTTTTCTTTTTTTTTTCTTTTTCTTTTTTTTTTTTCAGAGTTCTGAGGTTGCTGACTGAGCCACAGCACAGCTGTGTACCACAGGTCGAAATTCGACCTTAAATATTACAATCTAGCAGTATCTGGCTGGCCAAAGCCAGCCAGCCCCTGCCAGCATGTGGGCACTTCTTCATGTAAATCTATTCTTTGGCAGCTGACACGCGCGCTGACAGAGAGAATCCAGTGACTTGTTAGGGATTTCACGACTAATGTTGGTTTGCAAGCCTTGCGCCTACAGTTCTGTGCTTTGACTTAGCCTCAGAGGTTTCCCTGGAATATGGTTCCTTTCTTCCTCTACTGTTTTGATATCTGGGCTAAAGAAGCTAACTTGAATGTAACAGATGAAAAAACTTGTCAGATATAGTTTAAAAAATCCAGCAATTTGAGTATTCATGTTTATGTAAATGCATTTAAAAAGGAATTAAGCAATGTCTAACTTATACTATATGAAATTCAGAATGGTAATTGGCAATATCAATTATTATATAGGTAATGAAAGTTAAACTCAGCTTTGTAAAGATAACTCATTTGGGACACTATTTTTCCCTTCTATTTCAAACCAAAATCAATGAGATGCTATCAGAATACATAGATGCTGTGCATTGCATACAAATCCACAAGGCTATGGATATTCATATATAGATATATATATTCATATAAAAATATTTGGCTCCTGAGCTCTGGATTCTGACAAACAAAGAATAAAACTGTCAAAAAGGCAGAGTAACTCAGTGAAAAACAAAGTTAGCCAGCAACCTCAGATAATCATTGGCTGTATGTCCTTAAGGTTTGGTAACAATCTCATTAACCGTGAAAGCCCTATACAGTGTCACTTTGAACTTCTAAAACCAATACCCGACTACGTTCTTTGATCAAGAAGTAGAATATACATATATAATTCTATAAAGCTAATACTGATTAAACACAGCACAAAAGGATTAGTTTATACTACTGGAAAAAAACATAATGGGACCCTACTTGCATATGTAGCCACAGGAATTATACATTTTAAAAAAGCTAAATGTCTTCGCTGAAGCTTTGCATCTCTCTGTAAAAATGGCGATTTGGTTCAGTGAAGACACTGAGTGATTCAATGTCCAAGACTGCGTGCCAAGGTTGACCAAGGCCCAGGGATACCTGCTCAATAAGGTTATGTACTGGATCCACATCCTGGTCGGCTAGTTCACCTTGGTCAAAATCAATGCTTTCTTCGGTGACTTCAAGCACTTTTAGATCAGAGCCACGAAGACGAGCAATGGCAATGAGGTTGTGTGCCCACACGGTGTAACCTTAAAGATAAGCAAAAGGCAACTCTGTCATTCTCTTTTGTTTAATTCTGTCTCTGATAAGTTAGTCTGTTCCTCAGTAAATGCTTCTTGAGAAGCTTCACACTGGTATTTCACCACGCTGGTCCTTTCCCCTTAAAACAAACCGAGTCTACATGACTACCTAAGAGTTTCATACCGTCTTTAAGAACACTAGCTGGTAAGTAGTGCATCTTATTCTGGTATTTATTCAGCAAACAGAAGACATTTAAAGTATATAAATACATTTTTAACTTTGGATAATTTATCATAGGGAACACATTTTATTTCTTACGTAAGTCCCTATTATATATATAGTCACACAGTGGTGGTTCATGCGTTTAATCCTAGCACTCGGGAGGCAGAGACAGGCGATTTCAGTTCAAGGCTGGCTTGGTCTACAGAATGAGTTCCAAGACAGCCAGAGATACACAGAGAAGCCTTGTCGTGAAAAACCACAACAAACAAAAACCAGAAACAAACAAAAAACCTAACATAAAATAAACTAAAATTTTTCATTGTAAGAATCATAATGGTATCTCAGAGTCCAAAGTCAAGGCACTTGAAACTTTGAAAGTAACTGTTCATTATCAGAAATCATAAAAATCATAGGAGTATGCACCAACTTCAAAACAGAGGCCACCTCTGAGAAGATAAGGGGACAGATGACAGGCAAGCTTTACCTCTATCTAACATCTTGAAAGAAGAAAAAGCTTTAAGAGGGTGGTTTAAGTTAACTTTTAAATAACCTTTTCCCCTTGCTGATTACTGTTTTATTCTACACTGTGTACTGCATGTACGTGTGTGCCTGACCGTGGGTCTCAAGATGACACTGGCTGTCTTTTTTCCTGGTTGCTCTCTGCTTTGTTGTGGCAGGATCTTGAAATGGAAGCAGAGCTTGACTGGCTAGTGTGGCTAACCAGGCTTGACCCAGGGATTGCTGTCTGAGTGGAGGACTTGAGATGGCCACCATGCTGCCTGGCAGTTATGTGAGCTCGAGATCGGACTCTGGTCCCACACTTACATAGTCAGCACTTAATCAGTCAACCACATCCCCTCACCAACGCCTCACGACTTTAATATGGATCTGCTTCTGGCAACTACCTATAATTATATGGCCCAATTATGAAATAAAAGCTGAAAATCACAACTTTAGGCTAAGAAAAAAAGTTTCAAAAACAATAAAAGAGTTAGTAGTGTGAGCTTAAGACATTCTTTGAAGGGCTGGAGACATGCTTAAAGGTTGAGCACTGGTTGCTCTTCCAGAGGTTCTGAGTTCAATTCCCAGCAACCATATGGTGGTTCACAACCATCTGTAACAGGATATGTTGCCCTCTTCTGGCCTGCAGGCAGAATACTGTATCATAATAAAAAAACAAAAACAAAATGAGTTCAGCATAACAGCCTGGTTTACAAGAGTTAGTTCCAGGACAGCTAGGATTGTTACATAGAGAAACCCTGTCTCAAAAAAAAACAAAAACAAAAAAACCAAAAAAATCCCCAAAACAAACAAACAAGCAAAAGACCAAAAAGACATTCTTTGCTTGCTTTAATATTTATTGTATTTTTTTGCTTTGTTTTGTTTGGAGAAAGGGTTTTTCTGTGTAGAGTCCCTGGCCATCCTAGAATTAGCTTTGTAGACCAGGCTGGCCTTGAATTCAGAGATCCGCCTGCCTCTGCCTTTTGGGATTAAAGGTGTGTGCCACCATACCCTGCTTATCATTATTTTTTAAACAAGGTCTCAGTCGGTAGCTCAGGCTGGCCTAGAAAGCACTCACTTCTGTGGCCTAGACTGCCCTCTCATACTCATGACAATCCTTCTAACTCAGTCTCTCAAGAGCTGAGATTATGGATTTGTGACAACATGCCCAGCTAAGACATTTTTATAGATTGATTTTGTGACTGTCTTTGAAGTAAAATGTTCTCTTAGTTTATCTGAATAGCAACTCCACTCAAATGAGAATAGTATACATACTAAGATGAATGGCTAAGAAACAAACATGTACCTAATAGATTATTTAAAAAATATATCAATTTAGAATCTGAAAGATGAGGCTATAAACATCAAAGCCATGCTTTACCTCCTTCTGTCCTGAACATTTTAGATCTTCTGAGTGGAGTGAATATATTCACTGCAGGTAGTTACACATCTGTTTTCTTAGCTAAATTAGTATCAAATGCCCCCATGGCAGGAAAAAGCAGTAGAAGGGCGCTGAGACAGAACAGTCAGGGTTGAGACAGGACTTGCTAACTCCTAATACATTTACCAGCATAAAATAGTTTAGGTATGATGTCAGTATCAAGTTATAGTGAAGAAAATCACATACCATGAATTGCCAAAAGAGTGAGCTTTGTGCACCTCCATGCTAATAAAACCAACGGATCTTCATTTCGGTTGTCACTAAGATCTGGAAAACCAGACGTGTCAATTACATCATTCATCAATATAAAATGGGTGAGGAACTTGTCGTACTGCCTGGATATAAGATCAACAATAGCCCCTGAGACACAAGTGACGTAGCTGTCAAAGTGAACCCTTTCAAGTGGTATACTGGGTTTCAGAATCTTTAGCATGTCTTCACCTTTGACATCAAAAGCCATTAGATAAACCCGAAGGCTGGCGCTCTTTCGTGATAGGGCTTTCCATTGCTCATCATTTGGCATGTTATCTAATGACTTGTGCATCACTGAAACATTGTGGACCAGTAGAGACAGTCGCTGCAAAGGCACATGGTTGCTATCGGTTAAGACTCTTGCCATCTCAGCTGTAAAGTCACAGAAATCCAGGGCAAGTGAATGCAGGTTTACAAACCGCTCTAGTTCAACTGCAGTGATGAGAGTGCTGTTGCCAGGAATATTGTTGTCCAGTAAACTCAGGTGTTCCATGGTGCTGGCAATTGAGTTAGACAGAGACGACAGTGACGTTGGGGTGACTATTTCCAGCATAAACCCACAGGACAGCCATTTTAGTTGCCTACTATTGCTCAGTATTTCTTCAAACAGCTGCTGAATCCTACAAGAAAAACATGACACAATGATGTCACTAGCACTCAGCACTGATCTTTTAATAGTGACTTTAAAAAATGGGCAATATGTCAGGTGGTGGTGGTGGTGCACGCCTTCACGCCCAGCACTTGGGAGGCAGAGGCAGGCAGACCTCTGTGAGTGTGAAGCCAGCCTGGCCTACGAGAACTAGTTCCAAGACAGGTTCCAAAGCTACAGAGAACATTCTAAGACAGGTCTCAAAGATACAGAGAAACCCTGTCTCGAAAAACCAAAAAAAAAAAACCCAAAAACAGGGGCAAAGGGGCAATACATGGCATTCGATGTTGAGGTACATTTTCTTCAATTGATTTCTAAGCAACCCACAAGTGAAATTAAACTCACATTACAATATAACAAATAAGATACATTAAACATGTAGAAATGTTTTTCATCTGAGGAAAATAGCATTTTTAAAATTAACATTGTGAAAGAAAAGATTGATGACACATGACTTACCTTATAAAAAAAATAACACCTTTAAATAGCAGTAAGGAGCTGTAAGAGAACTTCCTTCTGCAGAGAATCCATGTTCATCTCCCAGCACCCACATAGCGGCACACAACCATTTCTAACTAGCTCCAGGGGATTTGACTCCCTCTTCTGACTTTGTAGGAACTAGAGACTCAGGTGGTGCATGCAAAACACTTAAAACGTATAAAATAAAATATCAAGAATTTATACAGTAATATGATTTATCCTAAAAGACTTATGTTATTGTCTTTTAAATTTAAATGCACTGTTTAAGATGTTTCTAGAACATGTATTCTATCCCAATACTGTGTGCGTGTGTGTATGTGTCTGTCTGTCTGTCTGCCTGCCTGCCTGAGGCAGGCTTTCTCCATCAAATCAGAGGTTGCTGACAGGGCTAGTCTGTTAGCCAGCTTGCTGGGGGATTTCTGGTTAGAATTATAGGTAGTCCACCATGCTTATGCTGCATTCACATGGGATCTTTGGGGATATGAAATCCTCACACTTGTGCGTTACCTCCATACACACACACACACACACACCTGTCTATATCTATATATTTTATAGGAAACAAGTATCATTGTTCTTGATTGTGATTTTTCAGTCAAAAGAAGCTAGACTCATTATTAACATATGTCTCTGTAAAGCTTACTGTGTGACTTACTGCTTAATCTTCTTGCCTTCAGGGTCTACCCGGCTGAGGTATGTACTGGATAAACTTCCTTGCTGCTGTACGACACTTATGTCTCCAAACAGACTAAACTTCTGGAGGTTCCTACAGGAGAAAATGGTTAAAATGATTTTCTAAATTCTTAATACACACATACTAAAATATGTAGAAAGGATATTCTAGAAGAATTTCCACCTTTTTACTCACTTAGAGGCAAATCACCTTCAGACTGCTGTGCATATTCAGAGCGACAGTATGGAAAACCAGCAGCACAGTGGAGGAGGTGGACCAGGTGTAAAGCTTTTACTCAAGCTTTAACGACTGGAGACAACACTGAGACCGAAGCCAAATGCTGAGCTCACAGGTCTTAGGTACAAGTAATGACGCTACACTGGGAACAGGAGCACTTTAAGTTATAAGAGATGTCAATCTGTCACAAGAGCTTCTCAAGTGAGACAGGGGTAGTGGTGCACACACACCTTTGATTCCAGCACTGGGGAGGCAGAGGGAGGCGAATTTCTAAGAGTTTGAGGCCAGCCTGGTCTACAAAGTTCCAGGACAGATCCAAAGCTACACAGAAACCCTGTCTCGAAAACCCAAACCAAACCAAACCTACGTAAAACTCTTTGGATAATTTCGGCTAAAATACTTTTCTAACAGCAAAACCCTAAATAAAATACAAGAAAACAAATAAATAATTAAGATACACACTCATAAATGGTAGTGTTAAGTTTCAAACCTGGGACAAAAGGCTGGAGTGTCTATTGACCATATCAAAGTGGACCTGGCTGCCAGGTTCTTCCAGTACCGCACAGTCCCTAGAAGTTTCAGGGTATGACTGACATACCCTGCCCTCTCCCCTGAACTCTCCAGTCCATGGTTTGGGCTGCCTTTCCCTTTATAATCCAGACATTTTGGTTACTCAACCTTTTTGTACCTTTGGCCTCCTGGCTACTGCACCTGGTTCTCCTCCCCTTCTCCCCACATGGTCCAGCTCAGTGTGGCTATGTCCACTCTGGACTCTCCCAGATGTCCCTGTCCATTTTCTTCCATACCTAGGAACAGTCATGTCTTTTCGTTTCCTTTCTATTTCTTTTGTCATTCAGGTATTAAGTGGTAACCAACTGTAGATTTCATTAATAACATAAAACTTAGGATAACTTTAACCAAAACTGTTTAATCCACACAAGTGATGAAAATTAATGTAAAACACTGTCAAGGAAAAATGTCAGAAGTATTACTAAAGGAAATAATCTAACTTTTTCCTTCACAACGTTTCAAAACAATCTAGTAACTCAAGACAGCTTCTCTAGATGACTAGACATTGTTTTTAAAAATTTCAAAGAAAATCATAAAAAAAACCACCATGACATTTTTTTCACATTAACACAGAAAGCTGCTCTTGCCAGGCACGGTACACCCTGTATTTCCAGCACTCAGAAGAAAGCAAAGATATGCAGATCTCAGTAAGTTCAAGACCAGCCTGTTCTATACAGTGAGTTCTAGAACAGCTAGGGCTGTATACAAGAGACCGTCTGAAGACAAAAACTCCTAAAAAAGAAAAACAAAGCCTCCCAACCAAAACCAAAACAACAGAAAGCAAAGGCAAAACAAAAGCCCAAACCAAATAACAAAAAGAAAGTTATTCTGTATTGTTACATGGAATTAAAAAAAGGTTACTTTCTTAGAGAAAAGAAAAATAATACTTCTAAAAGAAGAAATGTCTAGAGGATGAGACTCTATAAAGTAAAAAAATTGCATCATTTTCAATTTCTTCTAATATTTTGATGAGTCACACGATTTCAGTGTTTTCCCTTCAGGCCAACTTACTATCACATGCCGCCAAGTGCGCAGGACAGTAAAGCACACAGGCAAGAGGTGTTTACTTCTACTGTATATCCTCCAAGAAGAGCTAGACCTTCCTTACCTTACTGTAAGTTGCTCGGTAAGTTAAAATCTTTTGTTTTCAAAGACAGCTAAAAATAAAGGGCAAACTACAGATGACAGGAAATACTTTTATTTTAAGATATATATTTAATTAAAGACTGTAACCTAAAAAAGAATTTTAAGCACATGTTTGAACTTCCAGCACCTGGGAGGCTCAAGAGGGAAGGCCCAAGGCCAAACTGCTACAGGGTGAGTTCCAGGCCAGCCTGAGTTAGATTTAGAGCACGTCTCAAAAAAGAAAAACAAAGCACAGTAAAAAACCAAAGCCAATAAAATAGACTTAACAGGTTTAAAGGGGCCCTCACAAGCAAGACAGGAGAAAGGTGAATTGCGTATGAAAAGATGTTCATCATTATCACTCACCAGGGAAATGGAGCTAAGATCACAGTGAGATAACCACAGAGATTCACAACACCAGTGTGGGCGAGGGTATGGAACAATTAAAACCCACATGTTATTTTGAGAGTGCAAAATAATACACTCTGAAAATAGTTCATCAATTTGTTGAAGAGTTACATACAGGCCAAGAATTCCAACTGTAAGACCTTACTCAAGAGACAGAATTTGATTCCAAAGTTCACAGCAACTTTATTCACAACAGAAATAAAATTAGAAACAATTTAAATATTACCAAATTGGTGAATAAATATACCATTAACATAACTACACAATGGAACAAATGATAAAAAAGAATGAAGTGTTTATATATACTATAATACTGATATAAAGCAAAGTTGTATTTATTGTATTATTGTCTATAACACAACTATATTTATTGTATTATTCTATCTCTATGAAATTCTACAATAATCAAATAGCAGGGTTGGGTCATCGTTTCCTTAGGTCTAAGGATGGAGGACAGAGTAGAATTTCTTTGATAAAAATGTTCTACATCTTGAGTTTGGTGGTTATTCAGCAGAATGAATCTGTAAACATTTCAACATCTCAAACTGTACTCTTAAAAATGTAAGGGACTGAAGAGATGGCTCAACCACTAAGTGTGCTTACTACAGCTCTTGCAGGCAACCTGGGTTCAGTTCTCAGCACCCATCTGGAAGTTTGCAATGGCCTTTATCTTTAGTACTAGAAATCTGACCTTGCAGGCTCTGAAACACATGCTATACAAACATACACTCTGGCACACACACATACAGATAAAATTAAATAAATCTTTTTTGTTTGCTTTGTTTTTGTGTTTTGAGACAGCGTCTCTCTATGTAGCCTTGGCTGTCCTGGAAATCCCTATATGGATATGGCTAGCCTTGATCTCACAGAAATCTGCCTGCTCTTGCTTACCAAGTCCTGGGTTTAAAGGCATGTGCCATCGTGCCAAGCAAAATTAAATAAATCTTAAAAACAAACAAACACAAACAGACTTG
>JAQHUG010000132.1:4338696-4349204 GCA_028555095.1 Dicrostonyx torquatus
TGGGACACCATAAAAAGGCCAAATCTTAGAATAATAGGTATAGAAGAAGGAGAAATTCAACTCAAAGGCACAGAAAATTTATTTAACAAAATCATAGAAGAAAACTTTCCCTACCTAAAGAAAGATATGCCTATGAAGATACAAGAAACTTATGGTACACCAAATAGACTGGATCCAAAAAAAAGTCCTATCGTCACAAAATAATCAAAACACTAAATATACAGAATAAAGAAAGAATATTAAGAGCTGCAAAGGAAAAAGGCCACGTGACATATAAAGGTAGACCTATCAGAATTAAACCTGACTTCTCATTGTATACGATGAAAGCCAGAAGGTCATGGTCAAGGATTATGCAGACATTAAGAGACCACAGATGCCAGCCCAGACTACTATACCCATCAAAACTGTCAATCACCACAGAAGGACAAAACAAGATATTCCATGACAAATCTAGATTTTAACCTATAAAACAGCTTAAAATGGAAGATCTGATGTTTGCACACCAAGCAGATGCTGGGGAAGGGACCCCTGCACTAGCTTATTTTGGTACTGTGGAGGTAGTCATTCTAGGAGAGGCAGTGTAGTCAACTTTACCTCCAATGACAGCAGCAGTCACTGCATTTTTTATATCCACAAGCCCTAAAGGTCTCCTCTTTCCACCAAGCAAGTGACCACCCAAGAATCAGAGTGGTCCAGGTAACTGCTTATAGCTGGGATCCTGATTCACCCGAGTCTATGTGGGAAAAGTATGGGCTCCACCACAGAGAAACATGAAGGACACTTACAGCTGGGACTGAGACCAACAAGCCATGTCACAGATAACACAGTGTGGGTGTGTAGGTTTACACGGGTCTGTGAAATGAAGACTCACAGACACTTTGAGGATAAACTTAGTCTTTGTGGTTGCAGGGGTCCCATCCTTAGTGGGCTGAAGCACTTTCCCTTAGCCCACGACATTTTTTATTTTTCCTTATATTACATTTTAGCCTGTAGATTTCCATATGCTCAAAATAACCTGAATAAAGCTTCCAAAAGCCGGGCGGTGGTGGCGCACACCTTTAATCTCAGCACTCGGGAGGCAGAGGCAGGTGGATCTTTGTGAGTTCGAGAACAGCCTGGTCTACAAGAGCTAGTTCCAGCGCAAGCTCCAAAGCCACAGAGAAAATCCTGTTTCGAAAAACCAATAAATAAATAAATAAATAAATAAAAATAAAGCTTCCAAAAATACAATGCCAAGCGCAACTACCTGATTCAGGTACCATGTTTTGCACAGGCTTTGTATCTATAGGAAAATCTCAGACAAGATTCACACAGGGAGACTAAAAGTATCTGTAACACAAAGGATGAATTAGGGCTTGGTGCTAACTCCAGAACTAGACCAGGTACGGCCCAGTTAGGGTGATGGCTAGTGGTGATTGCTTGCTAACTCTGGCGCCAGGCCAACAGGAACTCTGCCATAATGCCTGGCACAACTGAACACTTAAGTGTCTGTTCCCCAACCTTGGGCAACACAGACTGCCTTGGTACTGCTGTTTTTTTCTGCTTTCAAAGTCTGAGAGATGGGTGGTTGAATCTGACCCAGTGGACAGCATACCATATGGATCCAGGGGCTAGCATACTAGACCAAGCAGGAAAAAAAGTATCAGGAAACAGCAAACAAAACCCCCCAAACACATTCAACACATTTAATGAAATTACAGCAGAATCCCCCCAATCTAGGAGAAGTTGTCATCCAAGATCAGGAGACATACAGAACTCCCAATATGACCAAGAAAGAACCTCTCCCTGTGAAGAATTCAAACCAAAGAAAGAATACTTAAAGCCATAAGAGAAAAGAGCCAAGTTACTTTGAAAGGCAAACCAATTTGCATTACATCAGACCTCTCAGAAGAAATGGTAAAGGCCAAGAAAGTTCCGGATGATGTGTTTCTAGCCTCCAGAGTAAATAACTGCAAGCCAAGGATTCTAGATCTAACAACGTTATTCATCATCCCTTAAACTAAGCAATTCCAGATCTCTAAGATAGCACCACAAAAAATACTTAGAAGATTACTATGTACAAATGAGAAAGACTGTCAACATTATAAAAGAATGAACTGCACAAGTCAACCAGGAAACAACTATACCATAATTGTAGGAATTAACACACACTTCTCAATAAGACCCTAAATGTGAATGATCTCCAGTCTCTATTCCAACATATGGTCTTAAATCTCCCATTAAAAAACAAAGATTGATTTAAACGGATTAAAGACAAGATCTGCGGTGTGTGAGAAGGCTCAGCTGGTGCAGGTGCTTGCAAGCAGGCCTCATTACCAGAGTCTGAATCCCAGATCTCATAAGGCAGATGTTATAATTCTGCTTGCCTGTTCTGTCACCTGGGTGGCTTGTCCCTTTAAGAGACAAGCTCCGCCCACTCCCAATCCCACCTCCCCCTCGCACAAGCAGGTAAACTGATCTCCTCTCTTTCCCTCTCTGGTCTCCTGAAGAGGCAGCCTTTTTCTCTTTTCTCTCTGTCTCTCTCTCTCTTTTTCTCTGCACCCCCTCCATAATCCCTTACCATAAAACCCACTAAATAAGCTCTATACCCAAACTTTCTCTCTGCATGGTGTATCTGTCTGTCTCCCACTCACCAAGGTCCCACACACAGGGTAACCTGCCAGGGTCACAGCATCATAACTTGGCAACCACTGATCTTTTTACCATCTCCATAGTTCTGCCTATATACAGTTGAAACCATCCCACGCAGCTTTTTCAGACTTTTTGTTTGGCAATACACTTTGAGGCTTTCATGTCTTTTCATAGTTTAAGAGCTTATAGTCTTGAGCACTGAATGCTATTTTATTGTCTAGATTAACACATTTTATTCATATAAATTGCTTCCAAGTTTTGGCACTCATTAATACAGCTGCTATAAGTATCCTTATGAAGGTTTTTGTGTGGACATATATACCAAGATAACACATGAGTTTGTATGGTTTTGTAAAAAAAAAAAAAATTTCTTTTTCTCTTGAAAGTCAGTTTATTAGACTTTCAATACAGTAGGTTTTGTGTATCTATGTAATGTCTTTTGACCATATTCACCCCATTATCCTTTTCTCATTCCCTTCCCACTCACACTAATTCCCTTCCTTTTCCCAACTAACTGCCCACCACACTTTTTGAAATAACTCAATGAGTTTCACCAGGGTTGCTATTCACTAGGATAGCTCACAGGAATACAACCAAGGAGTTGTTTGGAACCTTCCTAGAGATTACCATTAAATGCACATAAACCCCCAGGGTGAAATGGGGCTCAGCAGTTCTTCCCTTCCATGACAGGATGCTGACAGGCAGAGTCTTGTGCAAGTAATCATAGCTGGGAGTTAAGGAATGCAACAGCAAGGTCATGCCCAGGTATGACGTACATTTACCTATTCCCCTGGCCCTTACATTCTTTCCATCCCTTTTTCTGTGACACCCAAGCCTTAGAGGGGGTCTTATATGGACGGCTCATTATTTGCTTGCTTATTTATTTCCGAGATGGTGATTCTCTGTGTAGCCCTGGCCATCCTGGAACCCACTCTGTAGACCAGGCTGGCCTTGAACTCAGAGATCCACCTGTCTCTGACTCCTAAGTGCTGGGAATAAAGGCATTAAAGGCATGCACCACCACTGCCCAGTTGGAAGTCTTTTATGAGCACTCAATAATCACTTATTCTCATTAGTTTTTACTAGCTATGAGCCTCAGCAACACTGCTGCCCACTACACGACTCATACCAAAGCCCACCCCAGCACTTTAACCTATTGGCATATGCACAATAATATGCATAGCATTTCAATGGCATGTGCCTTTTCATTCCCACACTGATGAACGTGAATCTTGTTGCTCTACCATCTTACTATCATCCACATGTAATGTTACAGCTCTGAACTAAGACTTTTCACTCTAGATGCACAGTATCACCCCACTGTTTATTTGTATTTCCCTGAGACAATACGGTGTGAAGAGCTTTTTGTAAGTTTACTTGCAATCCACACATCATCTTTGGTGAGGCGTCTGCCCGATTTTTGGCCTGATTTTCAGTTGGGCTGTTTTCTTGTTCAATTCTCAGACTATACACTCTGGGGCAAGGTATCTGCTGTGAAGTCTACTGACGGACCTAGAAAGGCACACTTTATGTGATGACCTCACAAAAACTTCTCTTTACCTCTGTGTTCAGTTTGGTTACAATCATGTCGGTTTAGGCCACTTGGTGCTCATTCTGATGGGTATTCATTCTTTGAGCTTCCTGAATCTGGATGCCAGGTTCCTTCTCAGAGTTGGGAAATGTTGTAACTGTCTTGCTTGCACTACTTGTACCTGCTGGTTGTCATGCCATTTTTAGGTCCTCTTCTTTCAATTAATTTAATACACCTAGGGCTAATTATCTATAGAAATAAGGAATAGGAAAGAAGCTGGCTGTTAAGAGTCTCAATACAGATCCTAGACTGTCCTTGGACCTGAGTAATTCTCCAGCCTTGGCCTCTTGCCTGCTAAGATTATCTGAGTAACTGGGCACTATCATATCTAGCTACGAGCTCTTTAAAATATCATAAAAAGGTTAAAACCTTTCCCAATACTGGAGTTTATAAATAAATACTGTATTTGTTCTTGGTAAATTTTAAAATAATGTATGCAATTGCATAACATTCTTTTCAAACTCCATTTTTCTAAGTCCAGGTTCAATTTTAAATGTTTTGTATTCACATAACATTCTTATATAAAGATAATGCACTCTGAGCACCTCATTATCCTGTCTCGTGCTCTTTCCCCCTCTACTAGGCTCCTTCTTTTCTCAAATTCTTTTCATACTTTCACAGTTTTATTTAGTTTCTGAGGACACTGTAAGGACTGCTTACATGAGCATGGGTGGGGTGAATCTACATTTTTAATAGTATTTAATTAATTTAAAATCTAGATTTGTGTGGCTAATGGCACCATAACGGACAGACAGGAACATAAGGGCCAGCAAATAGGTTACTAGCCTAAAATAGTGGCTTTATTAAGTTTTACTAGGATACATTAATTAAAAATTCCTTGAATTTGCAAGCTCCACCCAAGAATTTCCATCATCCTCAAATCTCAAAATTAGAATTGTATTTGTATTTAAATACAACAAAAGTATGATTTAATATATGACTAAGATAATTTCAACACTATTAAGGATGAGAAAATGAAGTCTTACAAAGAAATAATGAAATAAACATTTGTTTTTTCTTTTATGATTCATATTTAATTAGGAAGTCCTGGGCTGTACTACTCTAAATCTATCCACTTCTTTCCAATTCCACTGTGCTGACTACAGCAAACATTTGTCTAGTTGTTTCCTGGTTTCATGATCCAGCTACCAGAGAGATTATCTTAAAATACAGATTCAGATGAAGTCATATTTCTCTCTCTCTCTTTATCTCCCTCCCATCTATTTTTGAGACAGGGTTTTTCATAGCCCAGGCTGGCTCTGAACTCCTCCTCCTAGTCCTTCTGCCTCCATCTACCAAGCGCTAGGAACACAGGAATGTGCTACCATGCTTAACTTAAATCACATTACTCTCCTCTCTAAAGCTTTTCTTGCTTTCCATTAGCATATATTATATATCATGTATTTCACCATGACATTTTCCTAGTGTGTGCATTTGTTTCAGTTGTTCACACACCCTTACGCTTTCTTGTTTCCTTCTCACTTGAGCTTCCCACTAGTCTCCCTTCACTCTCCTACCTCCGTCTTTGATGACCTAGTGATTTCAGTAGGGTTGCTTACAGGAGGCCATCAGCAGGAGTTGTTCCTAGGAGTGTGGGCACATTACTGAAGCAGTTAAAAGGAAATCCCTCTCCCTCCTCCAGCCAGTAACCATTAACTGCTCATAAATACTCAAGGAAGGGTGGGGCCTTGCAAGTCCCTCTATCCTCTATGACTTGTCCCTAAAAATTTTGTCAAAGACCTCTGTTCTTGTACTGGGTGGGTAATGGTGGCTCATGTCTTTAATCCCAGCTGATGGAGGCAGAGGCAGGTAGAGCTCTGAGTTCAAGGTCAGCCTGGTCTATAGAGCGAATTCCAAAGCCACACAAAGAAGCCTCATCTCAAAAAAAAAAAAAATAAAAAAAAAAAACAAAAAAAACCCCTCTGTTCTTGTAATGTTGTGGTGGTTTGAATGAGAATGCCCCCCCAAACAGTCTTAAGTATTTTAGGGCTTAGTCCCCAGCTGCTACTGCTACATTCAGGGAGGATTAGAGGTATGGCCTTGTTGGGGAGGTATGCTGCTGGGGGTGGGCTTTGAGGTTTCAAAAGCCAAAGCCAGGCCCAGAATCTCTCTCTCTCTACCTGCAGCCTGTGGATCAGGATGTAAAATTTTCAGCTACCTCTCCAGGGCAATGCCTGCCTGCCTGCGTGCCATAATGACAATGGACTAACCCTTTGAAACTGTAAGCAAGCCCCCAATTAAATGCTTTCTTTTTATGAGCTATCTTGGCCGTGGTATCTTTTTTACAGCAATAAGTGATTAAGATGATTGTACAAGGTGACTGATTCCACCAGTTCATATGACCCCATCTTTCTTCCCTCTGCATTTCAGAGTTTCTTGACTTGACTCAGTTATTCATTTGCCTGGTTATCACTCTTTCCAGGTCAAAATTCCTGTCAGATTCAGGCCATGGAACTAACTGCTCCTTGTCTTGGAATGTTTTGCTGTTGTCATTTACCATACAGCTATAAATGTCTTCTCCAAAAAGGACTTTGTGTACCACCCTATCTATTGTCACAACTTAAGTGACTACCACAATCTCCTCTTATAATCTACTTTTGCAAACTAGTCAAATGTTTGTGGATGTGAGTGCATGTGTATAAAGGCCACACTGTTTTTAAAGAAAGGGTATCTCACTGAGACCTGTGCTCATCCATTAGGCTAAACCTGCTGGCCAGGGAGCCCCAGGGATTTGCCTGACTCCACCACCTCAACACTGAAACCCCAAGTGTGTGTCACTATTCCTGTTTTCTCATGTGGGTGCTGGGGATTGAACTCAGGTCTCCTCATGCTCATATGGCAAGGACTTAACCAACTGTGCCTTCTCCCCAGTCCCAAATTCCTTTTGCTAATAGATCTTCACTTCACTATGTAACCTGAAGAAATCTTTTATTTGGGTGTTGTTTCCCTAGAAAGTAGATGTTATAAGAACAAGGGGTTTGTCTATACTTTCTGGTACATAGTAGGCTCTCAATATTTACAAAAAAAAAATACCCTATATTTAGTTATCACTTTAGGTCTCAAGTTAGAAGAACTCTTTCTTCAAAGGCTGCCTAAACAATAACATATTAAAATGGACTTAATTACTTCACTCAAGTTTCTCAACAGTTTAAGTCAGATTTTTTTTTGTCCTTTTGAGTTTTATATCCTATTTTCTGCCAATTTCTCAACAAGCATAAGACTATACTATGCAGTAAAGAGAAACTCTAATCCCTTTCTTATTAGCCTTCCCAGGAAGTCTAATTAGCCTCTATTCTTAGTGATATTCAAATTATCTTTGGAGAGCCCATGACTGTGTCAGTCTTAAGGTATAGAGCCTGTTTGGGAGTGCACAGACTCACCAGTCTTTTCCATAAGCACTATTTCTTGGGCAGTAGGAATTTATTCTATAAATGAACTTTTTAAAGCAAGTAACAATCAGTGAGCTCATCAAAATAAAGCTGTCTCGTATGTTGTTAGTTGTTGAGAAACATTTTCTTTCAAGATAAGAAAGGCTCAAGTTTGTTGGAAATGATACCTTCATGGCATTCTTATAATCTGAGAAAAGATCTGAGATGCATGGTTAAAGCTTTAACTTATTTTAAAATTTTTAACAATGTATATTTACTATATAAAATAATGGGCTTCATATGACATTTTTATATATGAATATATCTGATTATATCTACCTCCCACTGCCCTTTGTTGTTCCCCTCTCCATTTCTGCTAGTTCCTTCTACTTTCCCAATAATCCACTTCTTTAATGTCTTCTATTTTATATTTATTTATATTTGATAATACACATGGGAGAAAATGTGATACCTGCTAGTCCCGAGTCTGACTTATTCCACTTAACATGCAGATCTTTCAGTTCACCCATTTTTCTGCAAATGATATTTCTGTTCTTGAGTGCTAAATAAAATTCTCTTGTGTATATATTCCATTTATCTATCCAATCATGTGTTGATGGGCATCTAGGCTGATTTCATTTGTGATTACTGTGAGTAGCACAGTAATAAGCATGAATGTGCAAACATCTCTGCTGTACATGTATTGTATGCAAGTGTGGTGCATGCATACCGAGGCCAGAGGCTATTGAGCGTCTTCTATATTATCATGAGACAGTATCTTTGACTGAACAGAAAGTTCACCTTTTCAGTTAAGCTGCCTCGCCTGTGAGCTCCTAGGACCAACATGTCTGTCCTCGGATGATGTTACATGTCTGGTTGAGTATTTAAACTCAGATCTTCATGTTCTACAGCAAATACACTTACTCACTAAGCCATTTCCAGTCCCGAAGTTGTGTTTTAACAGAACTTGAATTATTATGTCTTAGTATGTTTACAATGAGGAGTATGACTCCTTACCAGTATATGCCAAATAATAAGACCAAAGCTAAGAATTATTAACAGACTTTTAAAATTGATTCTTTGTGGATTCACATTGTGCTTAATAGACTTTTTGTTAGATAGTGCTAAAATTTGGATATGGATTATTCTCAAAGTCCATAATTAAAGTAGGCCTGAGCAATTCTGGAGGGTGGTAGAAAATTCAAAAGATGGAATAGCTACAAAAACAACAGGGCCAATTGACTATGAGCTGAAATCTTCAAAACTGTAAGTCAAAATAATTGTATTTTCTTTTATTTTTTTGAGACACAGTTTCTCTGTGTAGCCCTGGCTGGCCTCAAACCCACAGAGATCTGCTTGCCTCTGTCTCTCAAGTAATGGGATTAAAGGCATTGGCCACCAAGCCTGCGTAATTCTTTTTTTTTTTTTTTAAACAAGTTTTTTTTGTTTTTTTTTTTTTGAGACAGGGTTTCTCTGTGTAAAAGCTTTAGATGTCCTGGAACAGGCTGGCCTCGAACTCATGCTGAGATCTACCCGACTCTGTCTCCTGAGTGCTGGAATTAAAGGCTTGCACCACCACTGCCCAGCTTTACAAGTTATTTTAACTGAAACATGTCATTGGAATGCAAAGTTAACAGAGAGGACAATGAAGTAGACACAACCATGAAATGGCTCCTCTACAAACTAGTAAGGGTGTGGGACAGTGGTGGTAGCACCCCTTTAAACCCAGCATTCAGGAGGCAGAGACAGGCAGATGGATCTTCCAAGCACTGGGGAACTGATATGGCTTGTGGTGAACCCACAAGGAATATACAGTACATGTACAGCTGACAGATTCCTAGACAGACAAATGTACAGCTTGTGGGGGACCCGTTTTGCAGAGCTGTGGGAACACCTGGCTTTTGGAAAAGTCATAGTCACTTCTGTAGAAATCTTGTGGAATCATGACATTTCTCCCTTTCGTAATATCCCAGCAGTGTAAAGTATTTGTTGAGATAACCTGACTTCCTGTATGGGCAACTGGATACCTTTCTCCACACCGTGAAGCTCTGGTGTGAAAGCACTCACTCAGTCACACGTTTGTTCTCATAGTCAGATCTACATGTTAGTCCCCCACAATCACCCTTATTCACAGGACTCATTGACAAGAAAGGAGTCCCACGCCGGAGGCACTGAGCAGAGAGGCAGTATGTCTGCTCTTACTGATAAACAGGTTTGTGTGGCTCTGAATTCTCTAGCAGCAGACTCAGGAAGGTGTAATCTACTGGCCTTTGCTCTAAACCAACAAGCCACTAATATTCTATATTTACCCTTCACCTTGGTTTCAATTAACATAAGATCATAGCCCAGGAAATTAACTGTTCAGGCCTTTACTCCTAGAGATACAAAAAGAGGCTTGAGTCACTAAAACCAGCCCCAGAGAAAGTAATTCTTACCTGGGTGCTGGCAGGCACACTGCTGGTATTTTTGGTTTTTCGAGATAGGGTTTCTCTGTAGCTTTGGAGCCTGTACTGGAACTATCTCTTGTAGACTATGTTGGCCCTCACACTCACAGAGATAGGCCTGCCTCTGCCTCCCAAGTACAGGGATAAAAAGGTGTGCACCACTGGTGCCCAGCTGAGATTTCTTTAACTCAGGCAGTTAGATGCTAATGTAAAGCAAGCACTTTGTCTTCTTCCCACACCCATGGGTTGCTATGGCTACCAAAGCTGTGTTCCCAGCCACCAGGGAAGGAAGTGGAAATGCTCAGAAAGTGCAACTGTGCTGCTGTGTTGTTCTACAATTATTAATCATATAAAACTTCTAGTTACACTTAAGAAATGTAGTTAGTACACAAAAACTTCTTAGAATTTTGTAGTGATTTAAAGTTCCATTCTTAATTAATCTTCCTGGTATCTGCCAGGGAGCTTCACAGTCAC
>JAQHUG010000132.1:4389475-4413223 GCA_028555095.1 Dicrostonyx torquatus
AAAAAAAAGAACTTTCATTAAGCCCTGCCGCGTTAATATCACTCAGCAAAGAGAACAAGCAGAATTTTAAGAATTCTACTTTTGCCTGTGTTGGTTAAATAATACAGGTGATAGTTATGATATTGGGTGTCCAGCAGAAGCATAACCCCTAGTCTGTAGGAGTTTACAAGCTGGCAGATGTGACTGAAACGTTAGCCCCCTGAACACAGGGGAGGAGAAATTTATGTAAAGTTTTTCTGGATGTCCTCGTTTTGAACTGACCTTTGATACCTGAAAGAGTGTGACCCTGGGCTGAAGTGTGGGAGAAGGATGAGCAATACCTCACCGGGAGCTGCATGAGCAGAAGGAAAGGTGGGGACAAGGAGGAAGGAACATTACTCAGGGCAGTAGAGCATAACTTTGTGTTCAGTGACTGGAAAGGTGACACGAGACTATTGTTCCAAGGCTTTGGATGCCAAAGAGCATTCTGAACACCTTTGAAAGCCATCACAACTTGCCAAGCAACTAAATGAAATGTGATAGAGCTGTGTAACCAAGTTATTATTAATAGGCGAATGTATTAAGATCCTCTGCCAAGGACGTAACCATGCTAGGTTCTCATTCAGATCAGATGACTTAGAATTTACAGGCTGGAATACGGGCATGTGGGTTTTAAGAGCCTCAGGTAATTAAGAGCACCTGGAATGGTAGAGACGCTGCCAATGCCAAGTGACTTAACTTTTCTGAATTTAATTTGTGTATCTGAAAAAAATTGACTAATAAGGCCTTGATGTCTACCTCCTAGCGTTACTGTGAAGATCGCATGATAAAATAGATGAAACTGTTTGAACTGTGATAAATGAGGAGAAAGAGGGATTGTGATCACACTTGCATTTCGGTTATGAGATATATATTCATGGAAGAAGATTATTCTTTCGTAAAGAACAGAATCTTGATGTTTGCAGCAAAATGGATGAGCCTGGAGGACATTATAGTAAGTGGAATAAATCAGGCACTCAATGATAAGTATTGTGTCTTTTTCTCTCATATGGGCAGAAAAAAAGTCAACCAAATATAACCAACTGCTAGAGATTGGGGAAGTATGTGTGTGTTGTGTGTGTGTGTGTGTGTGTGTGTGTGTGTGTGTGTGGCCAGGGGGACGCAGGATTTGATCAGTGCACTTTGTGTTGCATAAATACAGTGGACTTCACTAATATGTAAAACAATACATTAGTCATAAGTAAACTAATTTTAAAAAGAGTTAAGCAGTGGGTTTATTGTAAGAACACTCCAAGAGCAATATACAGAAAATGGCCACAGGGCCATTACGGACTGACTCCTTGCTTGAAAGACTGTGTTCTTGTGGTTCAACATCCTATTCATCTTTTTAGCTTCTAGAACGTTTCTCTCTCATTCTAAAGACAATAGGTTAGTTAATGTCTAACAAACAGGCAGCTTTGCTGTCACAGAGTGTCTCCAGTAAGAAAAGAGATGCCTAAAAAGTATGAAGTTCTATGAAGGAAATAGGACAAGGTAGGGGCTTGGAGGTCAGTTGCAAAGCACGGTTAAGGAAACCCCCTAATACAGCATTTGACTAGAAACTGAAGGAAGAAAGAATTCTGGGTTTTCTGTGAGAAGATATATAAGCTATATAATTTGTGATTTTGAATTCCTCTAGAGCAGAGTTGGGAGGTTGAAGATGGGCCTGGTGGTGGGCAGTTGTGTCTCTACGTTAAGTGTTGTGGATCAGTTGGGATTGATTTGTCTCCTAGTTCAAACTTCTTCCTCTCTTGGTTTTTATTGTTTCCTGTGAGTCTTCCGGAGGGATGTCTTGTGAAGTTCAGTGGTGAAGACTGAATAAGCTTATCACCGTTTCTGTAGTGGGGTGAGCTGACGTTGGCTGGGTAGGACCATGAACAGACCTGCACACTGATCACCAAAAGGATGTGTGGAAACAAAACCCCGGGAACATGTTGAACCTTGTGTTTGTGAACTTAGTTCATGGGAACTAGAGTCAGGATTCTAGTCCTGTGGTAAACTCTGGGCCATTCGAATCAAAACCCCAGTCCCTCCATGAACTCTGGAACCCCTGGGATACAAACTCTGGTCCTTCAGTGAACTCTGGGACCCCTGTGGTCGAAGCTTCAGACCTGCTATGGGATCTAGGGCTTCTAGAGTCACACAGCTCTGGTCCTTCTGTGGAATTTGGACCAGAGGAGTACGCCAACTGCAGATCTTTAACCAAAATCACTGTGACCGTTTGGAGCCATGTGTTATGGTTTGAATATGAAATGTCTTTTACAGGCTCATGGATCTGAACATTTGTTCCCAGCTATTTTACTGTTTGGGAACATGAGGCCTAGAATGTGGAAACAGGTCTCATGGGTCTTTGGAGGTTCTAGCTTCTTTTCTATGCTTCCTGCTTGCAGTAATGTGGCTAAGACTTTTCTGCACGCTTCTTGCCATGTATTACCCACCACCACAGCTGCTATGCCCTGCTTCCTTTACCACTATGGACCCTGTGAAACCATTAACTCAAACAAACCTTTCTTTCAACGGCTAAAAAGAATTTGTTTATTTTTATTTTTGTGAGGGCCTGATGTTTATCTTGTACCATAAACATGCCTGATGTCTACAGAGAACAGAAGGGCATTGAGTCTCCTGGAACTGGAGTAACAGGTGGTTCTGGGAACAGTCTCTCATTATTCTGAAAGAACAGCAAGTGCTTTCAATGGCTAAGCCATCTTTCCAGCACCACCTCCCTCTTAAGTTGTTTTCATCAGGTATTTTGACCACAAAGTTGAGAAAAGTAACAGCCATTAAATTTTAGAATTTTTTTTTAACCTAGTAATGGAAACTAAAATAGATGTCATTATCAAATTGGAATTCTGTGTTTTGAAAACCTAGACTTAAGACATGTTGTGGAATGTTTGTTTAGCTATGAAGATGTGTTGTATTTGTTTAATTATGTAAAGCTGTGTTGTTATTTTACCTTGTCTGCCTAAGACGACTGACAACCAATAGTGAGGGAGGAGGTATAGGTGGGACTTCAAGACCCAGACAGTAAGTAGGAGGAGGAATTTAGGCTCAGGGAAGAAAGAAAAAAGACACCAGGGAGATGCCAGGGGCCAGTTAGCCAGACACAGAGAAAGCAGGTAAGTAAGACATAACAGAATGAAAGAAAGGTCAAAAGCCCCAAGACAAAGCTTAGATGAATAGAAACAGGCTAAATTAAGTTAAAAGTGCTAGTGGGACAAGCCTTAACCAAGGTTGAACATTCATAATTAATAACAAATCTCTGTGTCTTGGGAGCCAGTTGGCAGCCTAAAGAAAAAGCAACTACAAAGGCAGGCTTGAGGCTAGGCTGGACAGGACAAAAGAGTGGGCAGAAGTGAGACAGACTTGGGGAGATGGGAACTTTGGAGTATAGATGGAAGTTTCTGTCCTGCCTGGTCTCACAGCCATTTAGTCCCAAATAAACACACAGAGGCTTATATTAATTATAAACTATTGTTCAGGCTTATTGCTAACTGTCTCTTACAACTTAAAGTAACCCATAATCCTTGTCTACGTTTAGCCATGTGGCTTGGTACCTTTTCTCAGTAAGGCATTCTCATCTTGCTTCCTCTGTGTCTGGCTGATGACTCTGTCTCTGCCTTTCCTTTACCCAGAATTCTGCTAGTCTGGTTGCCCTGCTTATACTTCCTGCCTGGCTATTGGCCAATCAGCATTTTATTAAACCAATCTGAGAGACAAATCTTTTCAGTGCACAAGAGCATTCTCCCACAGCATGAGAACCCTTGGGGAGGCTGTCAAGAGGTCTGGAGTGAAGTGGAGCCATGTAAGAGGAAGCTGTAGAAAAGCAGATAACTGCAAAAACAGAGGACTCAGTAAAATTCCCACTCTGGTGACATGAAAAGCAGAGCATGGTTATAATACATTCCAGTAAGGCTCTTTCTGGGGAGTGCAAGGGATAGGATTTCTTGCTGCTTACAGCAAGATGTAGGAGAGAGATGAGCTGAGGAAGGGAGGGGTGAACTAAAGAAGGAGCTGTTAAATATAAAGGAGTCAGGACTTGGTGGGTTTGAAAATAAAACTTTCTATTTTCCAGTTCCTCCAGATGGCAGACACTTCTAAAATTAAGAAAAGGCTGTGGAAGATCTAATCTATGGTATGATCAGGAAAATATGGTATAACCGAAGGCTTAGAGGGTGACTGTAAACCCTTCATTAAGACCTCATCCAGACATGAGAAGATGTTTAGGAAGGGGCTGGAGAGATGGCTCAGATGTGAAGAGCACTCACTACTCTTTCAGGGGACCTTAGTTTGGTTCCCAGAACCCAGGCTTGGTGGCTCATAACTGCCTTGAGGTGCCTGTTGCTCCAGAGAACTCTCAACACCTCTGGCCTGTGTGGACATCTGTACTCATATAGAAACACACAACACAAGCACACATATACACACTTAAAAATAATAAAAGTAAATCTTTAAAATAGATGTTTAGGGGTTAGCATGTGTGATGGCTAATCTTGGTTGTCCACTTGGCATACCTGGGAATAGGAATCTCAGTTGGAGAATTTATCCTATCAAATCAGACTGTGGGCATGTCCATTGCATTTTCTTAATTGCTAATTGATGTAGGAGGGCTCAGACTACTGTTGGTACCATCTCAGGCAGGTGGCCTGGGGTGTATAAGACAAACAGCCGGTGTGATGCCTATGAACGAGTGACTAGCATGGCAAGATATCCCCAAAGGGGCAGAAGTGGCAATAGCTTGGCAATAACAGCTCTCCAACTGGACTTAAGGCCTGCTCAACAGAGGAAATTCATACCAAATAATGGAAACCTAGCCAGCTACTCAAGGCTAGGGAGCTCATGGATCTTAGAGGAGAAACTAGTATCACCATGTTTCTAAAACAATATAATGCCTAACTGCATTTTAAATACTTAGCTTTATACCCACAGCTAAGTATAATTCTCACCTCTTGTCAAAGAAGCTTGTTTTTCAACAGACTGAGACTATCACAGAAAAACCACAAATGTTCAAAAATGTAGAGAGCAACTGATGTTGGGTGCCCAGCCCTACTTGATACATCTATAAGCAACTCCCTGCACCTAGGCTCAGAGAACATCAACAAAGGTGGGGCAGAAAGATTTTAAGAACCAGAGGACATCGGAATTTGCTGTAAGATTGTGTCTTCTAGAAATGACAAGGAAGGTTTATTTACTCATGATACCTCAAAAATATGGCTGCCTAGAGAAGACATGAACAAGTATAACACTCCAAAACATGTTAACACAGAAGGGGGAATTCTGACAGAACCCTACTCCTAGACAAAGAACTATATAGGTAACTACAGACTGGTGAGAGCAGGAGTAATAGTCGTTCACAGAAATGAGCCCCTAATTAATTATTTGATACCAATTGTTTAGCTCTGAAATCATATATATACAACACTAAATAGACTGAGCAAGATATATATATGTATATATATACATATATATAATATGTTTGTGTATATACACACACATAAATGCATTTGTGTGTGCAACAGTAACAAAGAAAAAGAGGACATTTTTATAGGTGAGTTGAGTCCATTGATATTAAGCGATATTAATGACCATTGGTTAATTCCGGTTATTTTCTTTTTGGTGGTTGAGTTTGTGTGTTTCCATACTTTGAGTTGTGCTGGTGGAGGGTTTTTAGCTGTCTGTGTTATTATGGGTGGTGTTTGTTTCCTTTTGTTGTGGTTTACCATCTAGTACTTTCTGTAAGGCTGGGTTTGTGGCTAAGTATTGCTTAAATTTGCTTTTATCCAGGAATATCTTGTTTTCTCCATCGATGGTGAAAGAAAGCTTTGCTGGGTATAGTAGTCTGGGCTTGCATCCGTGGTCTCTTACTGTCAGTAGCACATCTATCCAAGACCTTCTGGCTTTCATGGTTTCCATAGAGAAGTCAGGTGAACCATGAAAGCAATTGGAAGGAGGAAAGAGAAGGGGGGGGGAATGATGAAATTATACTTTAATTTTAAGAAGAAAAAAGAAAAGAAAAGAAGGTGACTGAATGTGAGTCTTGGAACAAGTTAGTAAGCAGCACAGTCGTTGGCCTCTGTTAGTTCCTGCCTCTAGACGCTGATACTGGCTTCTTGAGATACTTCCCCTGATTGTCGAGTATAAATTGCCAGATGAAATAAACTCTTCTCTTTCCTAGTTACTTGTGGTCACAATGCTTATCAGAGCAATAGAAAATCAGACTAGTACAGGCCACCTTTACCAAAGAAAAGGGTTCCTAAGAATGTAAGAATATTGTCCATAAGTATTCTTACAGGATGTACTTTGAGATTTCAAGACTTACCTGGACATTTGTAGGTTGTTTTTTGTCTAATGAAGTGAATTAAATTGAATTGAACAAGAAAGCTGTTGTCTTATATTATTTTGATTTATGTGTGTGTGGAACTTGGGGTTGGGGTGGAGTGCACATATGTCATAGCATGCGTGTGGAGGTTAAAGAAAACTTGGGTCAGTTCTTTCCCTCAACCACAGATCCCAGGAATCAAACTCAGATTGTCAGTCTTAGTGACAGATTTACTCTTCAAATTTTATAATTTTATTCCTTTGAAAAAAGGATTTAGACAGAATACACTGCAGCTTTAGTGGTTTTACTTCATACTGAAAGCATTTAAAATTTTTTGTCTAATAATCTGTGAATCTTATGAACAGTTGTCCACCTCTGAACTGTAAGTGAGCCACCACAACTAAATGTTTTCCTTTTGTAAGGGCTGCTATGGTCATGGTGTTCCGATAGAGACCCTAAGACACCTCCTTCCCAGCTTTGTCATCTCTTCCACTTTCCTGCTTCCACCCCCTGCAAACCCCCTATTTCCCTTTTCTTTTCCTGTCACCTATATTCTCTATCCCTCTCCATCCATACATCCCTTCTGTTGGCTGCTTTCTAGTATTTTTTTGGCTTTTACAGGTGCTTCTAGTTAAACACATGAATTCTGGAATTTGAAGTTAGATTCCACAAAAGAAAAAACATGTGGCATTTGTTTCTGATATTGACTGTGCTTGATCATATATATATTTTCCCCAGTCTCATTCATTTATCTGCAAAAATTTTATGTTCTCTAATAACAAAGTTGAGCTTAAAGTACAGAGAGTTCCTATATACCCATGACCTCCTTTTTTCCAGTTTTACACAATATCAACAGTGTTCACTAAAGCAATGTGTTTCCTTATACTGACACATTATCACATCAAGTCCACAGGGTTCACTCTTTGCTTCGGGATTCCCCTCTGTATGCTGTGAATATGTTTTACTCCCATTGGTTAATAAAAGAAGCTGCTTTGGCCTATAGCAGGGCAGAATATAGTCAGGCTGGAAGAGATAGAGAGAGAGAGTAGGCAGAGTCAGAGAAATGGCATGAAGCCACTTAAGGAGCCAGATTCTGGAACCTTACCAGTAAACCGTGAGCCTCATAACAATACATAGAATAGTAGGAATGGGTTAATTTAAAATGTAGGAGTTAGTTAATAAGAAGCTAATAGGCCAAGCAGTGTTGCAACTAATACATTTTCTATGTAATTATTTCAGGTCTGGGTGGCTGGGAAACGAATGAGCAGCCTCTGTTAACAAATGGTGCCACAACATCCATGGAAAATCTGAGAGCTTGGTAAAGAATTCTAGACACAAAAGTCTGTTTGCTGGTGATGACTAGGAACACTGTGGCTCCTTTAAGAGGTTTCCTGACTCAGGTTTAGTGGCAAAAACTGTACGACTTCTTTAAAAAAAAATGGCTTCCGGTTCATGCTGGCAGAAGTTAAAATCTTCCTTTTTATTTAGATAGGAAAGGGGAGGTATTGTGGGATTCCCCTCTGTGTGCTGTGAATATGTTTTACTACCATTGGTTAATAAAAGAAGCTGTTTTGGCCTATAGCAGGGCAGAATATAGTCAGGCCAGAAAAGATATATAGAGAGAGTAGGCGGAATCATAGAGACGCCATGAAGCCAGTGAAAGAGACATATGCCGGAAACTTACCAGTAAATTGCAAGCCTGAGTTAATTTAAGATGTAAGAGTTAGTTAATAAGAAGCCTAAGCTAATAGACCAAGCAGTGTTGCAATTAATACAGCTTCTGTGTTATTATTTTGGGTCAGGGTGGCCAAGAAATGAACATGCAACCTTCCATCTACAGATCTTGACTTATAGTCTGCGTGTTTTGATGAATAATGATGTGTGTTTCCAATTATCACA
The DNA here is from genome assembly GCA_028555095.1 of Dicrostonyx torquatus. Classification (NCBI taxonomy): domain Eukaryota; kingdom Metazoa; phylum Chordata; class Mammalia; order Rodentia; family Cricetidae; genus Dicrostonyx; species Dicrostonyx torquatus. Next base: position 4,397,709 of record JAQHUG010000132.1, read on the forward strand.
TTTTGCAGAGTAATTTTATTGCACCTGGAATCTGTGTTCTGTGTATTCGTCCTTCCCTTCCTGCTAATTTTGGGCAACTAAAAATGCTTTTCACTGTTTCTGTATTTGGCATTTTCCAGAATACTCGACATCATTCAGCATGCAGTCTTCATAATGGCTTCCGTTAGCAAGATGAGCTTAAGTTTCCTCCTTGTCTTTTAATTTCTTTGTAGCTTTTCTTTTTAAAGTTGACTTATATTCCACTGCATATTATGTATATGCATGTGTGTTTGTATGTGTATGCATTCATGTATGTATGTAGTATCTTAGGGTTTCTATTGCTGTGATAAAATTCCATGACCAAAAGCAACTTGGGGAGGAAAGGGTTTATTTCATCTTATAACTTGTAGTCCGTCACTGAAGGAAGTCAGGGCAGGAGCTCAAGGTGGGAACCTCGGGCTGGAGAGATGGCTCAGTTGCTAAATGCTAGGCTCACAACCAAATATATAAGGTAGGACCCTGTAGACAAGAACTCCATGCATAAACCATGGAGGAATACTGCTTACTGCAGTGGTTCTCAATCTGTGGGTCACCATCCTTTTTGGGATGAACAACCCTTTTACAGGGGTCCTCTAAAACCATTGGAAAACACAGATATTTGCATTATGATTCATAACAGTAGCAAAATTATAGTTAGGAAGTAGCAACGAAAGTAATTTTATGGTTCGGGGTCACCACAACATGAGGAACTGAATTAAGATCTTGGCATTAGGAAGGTTGAGAACTATGGGCTTCCTGACTTGCTCCCCAAAACTTGATCAGCTTGCTTCCTTGTACAGCCCAGGACCACCAGCCTCTGAGGAGGTATCACACGCATTCGGCAGGATGCTCTCACCTCAGTCATTAATCAAGAGAACACCCACAGACTTGCCTACGGGTCAATGTTACCATGGCATTTTCTCAATTAAGATTCCCCTTTCCCAGGTATGTCTAGGTTTGTAACAAGTTGATAAGAAAATTATCCAGTGTCAGGTTCAAAGGAAATTCCAATTCTCCAACTCTCCAAACTCCCAAAGGCAGTTCGTACATCTGAAAAGAGTTTAAACTGGACTACAGAATTTCTGGTGGCTAGATAAAAGCCGGCATTCCTCTGGAACTTGTGAAACCAGTTTCCCTCTGTCAAAAGGGGTCATATTCCTTACCTCTGGCAGAAGGGACATATGACATGTACCTATCTATGGCTGCATATCACAGCTCACAGGCCTTCAGGCTCCACCAGCAGTCTCGGTCTTTCCTTCCCCCTAGCTACATACCCTTTCTATGGCCTGCCATTTTCACCCTCTTAGGACTTGCTGTTCTCTCCTATTCTGGCACTTATTCTTTCTTATCCCCCTCCTCTTCCTCTTCTCTCTCTCTCTTGCTATCCTACCATCTCCACTGTTCTCTCCTGCTTCCCTAGCTGCTGCCTGTGTTGAATCTATTTTCTCTCTCTGCTCTGGACTCTTCTAGATGCCTCTGACTGTTCTGTCTCTCATATCCACAGTGGAAACCACACAGTGAAGTGGTCATGTCGGCAGTTTCTTTACTGCATTGCCTCACATACAGCCAGGATGTGGAGTTTACATATCTGTTCTCTTGTTGAAGGGCATCTTGATTGTTTCCATGTTTTGGAAACCGTGATTTAAACTGCTCTGCAGGGTTTGGTTTACTTGGAAGCTTTCAGCTGACTTTCATAAATAGGGAGGAGTATGATTGCTGGATTGTATGCTAAGAATTTGTGTAGTTTTCAAGAAACTGCCAAACAGCCTTCTACAGTGGCTTACCACTTTTCCTCTCCAGCAGCGAGGAGTGAGGATTTGTGTCTACACGGTGCCAACATGCTGTTGGCAGAGTTTTGTATCGTCACCCTTCTTGTAGATGTGTTGTGGCTCGTCATTGCTGTTCTAATTTTCCACTTCTTCATGGCATATATTGTGAAACATCTTTCACATGCTTTTTTTTTTTACCATTATAATTCTCTTTTGTAATGATGCTTTATCAAATTTGTCTTTTGCTAACATTTCCCCATTTATGATTTTTTTGTCTCATTCTCTTGATTTATACAGTTTTTTTAGGAGTGTATAATTAGGGAACAAGACACACAGAAATAGTATAAAGGAGAAGGAGGACTTTAGTTAAAGTTCTGCAGACAGAAAACATGCTGAGAACACAACCAGCTTTTATGAAGAATGGAGACCGACTCAGAGGATGCAGCTGACAGCCCAAAGTGACCTGTGAACCCTAGAAAACTATTTACAGGCAGAGTAGCCAGCCTTCATCAGGCAGTTCGCACCATGTGCCCATGTAGACCTCAGACTTCAGTGGCTCAATAACTTCTGTCTTTCTTTGCTTTTGAATGGGAACATTTGTAGCAGTAACCTGTATCTAGTGACTATTGGCTATTTTTGTTTCTAGAGACAGAAAGCTACCCTTTCAGTTTCTAGATTTTCCAATCAAGAGTACTACTATTAATTAGGGCAAGATTTTTTTAAAATAAAATTTAAAATTACATTTTCTCCCCTTGTCCCAGGCCCTCCCGCTCCCCCACTACCCCTCCTCCCTCCCCCTGCTTCCTAAAGAGGGGGCAGGATACCCTGTCCTGTGGGAAGCCCAAGGCCCTCCCCACTCCATCCCTGCCTAAGAAGGTGTGCATCCATATAGAATAGGTTCCCAAAAAGCCAATACATGCAGAAGAGATAGGTCCCTGTGCCATTATCATTGGTTTCTCAGTCAGCCCCCATTGGCAGCCACATTCAGAAATTCCGGTTCAGTCCTATGCTCCTTCAGTCCTTGTCCAGCTGGATCTGATGGGCTCCCAATAGATCAGGCACACTGTCTCAGCTGATGGGCCAGTCCCTCGCGGTCCTGACTTGGGCAAGATTTTTTAAACCCTTTCTACTTGTGGCTCTTTGGCTCCTGACATTTTCATAAAACTCTGTTTAGACATACAAAATATATGTGTTAATCAAATGTTTACTACTAATAAATCATAAAGAAATTTATTTTAAAGTAATTCTTTGGTATACATATAATTTTACTACTTATTAAAGGTGCAAGAAGATTTGCATACTAATGAGACAAATGAATTTTTGATATTTTAGGATATAAAAAACTTTTTTCAAAATTGATCAATATTTTGAGTATATAATCATCAGTACCAAGAATGTTAGTTTTCACAAACGTGTGGTGCAAAATGGCAGAAGTATGTTTAAAGTCATTTCAAGAATTGTTGGAAATTTCTTCTTAATCCCAAGCTAAAGTTTATTTGATTATTTTGTGAAACTCAAGTCAGCAGCTCAAACTAATTTCTGAAAAAAATTGAGATTAAATTAAATAAAATATATTTTAATTAATTTATAATTAAATATATAACTTAATTATATATTTAACTATAATTTTCTCCTTCCTTTTCAAGCCCTCCATCTACATTTCCCCACTCGTTCAAATTCATGACCTCTTTTTTCTATCAATTGTTATTGCATGTATAGATGTATTTGATTTTTTTGTTTTTCAAGACAGGGTTTCTCTGTAGCTTTGGAGCCTGTCCTGGAATTAGCTCTTGTAGACCAGGCTGGCCTCGAACTCACAAAGATCCACCTGCTTCTGCCTTCCGAGTGCTGGGATTAAAGGCGTGTGCCACTACCGCCCGGCTAGATTTATTTGTATGTACATATATATTCCTAAATATAACCTGTTGAGTCTATAGAATTTGAGCAGTAATTTTTAAAACTCAAAATTCTAAAACAACATAACCCAAATGTGTACAATTTGATACCTGCTGAGGAATAATAATATAAAAATAAAAGTCTTTGTTTTCAATTATTAAGCTATTATGTTTCTATAAGAGCAATAGACTTTGTTTTGTTTCCCTAGACAGGGTATACTAGATAGTTTTATGTCATCTTGACACAAGCTAAAGTCATATGAGAGGTGGTAAACCTTAATTAAGAAAATGTCTCCATAAGATTGGACTGTAAGGCAAGCCTGTAGGGCATTTTATTAATTAGTGATTGACTGGGGGTCATAGTCCTGGGTTCTAAGAAAGGAGGCTGAGCAAGCCCTGTTAAGACAACCAGTAAGTCACCCATCTCCGTGGCCTCTGCATCAACTCCTGTCTCCAGGTTTCTGCCCTATATTTCTGTCGTTACTTCAATAACGGACCACAGTGGGGACATGTGAGTCAAATAAACCGTTTCCTCCCCAGCTTGCTTTCGGTTGTGGTGTTTTGTGATAACCAATGGAAACCCTAACTAGGAAACTGTGTATCCTGGCTGCCCTGGAACTAGCTCTGTAGAATGGACTGGCTTCGAACTTATAGATCTGCCTGCCTCTGCCTTCTAAGTGCTAAGATTAAAGGTGTGCACGACCTGGTTAAGCAACAAACTTTGTCTGTGCAGTAAAACCCCCATAGTTTACAACACACATGAATCTTGGTTGAATGTGAACCCAAATGTTTCAGGCAGTATGAGAGCATGCTCAGTAGAATTGTACTTCATGTGCAGAGCCAAGCTTCAGTGAAGTTGTGCTATGGAACATGGTCCAGCGATGTCAGAAGTACCTTGGATTCATTGCACACTTCATTTTGACTTTTAGTTGCCATATATTCAGAGACTTTACAGTGTTACCAGTTATTTTTACAACCCCTCATTCAGCATGACCCCACATGGGCTTGGGTCCAACAGTTTAAGAAACTGAGATTTTGGTGATGTCCTTGAGGGTCTATGTCCTTGAAGTGCATCCAGACTTGGATCTTAAACCTGAGGGGAAGGAATAAGTGCTTTTGCCTGTGTTAGTTATTGGAAGCAGGATATGAATTACCGAGGTCAGGTTGTAGACTGTAATATGATGTGTTTTCCAAAACTGGATTTATCTATATATCTGGACCACATGCTCTTTTAATGCCTTGCCTCAACTTTTCAAGGGCTGTGGCTTATTTCTCTTCCCCCAGAACGTGGGTTGAACTTTCACTGAGAGAATGTAGAAGAATTGACACTGCATGACTTTTAAGGGTATGTGAGGAAAGATGGTGTTGCTTTGCCTGGCTTTCTCAGGATGTTACCTGGAAAGCAGCCACCAGCTGCTTCTAGAGAGTGAGGAAGCTGTGTGTAGGTCCTCTGCCACCAGCAAAGGTCTCGATACAGGCAATGACAGTAACTGAACTCTGTGCTCCTGCCTCGCCTCTGATTCTTACCATCTGATGATGAGAGGACCAAAGATGATTCTTAGAATGTATCCAAATATTGGACTTGGGAACAAAACAAATACTGTTTCTCTGGACCACTAAATTGGACATTTTCTTCCCATGTAGCTTTGTACTAACTAAAATAACTAATTGAAATCTTTAGGTTCATTCATTAAGTTTTCGTAATAAAGTTTATACTGGCTTCATAAATGAATTGGGAAACATTTCAGCTTTTTATTTGGCATGGAATAATTTAAGTAACATTGTATCACTTTAAAACCATGTTGTATCCTTTACACTTAAGGAGGCACATGTCTGTAATCTTGGTACTCAGGACGCTGAAGCAGGAGGATTGCAACTTTAGTAAGAATGTCTCAAAAAAGCAAAAAACAAAAACAAAAACAAACAAACAAACAAAAAAACAGTCAAACAAGGGGCTGGAGCGATGACTCCATGGTTAAGAGCTCTTGATGCCCATGCAGAAGATCAGGGTTAGGTTTCCAGCACCTATGTGGGGCAGCTCACAGCTGCCTGTAACTCCAGCTCTCTTCTGCCCTCTTCAGGCACTGGCACAAACGTGTGTGTGTGTGTGTGTGTGTGTGTTTGTGAATGCACGTTCATGTGTGCATATGCACAAAAAAAATGTTAAAGCCAAACAGGTAGAGCCAAAGTTTAATGGGTTTTTGAGTATATTATTATTGGTTTTTGAAATTATAGTCACACAGAAACATATATACATATATGAAATTATAGTCACTACTTTTCCATTTTCTTCTTTGATGAGAGGCCATCAGAGATTTGTTCCTGGCTTAATTCTGCTTGTATATATTCTCATTATATTACACATTTATCTTTATTCTTAGTCTTTCTATTGATTTTTTTCTCTTTTAACTTTTCAAACAGGATCACAATGAATACCTTTAGAATTGTTTGTTCTTTCTGCTGCTCCCACTCCCACATCAACAATTAGATCTATTATCTTTATTTGCTGTCTCTTCAAATTTTCCTTTAATTTAGTTCTTAGAAAAAACCTAAACAGAAATTGTATGCTGCTTTGGTGACTTTGCTTCATAATGAAAACATTTAGGAATGTAATATTTACTTAACTCTGGATGTTACTATGTTCTGTGATTTTGAAAACAAAACCATTAATCTTTTCATTTATTTCTAAATAAGTTTATGATTTTTTCACTTTGACCAGGAATTTGTTTTCAAGCCATTAAAATCTTTCAAGTGATTTATCAATTTTTTATTCATAAAATTGAATTATAGTTATTTATTATGGCCTTTACAAGCTTATCCTAAAATATTTATTATGATTTGTTTTTTGGAAAGTATATTAAAAACATATTTTTGAAAAAAAAACTCCAAAACCCCCAAAACAAAAAAACCCACATATTTTGTCTATGAACTTAAGAGTCTATACATAGATAAAAGCCAATAGGTGTGAATAAACTTAGGGATACCCAGCCTGGGGACCTGTCTGAATTTATAGGTCAGAGAATTTAGGAGGGAGAAATACCTAAAAGCTAAGCACACCACACAGAGAGAAACAAATTACCTCAGCTACTTAATTAAGGAAACATTTTTCCATAGCCATTCTGTGAATGTTTCCAGAGCCTGTATTTTCAAAATAATGGTATGAACCAAGCAAGCAGAAATCAGAATTAGGTAAATGGAAAAAAAAAGAAAAGGAGCTGTAGGCTTGGAAGTCAGCCAGTCAACAAGGAAGCGTGCAAGGAGGCTCATTGAGAAGGTGAGCTGATGGAGCACTTTGTGGGTTTGAGAGTAAGAGAATAGATTTACATAAATTATTGGAGAATAAATTAATGTTAAGTGCATAGAAAAATAAGAAAATAGAATTCTTGAGTCTAGAGAAAATAGCCATAATAAGCATATATACATTTAATAATTTGCATAGTCATTATAAATAACAGTAATCAATCAAAATAATGCATATTGATTTATCATCACATGATACTAGATGATAAGTTAACCCAAGGGTATACATGTGTGGTGAGACTGGCAGTTATATGCTAAAGACAAAGAAGTTCTCATCTTCTGTAATAACATTAGTAACTAATGAGTGTAACTAGTGAATATATAAAGCTGTAAGACTATTATTTGGAGATTGAGGGCAAATTCCAATAACTAGCAAACAGATTTGAAAGCAGTTCAGGAGTAAGATGTTTCCTGTGTGTGGGAGACTAATGTGTGGATAAGTCCCGTGATTTTAGACGATGCTTCTGTGCTACTATGCTAAAAAAATGAGCCCAAGCTAAATTAAAACAGAGGAAAATGAATCATGAAGAATGATAGAGGCTTGATGGATCCAAGGGATGCCGTATTAGAGCGAGGAGGTTAAATGAAAAGAAAGGGGGCTGGGAGTGGAGATAGCTGGTCAATGAAGTGCTTGCCATCCAAGCACGGACACCCGAGTTGGATCCCCAGAATCCATGTAAAAAGTATGACACAGCCAGGCTGTGGTAGCGCACGCCTTTAATCCCAGCACTCGGGAGGCAGAGGCAGGCGGATCTTTGTGAGTTCGAGACCAGCCTGGTCTACAAAAGCTAGTTCCAGCGCAGGCCCCAAAGCCACAGAGAAACCCTGTCTCGAAAAACCAAAAAGAAAAAAAAAGTATGACACAGTGGTGTATGTTTGTAATCCAAGCTCCGGGAAGGTGGAGGCAGGCAGAACCCTGGCACTTGCTGGCCAGAAACTTGGCAAGTCCCAGGTCTCAGTGAGAGATTCTGACTCAGGAAAAAAAGGGGAAATCTTCTGAGGATCCGCATTCATGTGTACATTTGTGCACGCATGCCTGTACACACATATGCACCCCTTCTGTGTACATGCTCACACATACACGTGTGCTTATGCACTACACACACACACACACACACACACACACATTAAAAACAGAAAATAGTAAGCTCTCATTAAAAGAAAGGTGCAAATCTGTAGCCTGAAGGGTACCCTACTCCTTCACTTAGTGAGAAAAGGCATTTGGTAGGTAAATTCATCTGAAATGCCAGACTTCTAGGAGAGTGACAAGACTGGTTAGGGTTCCGTATAGTAACAAGTTACTTGCTGTGTTAGCGACTTTTGTCTGGGTGACAAAATGCCCGAGAAAACAATTTAGGTGAGGAAGAATTTATTTGACTCATGGTTTCAGGCTGTAGTAAGCAGGCTCCATCCTTCTGGGCTCATGCAGGATGAAACAGAACGTCATGACCAGCGGGATAAGGTGAGCAAAATGGCTCATGTCATGACACATAGGCGGCAGAGAGACTGAGAGAGGAAAGGAGCGAGGGACAAGGCACACCTTTTGAAGGTATGCCCCAAGTGACTGGAAACTCTTTAAAACCAGGTGCCTCCTTCTTATAGTCCGCAACAGTTGCAAAAGGCAAAAGGATTAGACTGACACTGAACTTTCTCTGTGCAGCTCTGGAGACTAGAAGATGGTGTTAAATAGGCCAGAGAATTGCACCATCGAATCCTATCACTAGGTTAAACCACCAGTCACCTCTCAGAGACAGTGTTATATGCACATGTGATTCAGAATTGCAGAAGCTTTGAGAAAAATGTGCTAACTATCAAATGGGGTTGAATAGCTAGTGTAGAATATATGAAGTTGAAAAAGGGGAAATAGTTGTAAACAATGAACTGGGCAGTGTGAACTGTTTTTAAGTCTCTGGTTAATGACTGACCATTAGCAAATGTTTATTGCAAATTCTAAAGGAATGATTTTTTTTCTTCATTCTCCAATTTGAACTTTCAAATTGTAAATAAGTAAATAAATAAATAAAAATGGGAAGGCTTTCACCTATATTCAACTATTTCTCTTTCAGTATTTTTCTTTTAACTCTAGAATACTACTTTAGAAATGACCTGCTCGGGGGCAAGAAAAGTAGAAGATGACTCTCAATTATTTTCACTTGACAGAAAGAAAGAAAATGCTCGAAGAGGAATGGGGCATGCCAAAGGGGCAGCAGCTACATGCATGCAGGAGATTTATTGGGGCTTGATTTTCAGAGAAGAAAAACCCAAAGGAGCATAGAAAGTCAGGATTGGCAAAGGGATAAGCTGAAGTATGCCACAGGCCATCTTCTGCATGGGAAGCTACGGGGGAGCATTCCAAGCCAATCTGAATGGAGGCAAGCGCTAAGCCTGGTATCTGTCACGGACCTGATGTGAACCTGTCCTAGAGAGGGGACTTAATCTCGGGTGTGGAAGCTCCTTTTAGTGGAAGCCGCCTTCTGGGGCAGTATAAATTGTGAGTTTTCACACATAATAATTTTGTTACCTAGGAAGAGACTCCTACTAGACAGTATACTCAGCAATTTTTGCTACTATCTTCCTGCTTCACATAATATGTCCACTCCACCTGGAAACAAAATCCCCCAAGATTTTATTTGATTTGTCTTTGGTTCCCATAGTTACAATGAAATACTGGAAACTTGGTAATTTATAAAGAAAAGAGGTTCATTTTTGGTTCATGGTTCTGGAAGTCCAGTGGTGTGGGAGGTCCTACTGCATTTGTGTTGCTTTCATTGGTTATTAAAGAAACCACCTTGGCCTAGTTGATAGGGCAGAACTCAGCTAGGTGGGGAAGACAGAACAGAATTCTGGGAGGAAGAAAGCAGAGATGGGCAGACGCCATGAAACCCCTTCTTGAGACTGCTGCTGGTTAAAATCTTTCCCAGTAAGCCACGACCTCATGGTAATACACAAATTACTAGAAATGGGTTAGATCAAGATGTGAGAGTTGGCCAAGAAAAGGCTAGATATCATGGGCCAGGCAGTAATTTAATTAATACAATTTCCATGTGATTATTTTGGGGGCTAAGCTAGCTGGGTGGCAGGATGCAGCCCACTCCTCCTCCTACAGTCCAGGGTCAAGAGGGCAACATCTTGTTGACAGAATCCTGGGACACCACAGCGGATCATGTAGCATGGGACAGGTGCACATGTGTATCTGTGTAATCTCTCACCTTCTTCCTGCAGAGTCCACCAGGATTTAGTCATGGTTGCTCCACTCTAGCAACAATTACTCTTCTAAGACCTATTTCTAAACAGTGTAGTTGGATTAACTTTCCACAAATTGGGTGTGTGTGTGTGCATGTGTTCAAGTGAACACTCTAATGTATATGTGTGTGTGTGCGTGCACGCGTATAGAAGTATTGGGAACTCCGGTCTTGGTTGTTATCCAGATGCTGTCCACCTTCTTTAAATTTTTTTTTTGAGACAGGATCTCTCATTGGCTTGGAGCTTGTTGTTGAGCTGAGGGGGCTGGCCAATGAATCCCAGGGCTCTACCTGCCTTTGCCTATCCAGGTCTGTGATTATAAACACATACTACCATGCCTGGCTTTTTTTTTTTTTATTTATGAGGGGTCTAGGGATAGATCTCAGGTCCTCATGTTTATGTGCAAGCCCTTTACTGAGTGACCATTTCTTCAACTCAGTTTCTACAGCCTAAATATCTCATAATGGAGATTAGATTTTAACACAGGAAGCACTGAGGTAGGGTACTCAAACCACATGTAAAATTTAGCGGTCTCTTTCTGGAAATACAAGTGGAAGTTAAGAAGGACTTATTTCGATCCCTTTCACTACAGGTAACCTTGGGGCCATGAATAGTACTTGTTATCTATGTCTACAGAGTGTAGATTGGTCTTTGCTTTTATCCTTACTGGCCATGGTGACTTAAATGTTGGGTCGCCGAGTCCCTTGTTAGCTTTCCAAACACTTAGTTCATTTGTTGTCAAAATCAGGTGAAAGCTGGACAAAATCCCAACATTTTGGAGGCAGAAGCAGGCAGATCTCTGTGAATTTGAGGTCCAACTTCCTGGCCAGTCAGGGCTACCTAATTTAGAAACAAAATGGGCAGAAGAGTATGATGAGGTACCCTTAGTATACATCTCCATTTGACAAACACTATGTTTATCATCTGGGTGATAAAAATGTTTTTTATTTCTGCACTTAACTATGTGACAGAGCCTTACCTCTTTCTGATTATCAAGGCCAGTTATCTGGCTAACTAAATGGTGACTGAGTCTCTTATTGTCTAGTTTCTTGGCTCTGGTTCTTGACATGGTCAAGTAACAATGGTAAAACTTAACGAACTGTTTTCTTTGGGGGGGGGGTTTGATTAGAATTCATTCATGGGGAAAGAAAAAGGAATTAAGTGGGTTTCTGAGAATGGCAGCTCCTGGGACCACTCATGTTTCTCCTTTTCGTTTCCTAGCTGCATGTATTTTCTCTGTTGCAGAAGTCATCACTATATTATGGTTATTGCTTTGGCTTATCACTTTGTGTTGGAGAAGGGCTCTGTGTCCTCATATAGTATCTCCTGGGATGTGCCCCACCATGCTGCCGGAAGGTTCTTTCATTGTTCTGCCATGCTGGCATCTTCTGAATGGCGGTGTATGATGGGACCAGTGGAGCCTTTGTTCAGGTACTCACATCTCCCTTGCTATCGATAGAATCCCTTGATCTGAGACCAGGTTACATAAGATGTGGTTAAAGTGAACTAGTAAGTTTGTGGATAGTGATGTTAATTAAGGCTCTGTAGGCTGGAAAGGCAGATTTGTATTGTAGTATGTATACTGATTTTTGTCAAGATAAACTACTGCCCCTTCCAGAGTGGAAAGATGCCAGTGCAATGCATTTCCCACTAACTGTATGATCTTATTGAAGGAATGGGTCATGTGGTGTATTGAGTTTTGGTGCTGAGTTACTGGTAGGGAGACTAATCTGCCATAGAAAGAACTAATCCATATTTCCCGAGTGGGGCTCATAGTATGGGGGTCCTTGCATAGATTTCATCTCTGTTATTATGACTGCATTGTCCTTTATACTGGCACTAAGGTGGCTAGTGACAGAAATGCACAGTGTCGGTTGGTTAATATTCTGTACTTTTCATTGCTTGGTGCCTTTACCTGGAGGATGTTCTCTGGGGAACGTGAACCTGTGATAAAATGATCCTTTTACTTTGTATTTGCCTCCATAGGCCATCCTCATGTTCCAGAGAAATCAGTCAAAAAGCCTGCAATTAGATCAGAATTAAGATTCTGAGCTTGTAGAGTATTGGTGAGAATGTGCATAAACTATATCTGTGTGGGATGTCATATTAGGTTTGTGACATTTGGGAGATTCTAAAGTTTCTAACCTGAATAGATGGATCACGGATGCATTTAATTTTGTGATTTTTTTTTGATATAGGGTATCAATTTGTTGCCATCAGTAACCTTGAACCCATAATCCTCTTGTCTCAGCCTCCTGAAGTGCTGAGATTATAGGTGAGTATCACCATGTACAGCTAAAGATCATTTTAACTGAGACAGAGAATTTAGGGGACAATCCCTGTAGGTTGGAGAGACGCAGTTGAAACCAGCAGATTGCTAGACATGTTGATAAGAAGCTCAAGAAACGGGTCAGAATGAGAGACACACACAAATAAGCCTACCTGTCTTACAGCTCCTGTGTGTGAGGGAAATTTATGACTGCTGCTCTAAGGCACCCGTTACAATTTTCAGATTGCTGGTGCGTTGGAAATATGTGAGATAAAAAAAGAAATAACAGGAGAAGCATACAAGGAAATTGATTTAATTGTGGTTTGAAGTTTAGCTTCACAAGATAATGAAACCTTAACTTTCGTGGATGCCTAGTGTCTGCTCAGAGTCTCAGAGAGCTTCTGTCCCTCAAATGGCATCCAGGGTTGTGCAATAGGGCACTTTCTTTGCTTTATGGCTGGAGGAAGGCAAGATTCTCAAATTTGCATACTGTCCTGAGGCTCCTCTGGTTGCCATGGTGATGTCTTTTCTGGTTGCTCTTCTTCCTGCAGCATTTAGATTGCTAGATCCACCCGCGGCCCCCCCCCCCCAGTTTTGGCAGAGTCCAGTTATGATTCCTAGCTTTCAAGGCCCCTGACTTTTGAGAGCCCTGTGCAATCTGGCTGTGAGGTGGCGCCTGTTCAGGCTAGGAGGCTTCCCTAGAGTCCTTGGTGCTCCACACAGAAACCTCAACTGGCAAGCTCCCTAACTAGATGCTGCAGGGCTGATAAACACCAGCCACGGGGAAGCTCACTTTCTATTGCCTTCTAATGACAAGAATCAGTTGTAGAGTTTATTTAGACAACTTTGTGCTTATTTTCCGTTTGTTTGGTCTGTCAATTCCCACCCTTCCTCCTCTAGCAGATATGCACACCCGAACCTTAGCTTTTGATAATAGGGATGTTGGAAGTCCCAAGCTCTAAAGAAGCACTTGTCACATGATTGTCCTCGAATAAGTTTTTGCCAAATTAGTCAAGGAAGGAAGGATAAAAATAATAAATGATCTCGCTGGGGAAGAACATGTCAAGAGAGAATGAGATGAGCCCTAAGCTAGTTTGTACATCTACCTTCTATTTTAGATGTAGAAGGCAGACGTGGCTGCGGGAAAGGAACTGAGAACTCTAAATCAAGAGGAATGTGAAGTTTCGGACCTGTTGTGTCTCTAAATCAAGGCAGTTATTGTTCTTCAAAGCTCCAGAAACTGAACTGGAGTAGCTGAATAGAGCAAATTGAAGTTATTAACCTGGGGGAAGGGATAGGAACCCAGAAAAGAGGAGATGTCACAGAGTTATGCCATAAATGGAGAAGAGAATTATTGCACCAGGTGTGTGTGTGTGTGTGTGTGTGAGAGCGAGAGAGAGAGAGAGAGAGAGAGCGAGCATATGAATGGGAGTGTATATATGAGATATGTGTGTTTGTGAATGTGTGTATGTGTGTGTGTATGTGTGAACATGAGATATGTGTGTTTATGAGTGTGTGTGTGAGTGTGAGTGTGTGTGTGTGTGTGTGTGTGTGTGTGTGTACAGTGTGTGTTTTAGATTAAGGTTGATGGTAAAGGGAAGAAGAAATTAGGATATATCCCTGGACCCCTCAGAAACATGATTTATTGAGAATTTTACTCATAAGACAGAAGAAAATTGCCATGTCAGCATTATAGAGAGTAGGGCTAAAGGAGGGGGAAGGAAGAGAGAGGATTGTAGGAGATGGTCATGAATGGAGCTCTCAGAACTAAGTTGGGAGTGGACGAGACTCACGTTAGGAACACAGGAAGAGCAGAAAGCAGAGACTGAGGCAGATGGGACAAGCATGGGGGACCCCACGTCAGATTTTTTTCAGCTGAACTAGGTGTTCCAGGTTGTCTGCTAAGAGCTCACTGTCCAGAGACTTTTGACCCCTGCCTTGCTTAACCTGTTTGGCTTCCTATCTCTTACGTTTCTTGTCCACCATCTTTGTCTATTACTTGATCACTGTGCGTGGCCCTGTTCTCTGGAAGTGCCTTTCCGGAGGCTCCAAGAAGGCGAACATGTTAGCCCTAATTGTTTAAGTCAGGCAGGAGTATCTTTTGAAGCTCGCATGTCTTTTCCATGCTGGGAAATCAAGCTTAAGAGACATCAGGTGGCCCTAACGTCCACTAGGCTCAATAAGGGGATTTCAATAGATCACAGCTTCAATTCTATTTGTGATCCTGCATTATATAAACAATATGAATAACTCAAATAATGCACCTCTATGATTCCTTTGAATCTTGATATTGATGCATTATAAAATAAATTTTCTTAATCTGTTTCCTCTGAAAGCTGAGAGCCGACTATGCCAATATTTTGTTTTTGAGTCTCCTGTGATAATTAAGTTTATAAACTGTATGTTAACAGTGGTTGGTAAACCAGAACCTGGTATCTATCCCAGAACCCATGCAGAGCAAAAGCTGGCAGGGCAGTGTTCTCAGAGAATCTCAGGGCAAAAGAGAACGAGACAGAGATAGAGGTTCCTAGGGTGTACTGGCCAGCTAGCCTTGCTTACTTGGCAAATTCCAGGCCACTGAGAGGACACACCTGTGGAATGACACCTAACCTAGTGCTCTGGCCTACATCAGCATGCACACACATCTGCACTTGAGCCAGCACACACGCAGTTGTGTGCTAATAGAAAACATCAGCAAAGATAAGGCCACATTGGTTCTTCAGTCTGAGTTCATGTATATGTATATGTATATGTGTATATATATATATATATGGATGTAAAATGTAGTATTGGGCAAAAGCCACTGCATACACAAGGTGATTTTTTATTTTCCTCTTTTTTCTTTTGATTTGTTTTCTTGCCCATTTGTTTTCTAAAGACAGAAAGAAAGAAATGGTGTGGAGTTGGGTGAGTGGGGAGGTCAGAAGGGTCTGGGAGAAGTTGGGGAAGGAGGAATTGTGATGAAAATATATTGTATGATTTTTTTTTTCAATAAAAAAGGAGAAAAGTGCCTGGTGGTGG
>JAQHUG010000132.1:4423092-4445870 GCA_028555095.1 Dicrostonyx torquatus
ACTACACAGACTAAAAAATAACGACATCTTGAAATTTGCAGGCAAATGGTAACTCAGACCCAGAAAGATAAATATAATATTTAGTCACTCATAAGTGACTTTTAGATCTGAAGCAAAGAAAAACCAGCATACAATTCATAATCCCAGAGAACCTAGGCAACAATGAGTACCCTAAGAGAGACATAAACGGATGTAATCTACATGGGAAGTAGAAAAAGACAAGATCTTCTGAGTATATTGGGAGCATGGGGACTATGGGATAGGGAAGAAGGGGAGGAAAGAAGAAGGGAGAGTGACGGAGAAAAATATATAGTTCAATAAAAAATAAAAATAAAAAAAGAAAGAAATTGAATCAGTCACCCAGGTCTTTTTAGCACTGTTACATTTGCCCTACTCATATAACCTGTGCTGTTGTGAAGTATTTGAAGGAGGCTGCAGTCATCAAACATCTTATTAGTAAATGACTTCAGTGTGCACAACTTGCATTTAGTGTCTGTTTTCAGTTTTGAAAAAAGATTTATTTTTCTTTATTTGTATGTATGTGTGCCTTAGTGGGTTTATGTGGGGCATATTCCTTCAGGTGCCCCTAGAGACCACTGGATGTCAGGTCCCCTGGAACTGCAGTTAGAGGTGCTTATGAGCCACGAGATATGGGTGCTGGGAACCAAACCTGAGTCCTCTGAAAGGCCAGTAAGCACTCTTAACTGCGGAGCCATCTTTCTAGCCAGTTTTTAGTTGTTTTGAAGTAACATTTGGTGAAATCCAAACCTTAAGGATACCATTAGACATTTAAAAAATAAAATTTACTTATGTATTTTTGGAGTATTTCATACATATATAGTTTTGATCATATATTCTCCCTCCCAATCCAGCTTCTCCTAGAGGCCCCACCTAAGCAACTTAGATACATCTTAACAAATACATCCCCCTAAATTATCTAAACTGATTTGAAATTAGGGCTTTAGATGTTTTTCATGGGATTGTTCCCTGGCCCTTTGGCGAAGTTCAAATATGATATCTGTTTTCATCAGAAAACTTTCCATGGAAGGTTTATTTTTCTTAGTTTTTCTGCTCACTAAATTGTAGAAGTTTTTGGTTGTGGAGTATCCCTGAGTGTTTATATTATATGAACCTGAACTTTAGCTGTGTTTTGTGTCATAGGGACAGAAGTCTATTTCAGATTAAAGTCTGTGTCTGTTTTTCTTTTTCCTTTTTGTTTAGTTTTGTTCTTAGAGACGTTACAAGTGAGCAGAAGCACTCAGAAGTGGCATGGCCATGCCAGCGAGTTAAGAGCAAAACATATTTTTTTGGATATGTATTGGAAAAACCCAGAATGCTTTATACTTCTGGTGCTCGATAAATATTTTCTGCCACAAAAAACTTTTACTGCGTCTATTTTATGGCTATTGTGCATCCATGTAAGTAATCACAGGACGATAGAGGTCAAAGCCACGGGAAGCGGTGCACAGGGTTGGTTTTTTTTTTTTTTCGCCAGCTGTGTATCATTCACTGCTTGAGGGAGGGTTAAAGGCGGAGGTCATGAGACAGAGGATTTTTCCAGGATGCAGAGGTGAAGAAAGGAAAAAAAGAACAGCTAATTCAGACAGAGCAACATTAAGTTTCAGTAGAAAAAAGCCTTGAGTTCTGAGTCCTCTTGCCTGTCCTTGTGGAGTTCCAAACCAGCCCTTGACCTTCCATGGCCTGTATGCACTTGTAGATGTATAGTTACTATTCCTCAAAAATGTTTATAAAGAAAAATCCCAACTTATACTTATAACAAGGTCTATGTAGTAAGGCCGTGCCATGCTACAGATATGAATATGTGAGTTTCAATAAAACCATTCCATACTTAAGTTGTTTCTGTCTAGCACTTTGTCCCCCCAACTAACTAACCAATAGTGGAGGATAACCTTGAAATCCTGATTCTCCTGTGACTCTCCTGACAGGAGCCACTGTGCTGTTCCCTTAGGCGGTCCGACTATTGAGAAAATGAACCCCAAGAAACTGGAGTTTGCTTAGGACTCTAATGCTGGGGAAAGGGAAAAACTGGGGCCCTGGTTCTTGCAACCCCAAGAGATTTCGCATGGTGCTGAATTTGTTAGATAACCTGGCAGGCAGCACTGGAACCATGAAAGTGATGGGTCAACGAGGGGAACCGGAACTGTTAGCCATGCATACCTGCTGCCCTCCACTTAAACCCAACCTCATGCCTGGACCTCAGAGAGGCATCTGACGGTTGCTTTTTCAGGTAGCTAGACAGATATTAGCAGGTTGAGTGACCATTGAGAATGAGCCCCATCTCCATCTCCCTTTCTGATTGGAAATGAAAGTGCTGCCTTTGGTTTTAGTTTACCACATAAAAAGGTAGGGGTATTTGGGCTTTATTGAGGCCAGTTAAGACAAAACTCTTCTTCCTGCTCAGAGAATAAAATCTAAATTTGACTTGGCTTTCCAAGTTGCTTGAGACATTACATACTCTGGTCCTCTGCTTTTAAGAGTTAACACAGCTGAGCCTGTCAGTCACTCATTCAGGAATGCACTCTGCTCTCTTTTTACCAGGAAATCTGCATCATCAGAAGACATGTTGGGGTGTGGGGAGGAATAATTATTCTCTTAAAGAGATTTTATATATATATATATAAATATATATATATGTATATATATATATATGTATATTACTTTCCAAGAAGCACTTCTCCTTGATGCTGATATCTGGAGCGGCTTGCAGAAAGCATCTGTGATTCTGACTGTGGTAGTTTGAATGTAATTGACCCCCATAAACTCATACTATTAGGAGGTATGGCTTTGTGGGAGTAGGTATGTATGGCCTTGTTGCAGAATGTGTGTCACCATGGGGGTGAGCTTTGAGGTCTCATATAAGCTCAAGCCATGCCCAGTGTCTTAGTTCCCTTCCTGTTGCCGGTGGATAAAAGATGTAGAATTCTCAGATCCTTCTCCAGCACCATGTCTGCTGCCATGTCCTACTATGATGATAATGGACTGAATCTCTGAACTGTAAGCCAGCCAATTAAATGTTTTTCTTCGTAATAGCTGCCATCATCAAGGTGTCTCTCCACAGCAATAGAAACCCTAAGACAGTGACCTGGTCATTAACTCAATAAGCATAACTTTTCCCTTTCCTTCTTTCTTCCCTTTTCTTTTAGATATTGGCCAAAGCTTGGGGTGCTTTTCTGGACATTCTGGGTTTTCTTACATATTCTCTAGAGTGTCCCCATCAGGATCTTCCACCATCTTCCACCAAGGAGGCTTCTTGTTGGCCTCCATTGCTGGACATGTCAGCTTAAGTCTAAGCATGACTTTCTTTTTCTTTCCCATCTCCTTTCTCCCAGTGGCTGCAGAAAGTTACATCTTGTTTGCCCTGTTGTTTTTAATCTCAAGCTTACACACAATCTTTCCTGTTTCCTTCTACATATGTATTTAAATTATTTTACTAACGAGATGAATCTTTCCATGAAGGGGACTCTAGTTTCCCCATAATAACCTGACTTTGTTCTTCTTTTCAATATAGACACATCAAATGAATCTCTTTTCTCTGGCTTTCACTATCACTTGACCTTAATTGACTTATTGAGGAAAGTGACCAAGCCCAGCTTGTCAGGGTTATGAGGATGCAGGGTCTGAGCCTAATAACTAGAATGGTACTCCTGCCCCAGCTTCCTAGTAAGTGCTGGAGCTACAGGTATGTGCCACCATACTTAGAATGATTTTCTACCTTCTTCACTACTTAATTTAAAATGAATATTTGAATATAATAAGATACTAGTAGGCACATACATAAATCTTAGAGTCAAATATAGTGTCGATCTGTTAAAGTTGAAGTATACATTCAACTATTTACAAGGTAGAAAATAAAGAATATAGAAAGAAACATTCTAGTTAGGGGAGAGACTAATTTTGTTTGAGGAAATTCAGGAATAAATCTATTTTAGACAGGAATTTGAACAGTAGTTTAAAAACCCATTGTTCTTATCTATGTCAGTCACATGGCCAGTACCTTTTCTCAGCTGGGCAGCTTACATCCTGCTTCCTTGGTGGTCTGTGCAGGAATTCCAAGGGAGCTTCCTGCTTCCCAAATTCTCCTATTATCCCCTCTACTTCCTGTCTGGTTTTCCCGCCTATACTCCCTGCCTGGCCAATCAGCATTTATTTAAAACATGATTGACAGAATACAGACAATTCTCCCACACCAAATCAGCCTGTGTCTGCATGGGGAGCTTCCCAAGTCATGCAACCCCAACTCACAGTTCTTTGTCTTTTATGCACAAAGCCCAGATCCTGGTTGGCACACTATAGTTACCAAGAATCAGAGCTGCAGAAGCCAAAAAGCAAGGTTAGTACATTTATGGACTGCCCTGGATTCTGGAACTATGGACCAGGTCTTTGATCAATTAGGCCTTTGTTCCATTCTGGCAGGTGTTGGGGCCCAGGTGCTTGGTTTTAAGATCAGAATAATAGAATGGTACCTTCAACATGGAATCAATTGTGCTAAGATCTGGGGGTCTGTTACAAGGGCCTTGAATTTCCTCTGTAGGTGGTAGGGGGCCCTGGAGTTCTTTCAAGAGAATGACTATATGAGAACGCTTTGTATGGTGCATGAGTAATACCTTTTAGGATGTCTCAAGTTTGGAGGACTAGAGACCAAATTAGAGCTAATCTGGAGGCTGTTTTAATAGAACCACTGAGAATTGACGTCATATCATTCGAACTTGGGTGCGGTGAGAACTGGACATGAGGCTGGACTCAACAGTTCTTCGCAGCTGATTGGATGATTTTTGTGGTTTGAATGAGAAACGTCCCCATAGGCTCAGGTATTTAAACACATGGTCCACAGTTATGGGTGCTGTTTGGACAGGTGCTACAGTCTTGATGCAGGAGGTGCATCACTGCTGGCAGATTTTGAGAGTTCATAGCCTAGCCCTGCTTCTTTTTCTGCTTCCTTCGTGTGGATGGAGATGTGACCTTTCAGCTTCCTGCTTTGGCTTGCTGTTGCTATGCCTCCCTTACCCTGACGAAACTCTGGAACTGCAGGACAACTGCATTCTTTCTCCTATGAGATGCTTTGTGTCATGGTATTTTTATTACAGCAGCAGAGAAGTAACTAATACAGAAACTGATAGCAATGATGAGAGAAGAATCAGATTGTTCTGATGTCTCCATCCTAGGTTTTAAGAGAGATCATTCTTAATATAATTACAGAAGAAAAACATTGTGTTTGCAGAGGAGATTTGATTTATAATGTAATTTGCAAAGGCAATGAGTTTAATTTTGGATGTTTCAAGTGAAAATACTAGTGTCAACCAAGAGAAATGCCCAGAAAATGTGGAAATGTGGTCAGAAGAGAAGTCAGACTGCAAAGCATGAAATTAAAACCCACCCACTTTGAGCAGTAGCTTGATCTACTTGCACATAATTGAACCCAAAGAGTTTTCAAAAATAGGAGCTTGGGTCCAGAGGTTCTGATGTAATTGAGAGGTTCATAGACAGTGATTTAATTGGCTTGATTGATGTGTGTGTGTGTGTGTGTGTGTGTGTGTGTGTGTGTGTGTGTTTTGGTGATTGGGGTCTTCTAGGTGATTCTAACATATGACCAGAATTCGTAGCTGTTGACAATTAATTCATGTGTTACAGAGCTAAAAAAGAATTGAAAAGGGAATTAATTACACTGTAGAGGAACAAGTTAATGATAGATCCCTTTGTAATATCTACATTCAAGGAATAGGAAGATCAGACAGCAGGAAGTCTGAGGGATGGGAAAGAAGATAAAAGCCAGAGAGGTGCAGAAGTTGGCAGCAGGAATTACCGTCTTGTACTCAGGGAGTAGAGGAGACCCTTAAGGGACGATTTACAGAGCTTGGGCTGACAGAGTTGGGAGACTGGCTGTCATTTTCTTTGTTGTGCATGTTCATTGTGCTAATTCAGTCAGGGACACAACCAAAAAGAAGAAGCTAACTTCTAACTTTCTAGTGTAACTAGTAAGATGAGCAAAGCCGTTAGAGAATTGAGATGGACTTGAGCTCAGCGTCAGAAATGTTTACTGATCACAGTGCTGTGTGAGAACAAAGTTTTGAGTGCAGTCCTAAAGCAGCGAGAGACTGTTTGTTGTAGGGTCTGTAAACCTGGTTCCAGACAATCAAGGCTACTCAGAGAAACCCTGTCTCGAAAAACCAAACATAAAAAATAAAAAAAAAAAAACCAAAAAAAAACAAAAACAAAAAAGCTAGCATTGTTGTGTGGTTAGGGACTAGGACTCTGCAGACACCGTCCTGGACTTCGTTAGCCTCTTGTCTAACACTGGGGAGACATTGGGAGGTAGGAGGAGGAAGAAGGAACTTGCTTTTTTTCTGTAGACTTCCAGCCTTTTTCCTGTCTTCTTTGTGTTTGCATGTGTCTATCCCAGCAACACCACTGGACTAGGTGGCTGTGCGTCCCTTCATGGGTACCTGGAAATCTGTATGCTAACCCAGTACACAGAGAGAAAAATTTATCAGGTACAACGGCCTCTGGCTGCCTAAATCAAGTACCAGGGAACAGCTGTTCCCCACCCTCCCCTTTTTCTTTTCTTTTAAGACAAGGTCTCTCAGCATATCCCTGGCTGGCCTGGAACTCACAGAGATCCATCTGTCTCTGAGTCCTGGCATTAAATATATGCACCATGTAGTAGTTTAAAAAAATTGGTCCCCAAAGGAGTGGTACCATTGGAAGGTGTGGCTTTGTTAGAGTGAGTGTGGCCTTGTTGGAGGAAGTGTGTCACTGTGGAGGTGGGCTTTGAGGTCTTACATATGCTCAAGCCACTCCCAGTGTTGCATACCACTTCCTGTTGCCTCTCAGCTCCTCCAGCACCATGTTTGCCTGCATGCCACCACACTGTACCATGATGATGAACTAAACCTCTGAAAATGTAAGCCACGCCAATGAAATGCTTTTCCTTTGCAAGAGTTGCTGTGGTCATGGTGTCTTCTCACAGCAATGGAAACCCTAACTCAGACATACCACCATGCTCATCAGCATTCCCTCTTCAGAGGTTTCAATCCCCATGAACCTCCCTCACTGTTTTAGATGTTTAAAGTCTCTCATTTGCTTCTGCTACCAACTAAAGGGGACAGCTACTTCCAGGAGTTATTAAATCTATGGAATGTTAGAGAGCTTTACTCATCTGGTTAATGCTTCCTATTTGATTCCCTTTGCTCCAATGACTCTGTCAGTTGTGAAGGGACAGAAACAGGGCTATACCATCATCCTGAGCAGCTTGAGAAGTTCCTCTAAACTTTTAAGTACCTCAACTCAGGGTTGATGATTTCAACAACCAGAAAAGAATTTCAGGATAGCCAGTATGAAGTGGAACTGGAGATTTTATTAAAGATGTTTTGATGTAGACTTTAATTACCTCAGCATTAGCCTCACAGACAATCTTGGTGGCTCTCGAGTTACACCCCAGGGGGTTGTTAAAATGCCCCATCTTCTACTTCTTTTTGATATGTGAGATTATGGGGTGGTTCCAGAAACGCCTTGCTTGGGTGGAAGTATAATCTGATAAATTAAGCCAGGAGCCTCTAGGATTGCAGATGGACTTCAGGGAGTGTCCTCTTCCTGCATATAGAGTTTCTGGTGCATTTCCTAGAACATCTCAGGCATACACTGAGGAAGACTATGTGGAGGGAGACACTAATCAATCATCACTTACACTGGAATTCTTGCTTCTCTTGGGGAGAAGGCTTCAGCCAGGGGTGTGGTGCTCTCAGTCTCCTGTCCCCAAAAGTTTTCCTGCATTTTCATCCTGTCCCAGCTAAAATGGGTTTGCTTCC
Source organism: Dicrostonyx torquatus (assembly GCA_028555095.1). NCBI lineage: Eukaryota > Metazoa > Chordata > Mammalia > Rodentia > Cricetidae > Dicrostonyx > Dicrostonyx torquatus. Next base: position 4,430,916 of record JAQHUG010000132.1, read on the forward strand.
ATATTGGAATTACCCTGATATAATTACCAAGCAGATTGAAAAAAAATCGGATAATTTAAAGTCATAGCTTAGCTACATGTGCTATCTAGTATATGCTATTGCTATTTAGAGAGTAGCAGTGGTATGTATTCCTCAAACTATAAGATAAGTAATAATAGAAATGAACTGAGATTAGATTTCTGAGAGCCCTTCACTTTGTCCTCATCCTTTCATTTGGCTGCAGACGGATGAAATCTTCCTCAGTGCCTCACTGCCCTGTGGAAATTCACCTGGGGACCACTTGCTCCATAAAAACCATCAGGCTTTAAATTAAAATGTTTCCCTTCAGCCTGGACTCACAAATCGAGCTGATGTAATTGACATTTTTGAGCGCTGCATCAAATCACATTAAGTTCTGAATTTGCTTTTGAGAGCGAGAGTGTAAATGCCAATCACATGAATTCAGCTCGCGTTGGTTAATTTGAAAATCTCTGAGATGACATTGTTCCTTTGGTAACTTTTCTGTGGAACTTTTACCATGCAAGATAGAAATCTTCAGTATGGTCACAATTTGCTTTTAGCCACAAAGTAAATAAGTTATCACATGAAGGTCTCATGTAGAGGAAGCTCTTTGCTGGTCAGTCAGGATATCAGAGTCAAGCAGTTCTGTGAAAACGGGGAGGTTGGAAGGTAGTCTGCCTACTTATTTAAATATCCCCAGTGAAAGAAAAAAGAAATCTTTAAAATGATGATAACAAGACTAATAAAAACCCACCTCAGTCTTGATCTTGGCATTCTATCTAATTGGCTTATCAAATAGTATAACATAGCTTATTTCTTCCAAGTCATAGCACAGGATCTTGTACATATTTTTCTTGGTACACATCTTAGTGATCCAGACTCTTTCTGATGTCTCTAAGTTGCTGTTTGTCTTTGAAATGCCAAACTAACAATGCTTAATTCTTAATGTTTAAGGCGTATGGTCCCAGGAGTTGATCCAGCTTCATATTAACTTAACCTACAGGATGGATGATGTGTGTGATTCAGATTAATACCAATATAGGTTTATATGGGTGTAGAGATGGAGGCAATCCTTCAACCAAGGTTTCCTCTTCCCAGATGACTCTAGTTTGCATCAAGCTGACAAAGAGCTAAGAGCTCATCGTATCAGTGACTTTTCTGTTGCTGGGATAAAATCCCACAGCTAGAAGAGCTTAAGGAAGAGTTCATTTAGGAAAGGTTCTGCTTTCTGAAGGTTCTGTAAGCTCCCCAAACAGCACCATGAACTGGGGACCAAATATTCAAATACATGAGCCCATAGCGGGACAATTCTCATTTAATCCACATTACTTACCTAAGATATTTTCAATTGTTTAATCTATTCTTCTAATTCTAGAGGGTTTTTTTTTTTTTTTTTTTTTTCGAGACAGGGTTTCTCTGTGGCTTTGGAGCCTGTCCTGGAACTAGCTCTGTAGACCAGGCTGGTCTCAAACTCACTGAGATCCGCCTGCCTCTGCCTTCCGAATGCTGGGATTAAAGGTGTGCGCCACCACCGCCTGGCAATTCTAATCTTATAATTTTTAAAAAATTATTATAGTGTAGTTCTATGAACTTTTCTGCATTTATTAATAATATATGTAGCATTTAAAAGTTTTTATTAACCTTTCTTTGTTGGGGTATATTGTTTTGAATAATGTTTATTTAAACCAAAGATTATTTTTCACCCCAGAAATTGGTTCTATCTTGCCATTATCCTAAATTTAGAAACATTTCAGAGTTAGGCTGTCTCAAATAGATGTAATTTGAAAAATTCATTGGGTTTAGCTGATTCATTTTACTCCTTCATAAAATCTGACAGTATTTGCTAGAAAACAGTTTCATTGTTTTGTCACAAATGGTCAGAGATGGTTAAGCTCCTGATAATACTTGTAGGAGAAAAACTTTCATGATCACAGTCCCACTTAGAAGACTGGTTCATTACTTGGGATGATTTCTAACACATGCAATGGGTATCTGCTGGCCACATCTGTACAGTGGTTCTGACTTTACGTTCATCATTAACTTATTTAACCTTAGTCAGATAGAATCTTTCTCCCATGAATTTAAAACTGAGAGTTGAGGTACCCAGAGACCAGGGTGTTGGAAACTCAGTTGGGAATTTATGGCAGTGCGATTAAAGTCCATGGTATTCTTTATATAAAAAATTATCATTTGTTTTTATTTTATAAGTATGTTTGTTTTGCCTACATGCATGTATATGTAACACATGTGTGCCTTATGCTCACAGAGGCTAGGAGAAGGTGTTGAGTCTCCTGAACTGGAGTTGCCCAAGGTGGTAAGCCATTGTGTGAGTTCTGAAAACCAAACCTGGATCTTCTTCTGTAAGAGAAGCAAATGCTCTTTTTTTTTTTTTCCTAAAAGACTTATTATGTACACAGTGTTCAGCCTCCATGTATGCCTGCAGACCAGAAGAGGGCACCAGATCTCACTATAGATGGTTGTGAGCCACCATGTGGTTGCTGGGAATTGAACTCAGGACCTCTGGAAGAGCAGTCAGTGCTCTTAACCTCTGAGCCATCTCTCCAGCCCAAGAAGTTAGCAAACTCCGTCTCTCCGCATGCTCAATATATTGGAATAAATGGAGAGCCCTGAGCTCAGTTAGAGTTGGGTTTTTATAGTAGTAAAAACTATATTGGGGTGAGGGGTTTCTAAGGTTCAGGACTCTGACTGGCTGACATTTGTCTAGGGGTGTCCTGGTGAGTGTGCTGGCAAGTGTTCCTGTCTACAGTGTTTGGAGTTGGAACGTTAGGCATTTCCTTTGGATGGTCTGTTCTTGGGTGGTGATTGGGCAATCTCAGTTTGTGGTTCTTCCTGCAACCAGGTATTACTTCAGGGTAAACTACTGAGACTCCGGCTTCCATTAAACTTACCGATGACTGAGTCTTACTATGGCAGGTGATAATGGTTGGAAGTAAAGAGCTTCCTTTGGGTGATCTGTTTCTATTAGCTTATCAAGACTGGATCCTACAGTCTGAGGCCCCTCTTAGCTTGTGAGTTGGTGGATAAGAGGACTCTGTATATTCCAAAGGAATTACCTAATAGTCACAAGGATGTTAGGTCACATATTGAGGTGGACAGTAAATGGCCATTTAAGGGGGCTAACAACGGTCCAGATAACTGGTTGGAAACATGCCATATTCTGTTGATGTAATACTACAATTCTCAAAAGACAGCTTATTCTGAAGGCAGAATATGAGTGATCCAGAAACACAGCCTCAGGGTACCTCAAATTCCATGTTCCAATGTGGTAACAGTTTTGTGAATTTTTTTTATAGTAACAGAAAAAAGAAAATCATAAAATACAAACATCTTAAAATATATTGTGAGAAACATGAGGGAGGCAGGTTGTAGAAAAGGGTGGGAATCTTAACAAGAGGCCTCAGATGGTATGTGATGACATTTTTATTGTTGGGATTGGTGGGTGTGGGTGTCTTCAATATGGGATGGTACCCATCACTGTTGAGAAAAGACTTTCTTCACTAAATCATCTGGTTTAAATGCTAATTTCTTTTAGAAACACTCTCATGTATCCAGAAATATTATTTTACCATCTATCTGGATATCCCTTAGTACTGTCAGTTTGATTATAAAATTAATTATTACACAAATTTTATTTAGCCAATGGGATATAGACATTTTAGCACTTTTCTCAAAGGAAGAAGAAATAACTTTAATGACTGTGTGTTTCAGAGCAATGGTAGTCTAGACTTAGGGATATGTCTTAGAGGAAGGAGTTTGTTCTATGTGACCTACGTAATATCTAGTGTTTCCAATTTCAAAATGTGTATAATATTTCAATCAGAATGTAGATATTTCCTTGTTCATTAATTTGGCAAGGATTTATTTCCTAGCACTATGTATCATGCTTTATACTAGTTCCTAATGTTAACATCAGGGCACACCTGGCTCCACCCCTTGGGGACATGGCAGAGTGCTATACCCCTGTGCACATGGCAGGTAGTACCCTGGCCTGCTGTAAGGTCTCTGTGCATATGTGCTGTGCCCTGTTCCTTTAAAAGGTGGAACTCAGCCTACTCCTTTCTCTTCTTCCTCTTCTTTACCATCTGCCCCCTGCTTTGTGCCTCTGTGCCTCTCTCTCTCTTTGGCTCTTTGCTTCTCTCTCTTTCTTTGGCTCTCTGCCTCTCTCTCTTTCTTTGGCTCTCTGCCTCTCTCTGCTTCTCTCTCTCTCTCTGACTCTTTGCCTCTCTGTCTGTTTGTGGCTCTCTGCTTCTCTGCACTCCCCTTTCCCTTCCCCCTTTCTCTTCTCTGGAGGCTGCTATCTGATCCTTATCTCTTTCTCCTCTCTCCCTTCCCTTCCCCCACTTCCTTCCCTCTCCCCAATAAACACCCGCCCCATGTAAGCTCTGTCTCCGTGGCGTGCTTGTTCCTCACCCACCGTGGATTGAACCCAACCCACCAAGGTCCTTCTTGCACCATTCCATAACACCTGAGAGTCATCAGTTAAGAAAACAGACACACTTTTCTGCTCTTGAAGTAATTATAGCCTTTTTTAGAATGAGTACTTCCTGAACTTGCTAATTCAGTTGTCTTCCTGCTTGGTTTAGTCAATTTGAAGCCTTTTTAGAGTATATTGACTAGGATAATATTTTAGTATGGGGTTGTAGGGGATATATGGTAGACAAATGTTTATCGTGGAAATATAAAAATTATAATTTTGTGTTAAAATTCTCTTTAAGTCAGAACAATAATCATATTTTGATTCTGGTTAGAGAAAAGGAAATGCAAACTGATGAATTTAGGACACTTATAAAAATGTCTGTGCATATTTCAATGGTCACGTCAACATAGTGGGTATCTGTATATATACACACAGATGCAGTACACTGAAATATTCCTAAACAAACGGTTTTCAGTATCCTAGTTTTATTACCCTCGGGACCTGTAACACACAGAAGATATTTTAGGCAACACAAAATGAACAGAAGCAGTTTATCACTATTGTAAGTTAATTGTGGTATTGATATGTAATTAACTCTAATGAATTCAACAGTCATTAATTTGAATTTAAAAACTGAGCCTTGTCACAGTTAACTAAACATTGCTGGCCATTTGCATTTCATAAACGTTACTCCCATCTGTGAATAGATCCAGGCTGCAGCGCTGCTGCTGGATAAGCATGGGGCCGACTCAGGTTGGAAATTACAGCCCTTGTGTCGACCATCCGCCTGGTATGTTTGTGCCAAACCCAAGACGGCCTGGTTGTTAAACAACAGCAACCCTAATTTTTCCTGCCTGAAAACTGCATTTTCTTATTAGTAGAACAAATCCAAATTTTTGGGAGACAGTGGTTTTCCAGGAAATCTGCAAAGCCAAGGCTACTTGTGTAAATACTCAGACTCCCTGCCCAGCCTGCTCTCATCAGCAGAGGCTGTGTGGAGCCATGGCACAGTCGTTCTGACGCTAACATGTGGTGAATTTATTATTATTTTTATTATAAATGAATAAGTTAACAACTAGGTACATAGATAATTTTTGCTTAAATTCCTAATACTGTAAATCTCACTTTAAGCTCTTTGAAGCTTTCCATATGTTTTAGATTTTTTAATTTTTAATTTTTTTGTGTTTTAGATTTATTTACCTTTTTGCTTTTTTTTTGCGATCATAGTATAATGACATCATCTCCCCTTCCCTCCCTCAAAGCCTCACATAAAACCTCCCTTCTTGCTTTCTTTCAAATTTATAGCTTCTCTTTCTTCCAATTGTTGCTACATACATATACGTATATTCACATATATCCCAAACATAACCTGCTCAGTTTAAACAATGTCATTTGTATGCACGTCCTCAGCGTTGACCATTTGGTACTGAGCAGCCAATGGGTGTGCTCCGCCCCTGAGAAGACTGTTCTCCAGTGTCAGCATTCATTAGTTGCCTGTAGTTCGTGCAGAATTGAGACCTCTGGGGCTTTCCCCTCTCCACTTCAGTATGCCTGTTGGTGATGTCCTTGTTCAGCTCACATTTGGGCAGTCACACTGGTGAAGCTTTATGGGTGTAGCTTTTGACATTTCTCGGAGACACAGTCTCACAGCTCTGGTTCTCTGGCTCTTACAACCTTTCTGCCTTCTTTCTGCTCCTTTCTGTGAGCCTTAGATATTGAGTGTTTTGCACCCATTAGGACTGGACTCACAAGTTTTAACTGGTTGTAGTTTTCTGTAATGGTCTCTATCTGATGTAAAGAGAAGTTTTCTAGATGAGTGGTATAGTCTGTCTTTTTAAATCTAGTAGCATATCTTTTTTAAAAATAAAATTGGGTGTTCAGAGTTTGGTACATATATATTTGAGATAGTAATGCCTTCTTGGTTCCCTGTTCCCTTCATTAGAATGAAGTCTTCCTCTTTATATCTTTATATTGTTAGTTTTAGTTTGAAATCTCTTTTGTCAGATATCAGGAGAGTGATGCCTGCTTGCTTTCTAGTCCCATTTGATTAGATTATTTTAGTTTATCTTTTCACGCTGAGACAGTGACTATTTTTAAAGTTATGATGGCGGAAAGGTTAGATGTGGTATGTAAAGGTCCTGTGGGTTGGGAGATAGGTAGGGAGGTTCCTGACCAAAGCCTCGTCTGCAGTGCTATCTGGGAAGGTCAGAGAGGTCAGGACGCTGAATGTGGATCCAGGGCTAGATTGGTAGGTTGGGAAGAAGGCACGGATGGCTCATCAGGCTAGACCCTGGATAAGAATGTGGGAATTTGGTTTATTTTCCTTAAATTGTGCATACAAGTGTGTGTCTGTATGGGGGTATGTGAACTAGTAGATGCAGATACCCTCAGAGTTCAGAAGAGGGTGTCAGATCGTCTGGAACTGGAGTTAGAGGCAGTTATGAAACACTTGCTATAGGTGTTGGAAATCTCTCCTGTCTATCACTTCCATAATTATAAGAGGACAAATGGATTTTGAAACTAAGGAATATATGCATTGCTCATTTAAGATAATATAAATGGTTGTGTTAGAAGTTAGTGTTTACAACGTTGTATGTAAGCAGAAATGAAGATGCGCTCAAGAGTTCCTTGAGCCTCACCCACTGTTTGGGAGAGTATGTGAACAATGAATGGCTCCCAAGACATTAGAATTTCTTTAGGATTTACATCCTGGGTTCATGAAAAAAGCCTGGTGCCAGCTAGCCAGGGGAGGAAAAGATTTCACACAATTTTGACAACTAGCCATACCTCCTTTCAGGAGAGACTGGAGCCAAGACTATGATGGACTAGTGATGGTCAGGACCACCCTATGACTGTGGCTGCTTGGTATGTATAACTGTTGCCTTCTATTTCAATCTAACCTCATTTCATCTCTCTCTCTCTCTCTGTCTCGCTCTCTTGAGTGTCTGTAATAACTTCCATGTTTGTTATTGTTCTCAATGTGGACACATAAGAGTAAATCTCCTTTCTCTACTTTTTAATATTGCTTATCTCTTTAATTGGCCTATCAAGGACCTAACTTGCTAGCATTGCCTAGGCTCTGGCCTCATCCATCCTGGTAACAATTTATTCTTCAGGCTGTAATTTTTTTCTATAATTATTTTAAAAAAACTATCTTTTCTCATTTTACATGCCAAATCCATTTCCCACTCCCTTCCCCCTCCTGCTTTCTCCTTCATGCTGTTGTTTTGCACATCAATCTCGAGGTGAAATATGCCTTGTCTGAAAGAAATATAAACAGAACACGAGCTGTTATAAATATATGCTCAGGCATTTAGTAAGCGTCAGTGTAGCAGGGCCCCAGTGTAGTAGGCCTATAGACCTCAGCATGACTGACTCCATGATGGAAGTACCATTCAGACTGTAAAACTCAGCATAGAAACAGCACCACCTGCCAAAATGAAAACAAAGACCTACTCCATCAAAAACCAGTTATTGGAAAGTAAGTCTCTAAATGTACTAACCTTGCTTTTTTTGGCTTCTGTAGCTCTGCTTCTGGCTAACTGTTCTTGTTAACTGAAGCATGTCATCCCAGAATATGGTTTCTGTGCTTCAAAGTTCACCCTGAGAAAGGCTCGATGTTACACTGGGATCCTTAATATCCAGTGTTGTAGTTGCCGGTTGTCTAATAAAGGCTTTCTATTGGCTTAAACCCATGTCTGAGCAGTCTTCTCAGGTAGATACCCCACAACAGTCAGGTAGCCATATATAGGAACTGTTTTTCTATACCCCCTTGGCTTTAGTTGCTTGTGGAAGGGCTGGTAGAAGTGACTCCTTTTTTTTCTTGTTAGCTTTGAGACAGGGTCTTACATGACCCAGGCTGGCCTCAAAATCATGACCTCCCGCTTTTGACTCCATGTGCTGTGGTTACAGGCAAGTGCCAACATGCCCTATGTGACATTCTATTCCAACAACTTCCCCTTTGTCTCTAACAATGTTCACTGAAGACATTCCTGATTAACCCTGTGGTGGCTCTGTCCCAGTGGGTCTGCTTTGATCCCTTGTTGTTAGGGGCAAATAACAAATGTTAAGGAGTTAGTGCCAGTAGCTCCCTTTTGCCAATTTTAGGCAACTAAGGAGTATAGGAACAATGGTTCTTAGGTCAGGCCTATTTGGACACCATTTTTATACTTTAATTCTGTCTGTCCTGTGGGTGTTGTCCTAGTAACTTAAAACTACTATTCACGTTCTTTTGTAAGAAGAGTTTATAAGAAGCTGTACTTTTGCAGACTGTTAATAGAAAACACCTTTAAAGTGTTTCAAAAACACAGCCAATAAGAACAAATGTTTAAAGAAAAATAGTTTAAAAAGAAGTACTTGTTTACAAATTTTTAAAAATATATTTATTAAGGAACTAATGCCCAATGCCTCTTACTTGCTAGGAGGCACTGCTTGGAGGTTACAGGATTGTCTAATTTTCCTTGCTTAAGGAGAATACTCATCCCGTTAGGAACACATGAGTGCAGACCCGGGAAAGGTAAGTGGCACTAATGATTGTAGTGTGGAGCTTGGTGAGTTTTCTTCTGACTTTCCATCTTAGAAAGCTTATAGACTAGAACAGGGACAGAATACATTCATTATATAAAGGAGATACTGACAACTAACATGATTTCATTTATCTTTTAGTTAAAAATTTTTAAGTGTGTGTGTGTGTGTGTGTGTGTGTGTGCGTATGTGTGTTTATGTTCCTCTGCACATACACACACAGGTGTAGACAAGGGTGCCAGATCCTCTGGGGCTGAAGTTAAAGGCAATGGTGAACCACAGGATATAGGTGCTGGGAACCAAACTCTGGAAGCTGAGCCATCTCTCCAGTCCAAGTTAGCATTATTATACAGAAGAACGACAAAGAAGTTCTTATCTATTAACTCTACATTTCATATCTATTAGCTTCTACATTTCATACCAAAGTCCAGCAATATGTCTCTATCATTGACAAACCTCAGAACTTTAGAGTTCTTGTAAATTTGGGGAACTGTGCCAATGACCACAAACAGACTCATTTTTCAGCGTACAAATGCAACACACAACACCAAATTACTCATTTTATCAAGGCAAATAACTATAAACCAGGGCTTCAAATAGTAGGAATGACAAACTGCCATGATTTTTTTTTGAATTGTACTGGTCAAAAATAGCAGGAATAAGCCAGGTATAGTACTGCACACCTTTAATCCCAGCACTGGGAGGCAGAAGCAGGTGGATCTTGTGAGTGGAAAGCTAGCCTGGTCTACATACCGAGTTCTAGGACAGTCAGGGCTACATGATGAGACCCTGACTTAAAAAAAAAAACCAAGAAAAAATCCAAATCAAAATCAAAACCAAAATTTAAAAGATTTTCATTGGGTATCTTAGATGTTGACTGTCCAGATATAGTGCATATTACATAAACCAGAGTACTTATTGGTGACTTGGCATGTATTTTACTCATGCTTGTAGCTCTACAAGCTTTAGCATCACACATAAAGTTCAGATACATCACTTTACACCTTTCTAGTCACAGATACATAAGATATTAAATACTAAAGTGTCGGGGACCGTCGCCCCAACATAGAAACTGGTGTTTTCCCCCAAATGTGTTCCCAGAGGTGCGAGGAAGAAATAGGCTTTCACACCATCACCGTTCAAAGGCCGCTTCGGACTTCTCTTGTCCTTTATAGCGTAACCTTGCGTTTATTGTCTTTCCCCCCAAGCCAATATGCTCTGAATGCTCTCTGCAAAAATGCTCCGCCACCCTCAGGGATTCTCAATTCACATTCTTTTTCCAGGGACTTCATTCATCTCCACACACACCTGCATTCCTTTACCAGCCTTGGAGTCAGCCACTTCTCATCGAGCAATCTACAAGTGAAAAGGAAGGCTGGAGCCAAACCCTTATCTATTGTCTTGGTCAGGCTGGCAGATATCGGAGCCCACAATCCATTCTCCTATATTAAATTTAATAACCCTGTGCTTTTTGCTACAGGACAGAAATGACCACGCCTGTTTTAGACAAAGCCATCTACCTTTACCCAAATTTTCCCGTCATCGGAAAACAAGCATCCTCGGCCTGTAACCTGTCTTAGGCTTTTGGGAAAGAAGATGCTTTAAATCCGTCATTGACTGCTGGTCTCTGTAAAAAAAGGAGATTAGTAAAACAAATATATCATTAGGCTCTGTGTCTTGATAGCCAGACCTTTTTGTCAGGCACCATCATAATGCTTTATGAGTAAGTATGCTCCCAAAGACTATAGTCTCCTGTATTAAAGGACAGTAGAATTGCCCAAGTTGAAAATTGCTTTTCTCCGCTGGTTAGGAACACCATTCAGATCTACCATTCTCAGCACAAAGCTACATTGCTTCTCTAAACTCCGCCTTCCCTATCCCAGCATTCAGTTTAGTTTTCCTGCCTACCTCTATTCTTTTACTCTATCACAGGCCAAGACAGTTTCTTTATTAACCAATGGTATTCACAACATGCAGAGGGGAATCCCACATCAATTGATTGTCAAGGAGATACTTTCTTTGGTTTCTTCCTCAGCATGCTTTTAATTGTTATATTGAAAAACTACTAATTTTTATATGTTGGTATTTTTATATTGCTTTTTGCTAAAAGTGTTTATCAGCTGTAAGGGGTTTTATCATGGAAAGTTTTATTTCTCTTTTAGTTATTACAGCTTTGATGGGCATGGTATTCTGGGTTGACAGTTGCTGTCTTTTAGAATTTGAAATACATTCCAAGCCCTTCTCATTTTTAAAGTTTCTGTAGAGAAATCCGGCATCATTCTGATGGTCCTGCCTTTGTATGTGATTTGCTGTTCCTCTGTGGTTGCTTTCAAATACTTTTTTTTTTTTGTTTTGTATACTTAGTGACTTAATGGAAACTTTTTAGTCTTCTCCCTGTGATGTTTAAAATGCCTTCTATATATGGATTGGCATCTTCTTTCATAATTTTTGGTAAATTTCTGCTATTGTTAAGTTGAAAATGCGTTCTATGTTATTAGAGTTATATCCTTTCTCCCCCCCTTCTTTTATTTTGAGACAAAGTTTTCCTGTATAGCCCTGGCTGTGCTAGAATTAGCTCGATAGAACAAGCTGTCCTTGAACTCACAGAGATCATCTGCCTGCCTCTACCTCCCTAGTGCTGGAATTAAAGGTGTGTACCACCACACTTGGTTTACATCCTTTCTTTATGCCCATGATCTGTAGATTGTTCTTTTCATAGTGTCTCTTGTATCTCAAGAGTATTGCTATAACTTCTTACTAAATTATCTTTGTCTTTGTAGGAACGTTCCAATTCCAATTCCCCCACTTTGTCCCCAGGCTTCAATACCCTCTTCTCTTCTTGATCCATTCTATTGCTGAAGTTTTCAGGAAACATTTTTATTGAATTACTTTTTCATATATTAGACTCACTTTCTTATTCATTCAGCTGATTTTTCTGTGTTCTTATAGAATACGTTCAGGAGTTTTATCTTGTTTGTTTTTTTGAACATAAAAACAGAATCATTCTTTAGATTTTTTTTGTTTTGGCCTGGCATTGCATGCAGTCCATTTGAATGCAGGCTGTTAGTCTGGAGGAGTCATGTTGCCTTGGTCTTTCATGTTCCTGGGTTTTGTGTTGGGATTTTCAGATATGGAGTTAGGTTGTTGCTTTGGTCTTTCATGTTCCTGGGTTTTGTGTTGGGATTTTCAGATATGGAGTTGGGTTGTTGGTTTAACTTGTTCGTTGTTTACCTTTTTATTTAAATTACTCCTTTTTCCTCGTTTTTTCGAGATAAGGTTTCTCTGTGTAACAGTCCTAACTGTCCTGGAATTAGTTTTGTAGACCAGGCTGGCCTCAAACTTCTAGACATCCACCTATCTCTGCCTTCTGAGTGCTAGGATTAAAGGCATGTACCTCCTCTACCTGGCCAAATTACTCCTTTTCTATCAAAGGGAGTGTTTGTAGTGTCCCAGAGGGACTAAGATGTTGTAGGGTTCTGGTATTTTCCACACCTAGCCTGGGCACAGACACAATTTCCAGTAATCCCCTACTACTGGAATATTGTCTGCAAAAACAGTCACTCTCAAAGAGGAAACCCTCTGTGAGAGTATGGTAACAAATAAAAAGTCATCAAGCGTTCTACGAAGAAATGAATCATGTGTGTTAATTAGCGTCTGTACTGAGAGAGCAGTCACCCTGGGTGAGTGGAAGAAAAAATGACAGCAATAAGAAAAGAAAACTCAAGATAGACAAATTCTGAGTATTGGGTTGCCAGAGAAAAGTGGAGGACAGAAATGTACACAGAAGAGTGGGCAGTGGGGACCAAAAAGGCAGCCTTGACTGGAGGCTGACTGGAAAGGTAGAGGTAGAGATTCGATCAAGTGACTTTTTGGGGTGTTGAGAAACAGAGATTTCCCCTTCTCACCAGCCTATGTTCTTTGAAAGAGGAAAACGGAAAAAGAAAAGAGTGGGAAATGTGCAGGCAAATAACCTTAACCCAAAAATGCAGAGAGGATGGGAGTATAAACTATGAAGGCAAGCCTGTTTGTCGATTTGCTGGAGTCTGCTTCACGTGGCAGAATCCTGCCGCTCCTGATCCACCACGGAGTCCTGTGTTGCTTGCTTTGGGTTCTCTGAGACTGCAATTTACGGAAAGTCTCAGGCGGCAGAGCTGCAGAGCTGCCAGCTAGCTCAGCAAGGGTCTTCTTGACGCCGCATCCTGCAGCTGTCAGCTGTTCCTGGACAAGTCCGCTTCTGCTGCTCCGGGCGCGACTGTGCAGTTCTGCTTTAAATTGGCTAGTGCTCTCTTGGATTCATCATCTCGCTCTCAGAAATACCCTCTCTCCCTCTCCCTGTCTCTCTCAGATGTGCCTTCTTGTTCTCAGATGGGCTCCCCGCAGTGTATCTCTCATGATTAGAGTCTCCATGCTCCATACCCCGAATTACATGCCACTGAATCCACGCTGCAGTGTTCTCGGCCACACCTTATTCCCAGTTTCCCGTCTCTCTGCTCTGATGTCTGTTGGTGCCACACCTTTCCCCATGGTCTTCACTATTTGGAAATAGCTTGTCTGCCCCACCCACCCCGGTTGATGCCCTCCGTTGGAGCTGTGTCGGTGCAGCTATTTTTGGCTTCTCTGGACCGGGTCATTCTTTTCCTGCTCTTTTTTGTATCTTTTCAGTTCTTCTGTGAATTTCTGAAACTCTCCCTTTATTTGCTCTGCAAGGTTAAGTCTACCTTTCTTTTGACTCTCCTTCTTTAGCTCACACAGAGACAGTCTTTAGTCTGTGTGGTTCCTGGAAGTCAACTCACAGATTCACAAAAGAAATACAGAAAAAAGGAAGCGGCTAGAGTATTTTCCTCAGTTATTTTTAGAGACTCTAGGGGAGGATTAAGCTTTCCTTGTGCTGCTGAGATGTAAAAGAACACATAAAAGTTCTAATTTATAAAAGATCTAATCAGCTAGAATTCTCTCTAAAGGACACTGTCTTAGTTAGGGTTACTATTGGTGTGATGAAACACCACCAAAAGCAACTGGGGAGGAAAGGGTTTATTTTGTTCATACATAACAGCTCATCATCAAAAGCAGTGAGGGCAGGAACTCATTCAGGGCAGGAATCGGGAGTCAGGAGCTGAGGCAGAGGCCATGGCGAGGTGCTTTACTGACTTATTCCTCATGGCTTGCTCAGCCTGTTTTCATATAGAAACAAGAATCACCAGCCCAGGGACGGATCCACCTACAGTGGGCTGGGCCCTCCCTTTCAATCTCTAATTAAGAAAATGCCCTACAACTAGATATTATGGAAGCATTTTCTCAATTTTGGTTCCCTCGTTTCAGATGACTTTAGCTTGTGTCTAGTTGATATAAGACTAGCCAACACAGACTCTACAAATGTGATACACAATTATTTATTTATTTATTTAGGTTACACAGTTACAACGGAGATCTCCTCAACACCCTTGCTTTATGTCTCTAAAGGTTCAAGAGAACCACAATGACTCAACGGAGCCTCAGAGGACCAACACAATTCTCTATCCAGGGCAGACAGTTCATCGGGCTTCAATTTCTTCAAAACAGCTTTCAAGTTGACAAGGTATATAGTATATCCCTTGTACAATATCCCAAGGTATATGGCATATACCATGTACAATATCCCAAGTAGTTCCAAGGCACTGAAAGAACACAGAAGAACTCTGAAAGATGAGGTCAGTCATCAAATAGCAGTCATTAAATAGTTCAAGTGGTACTCCAACTGCAAATATCCCCAGAGAAATGAAGATATTCTAAAGAGACACTGCTCCCCACTTAAGCAATCAGACTATGGAAACCATGGACCCCAAGAGATTGCAATTCCCTTGGAATATCATTTTGGGAGAAGAGAAAACCTAAAGCTTACGTCAGCCCGGGAGGGGCGGAACTTCCCTCTATAAGAGACTTGCAACTTAATTAGAATATTATACAGTGGTGTAGGAGGGTTATTCTGTATTTCTTTTCTTTCATTGGTTAATAAA
>JAQHUG010000132.1:4446780-4461247 GCA_028555095.1 Dicrostonyx torquatus
ATCTCTTGCAGGAAAAGGAGCATATTGTGTATGACTTTGTTCCTCTCACTGAGTTTCAGTGAGAAAACTTCGAATCTGCCACCTTATACAGAATAAAGCACCCATATATGTATTTGTGTAAAAGAAACTTCTTTTCCTTCTGTGTCTCACTATGCAACCCTAGGAATCCTGGACCTCCATGTAGCCCACACTGGCCTCAAACTCGGCTCATCCACCGCCTGTCTCCCAGTGCTCAGGATCACAAGCCTATGCCTCCACTTTAGGTAAGCTGCTCCTACTCCAGTAAACAATCCTGCACCCTAATTAACAAACAAGCAACCCTAATTAACCACACACAAAAGGAGGAGGGGCGGTTGTTAAGGGGTCCAGAGGTCACGGAAGGAGGATGGGAGGATGAATATAATCAAAATATGTTGTATACGCGTATGAAACTGGCAAAAATAAAAAAGTTTTAAAACAAAGCAAAATAAAAATAAGTAAAATTAGAGTGCCGAGTGGGAATGGGAAAGTCACAAATGCAGTCCGACTCCAAGTGAGTTCAGACCATAGGTGGTTTGAATGCGAACGGACCCCATAGGCTTATAGATTTGAATGCTTAGTTACCAGGAGGTGTTATTATTAGGAGGTGTGGCCTTTTTGGAGGAAGTGTGCCACTGGAGATGGGCTCAGGTTTCAAAAGCCCAAGCCGGGACCAGGTGCTCTCTCTTCCTGCTGCCTGGGGATTTAGGGGTAGAACTCTCAATGACTTTTCCAGCACCATGTCTTCCTGCATGCTGCCATGCCCCCCACCTTAATGAAAATGGTCTAAACCTCTGAAACTGTAAGCAAGCACCAATCAAATGCTTTCCTTTGTAAGAGCTCTGTAGTCATGGTGTCTCTGCACAGCAGTTGTACACTAAGACAGACGCCAAGTTTCTTCTCTGATGATTCCTGTCCTGCAGAGGCTGCCTAAGAGGCTATAAACCCTATTCTCAAGTCAAAGGGATTTATAACCAGACCCTTGGTATGTCAGGTACAGTTTGAACGAGTTACCCAAATGTTTGAAGCCTCAGGTTTCTCTTTTATGAAACTGGGGTAGACTATTATGTAACATGGTGGCATGAATCATTATGGGACTCTATAATGGTTTTCCTACTAACAATTTTATGTAGCTCAATAAAAAAAATCCACAATCCCCAAAAAAGTCTCTAATCTGCTTTTTTTCTTAGGCAAACGCACACATTTTTAGGATCAGCCTATGTACAGAGGTACTTTTGTGTGGTTTCTGGACCTTTGTTCAAAACTCAGTTTGTCAATATTAAATGTCAGTGTTAAAATGTGCTAATTTGTTTTTGCTAAGAGATGTTGCATGTTGTAAATAATGCTATCTTAGGCATTTCACTATCTGTGGTGGGTTGAAAGAAAATGACCCCATAGAGAGTGGCACTAATTGGGAGGTGTTGTGCCTTTGTTGGAGTAGATATGGCCTAGTGGCAGGAAGTGTGTCACTGTGGGGGTGGGCTTTGAGAGCTCCTATGCTCAAGTTGTGCCTAGTGTCCCAGTTCACTTTCTGTTGCCTACAGATCAAGATGTAGAACTCTCAGCTCCTTCTGCAGCACCATGTCTACCTGCATGCCACCACATCCCAGCATGATGATGATGGATTAAACCTCTGAAATCGTAAGCCACCCAACTACATGTTTTCCTTTATAAGAGTTACTGTGGTCATGGTGTCTCTTCACAGTAATAGAAACAGTGAGTGAGACAGTATCTGAACATGTTGCTAGGAATTGGGCTTCCCTTTTGTGAGTTCTTTTTGTTAATAGGGGAGTTTGGAAATAGACTCATGGAGAAACTCAGGGACCTTTTTGATGGAATTTGAGGCAGGAAGGTGATGATAGTTGTCTATATAAGACTGCCTGGAGGAACAGGGCTCTTCTGAGAGAATGCTAAGAGCATAAGGCAGATCTTCTTAGGACTTTGCTTTGCATACAGAGAATGAATAGAAGAAATTTTGACTAGAACTTGAGAAATGTATACAAGCTTGACAAGGGGATACATCAAGAAAAGGGAAAATGACATAAGATATTATAATCCTTGGGACAAATTTGAATGTCATGTGTCTACCCAGGACCAGAGATAGCACTCAGATTTTATTCTTTTGTTAAAATAATTAATTACTATTCTTTGGTGTATTGAAACTTGTCTGTTGAAAAATTTAGTAGTGCAACAGACTGTGATGACTCTTTTGTACATTTAATTATAAACTTGATGCCTGTGGGCATCAGATCCCTTAGAACTTGAGTTAAAGAGGTCTGTGAGCCATCACATGGGGCTGGGAACTGAACTCAGATTCTCCACAAGAGCAGCAAGTACTCCCAAACCCTGAGTCATCCCTCTAGTTCTCACTTTGTGTGTGTGTGTGTGTGTCTGTATTGTTTTGCCTGGATGAATGTGTGTGTCTTACATGAGTGCCTGGTGCCCATGGAGTATTTCATGGACCTGGAGCTACAGAAGGTTGTGGGCAGACATGTGGGTGCTAGAAATGAACCGGGATCCCCTTAACTTCTGAGCTATCTCTCCAGCCCCATACCCTCCCCCCCACTTTTTCTAGACAAAGCCTTATTATGAAGTCATGACTGGCCTGGAACTGTCTATGTAGACTCGGCTGGCCTTGAGTGCAAAAAGATTACCTGCTTCTGTCTCCCAAGTACTGGGGATAAAGGCATGCCCCAGTTAACCATTTCTGTAAGCATTGATTTTGTTAAACTATATCAACTTTATCACTGAAGAACTTCATCTGATATTGTTATAGGAAAAACAAACAGTACTTTTAACCATTTGATCTTTGCAAAACCTTAAAAAGTACTAGTTAAAAATTAAATACCATCCCAGTTTTCAAGAATTCAAACTGTGAGTAATGGGTGTCCCCAAACACATTTACTATTTGCTTTTTTTTTTTCAAGTTACCCATTAACTAGGCCATCACTAGTTCAGAATGAATGGATGCTGAGGAAACTGACTGTTCAGATTTCTGGCTCTTAAAATGTATTATAGAGAAACATGGATGGTTAGGTTTTTTTAAAATAATAGTTTGTGTGCTTTGTGTAATATTTGCCTGTTGGAGAAATGGGAACAATACAAGGCAGTTTACATCGGTGAAAAGCTCTGTGTTTTGCATATTGTACAGAAGTTGACCAAGTTAAAGGACCATGAGGTTCACACATGCAGAGTAACCAGCAAGTGCTGCTTCTGCTCAGCTGCTTTTCTCAGCAGTGGGGTGTGGTTGAAGGGGAGGCACTAACAATGACTGCACTTAGAGCTGGCCTGAGCAATGGACATAGTAGGTTAGAGAATGACCCTGTGTCCCCTGGCTCCGAGCCAGGCAGAATAGCTTGCTTTCACTCCAGTGAACATGGAGAAATGAAAGGCGTCCTGGATGGGAATGAGGACAACTCCTGGAAACCATGGACTGTGGAGAAATAACAGGAAAATTCCTCTCATTCACACAGCTGTACCTAACTTGGCTCTTTTAAAGAAACCGCTGACTCAAATGATGGAATGTGTTTACATTGCATTGGACTTTGTTAGTTTCATTAGTTCCCTTAGCTACAGACTCCTGAAACCAATGGGATCTGCTGAAAATGGTGGGTGTTGGGAGCATTTTCCCTTTCTCTATAAAGAGTTCTGGGACAGCCAGAATTGTTACAAAGAGAAACCCTGTCTTGGAAGAAAAAAGAACCAAAGAACCAAAAAAAAAAAAAAAAAAAAACCAAAACAAAAAAAACCCAACCAAACAAAAACAACCAACTAACCAACCAAACAAACAAACAAAAACCTCAGAAAAAACAAAAACCCAAAGGGGAAAAAAGAAATGCAGCTTTGGGGCTGGAGAGATGGCTCAAAGGTTAAGAATACTGACTGCTCTTCCAGAGGTTCTGAGTTCAATTCCCAGCAACCACATGATGGCTCACAACCATCTGTAAATTTGATCTGATGCCCTCTTTTGGCCTGCAGGTAGAACACTATATTCATAGTAATTAAATAAATTTTAAAACAAAAAAGAGGTCTCAATACATATGCGGTATAATGCTCTCCTCTTAGTGTCTTCAGATTTAAAAGGGTGACATAGGAAAAAAATATTCTATCTAAATAATATTACTATTTGGAACCCTGGTATATATTTGTTTGCCTTGACAAAATAAACATTTTTGTCATTGTGTTTATGAGGTATAGTTGACCATCTATTTATAGTAACACTGTTCCATATTTTTAAAAATATACATAATTTTATTACATTATTTTTAAATAAAAGAAAATTCAATATCCTAAAAAACCCACAAAATTTACTGGCAATATAGATTCCTATGAAGTTTGCTGATCTACCATAAGAAATTAAAGAAACCATTAAATATTTATGAACATTCAACATCAAAAGCTTCAAATCAGACTGTACACGGGAGCTCCTGAAAAAGCTACAAACGCCTTTTGAAAAAAGTCTTTTCTCTACAAAGAATCTCATCAGCTATACCGAAATCTGTATAGTTTTACTGCTGAAGCTAATGGTGAGCTGCACTTGAATCTCATGTTCTTAGCAAAATAGTTGTCTAAGCACGTACACTCCACACATTTTAGGACGGCATTTATTGTTCCTCCTCATCTTCCTCCTCCTCCTTTTCCTCATCTTCTGGTTCATTTTTCTTTGAGCCTGTTGGCCTGCTAGGGCCCTTCTTTTCCTGTTTCACTTTTGCCCTTGGCATGGTATGCAGCATCTTTTCCATTAGTTTAGCTGCTTTCTGCCCATACAGTTGTTTGTCTTTGGCAGACCGTTCAGACAGCTCACCCAATTGTTTTTGCAGTATCTCCAATGGGCAGGCCTGGGTATTCACTTTTGATGTTGGCCGGCAATGTGCAGAGCAAACAGGAAGAAGGAAGACAGTGGTCTTTCTGGAGCATTAGGATTTTTTTCCTTTTTAATCATTTTTGGGAGGAACACAGTTCTTTATCTCCCTGTCATAATGAGCTTTGTCACTCTTGGCCAAATCTTGAAACTTTGACTTTTTTTTTTTTTTTTCAGACATGGTCTTCCATCTCTTGGAGATTTCATTCAGAACTCGGCAAAGTTGACCGAGGAGCCAGGGTGCTTCTTCTTGTGTTCCCTCCCAACAGGGCTGCAGGCTGCAGGAAGAAGGCAGACAAGGACATTGTGCCCCAGAGCTTGTTGGGGTCTCCTTTGCCCATGCTGATGGTATTGAATTTGTTTGCTGGTGCGTGCTCTTCCCTCACAGCCCAACAGAAACACTTCCTTTCCCAAGCCCTGGAGAGAACTGGTTTATTACTAATGCTCTGTTCCATATTTTTATAAGAGATTTAATTAAAAAATATTTGTTAGAGTGCTGGAACCCTATTATCCTACAGAGTCAAGGATTCTGCATCTTACGTCAACAGTAGAAGTAATGATTCATCTATGCGAAGATGCTCGTCATTGCTGGCTCTTTTATATATATGTATTACATAAGTCTTTGTAGATACAAAGCTTAAGAAAACACTTCACAGAGACAGTGCCCTCTAAAATAGAACTGTTAATGATGTTAAACGTCTTCAAGTATTATGTTTGTGTTTTCCTAATTATATTATGACTGTCTTCTTCAGCAAAGCAATTAGACCGGCTCTAACTCTGAGCACCCCACGTGGTGCCTCCTGATAATTGAAAGATATTGAACGCTGGTAAGTCTGTAAACAGATACTTAACTTTTGAAATACGTTTACTCTATTGCTTGTGCTTTTGTAATGCTATGTAACTATTGTCTGTTAACACTCCACAAATGCATTTGCTCTTGATAGTTGTGTTTTTGCAAAGCCTTATGACAAACTGTTGTCTATTAATGTTCTGCAGAGATACAGCTCTTGACGAAGGAAACAATGATATTTTTGAGAGAGTGGGATGTCTCTTACCAGGGAGCACAGGCATAATGTCTCACATGAGAACCATTCCTGTACACCTCTTAGTTGCTTGAATTGGTCATTAAGAGTTCACTGGCACTAACTCCTTGACATCTATCATGCACTCCCTCAACTCAAATCAGACAAACCAGTACAAATGTTATTCCAGTGACATGGGACATGTATTAGTCAGGGCTCTCCAGAGGAGCGCATCTTACAGAATGAATCTATCTATATATAGAGAGGGGGTTTATTAGAGTGGCTTACAGGTTGTGGTTCAGCTAGCCAATGATGGTGGTCTACCAACAAAAGGTCCAAAAATCAAGTAGTTGTTCAGTCCGTGAGGCTGGATGTCTCAGCTGGTTTTCCAGTATACCACAGAGACCTGAAGAAATAGGCTCTCATATCAGTGAAGGAATGAACTCGCTGGCAAAAGCAAGGGCAACGAGCAGGCAAAGAGCAGTGTTTCCTTTTCCATGTTTTTTATACAGGCTTTCAGCAGAAGGTATGGCCTAGATTGAAGATCTTCCCACCTCAAAAGAACTGGATTAAAGGTGTGTCTTCCCATTTAAAATGATTTAATTAAGAAAAATCCCTCACAGATGTACCCAGCTCCTTGGTTTTTTGTTAACTCCAGACGTAGTCAAGTTAACAACTAAGAATAGGACAGTAGAGAGGAACTCATCGGATGGTTAGTCAGTGATGTTTTCAGAGAATATGTTCCGAGACAAGTGGGAGAAGTCATTAGAACTGAAATCAAGTCATGGTAGTGCTTGCCTGTAACCCCTGCAATTGGGAACCAAAAGCAGAAGAATCGTAAGGTTTTAGTCACCCTAAGCATCATGACAAGACTTTATCTCTAACTAAAAAGATGGAATTGCTTGTGCTAGCCATTCAAAAAATAACAAAAAGTCAAGAGGTTGCAGAGAAATAAATGGTGCTTATGCACAGCTGCCTGCCATTAATTGAATGCATTCAAACTTTGGTCCTATTGTGTTATTTATGAACCTTGTTTCAGACATAGACATATTCTACCTCAAGAATGAGGCACTGAGAGAGAAAGCAGGGAAATGTAACTAGCCTGACAGAGATGAAGACATTCTTTAAAAATTGCTTTTTGAGAATTTCATACATATATACAATGTGTTGTGAATATATCCATCTCCGTTCCCTACCCTCCAACTCCTCCTCGCCACCCCACCACCATGTCTTCCTTCCAACTTCATGTAGTTTTTAAAACCCCCTGAGCCTAATTATTTGAACATAGGCAACCCACCAGGGCTACATGGGATGAAGATATTCAAAAGAGGCACTGTGTTTTACCTTGGTTATAAGACTGTTGCAACTATGGACCCCAAGAAACTGGAGGTATACTGCAAACCTCATGCTGTGAGAAGAGGAAGTTCAAGTATGGGCTAGCCAGAGGGAAACCTCTCTCTGAAGGAGATTTGCAGCTGTAGACCACCTTACTGAAGAGTCAACAGTGGACTAGTGGTGAGTAGAACCGTACCTTCACTAGGATTGCTCGGCTGTTCATAACCCTGGCCGTCTACTTAAGCATCAGCTTTGCCTCAGGACCCTGAAGATGGACTTTGGGGGAGAGCTGTCACCACTCTTCTCAGCGTGGACATGTTGCATACATCTCCCTTTTTCTGTTTTAAACTGTTAAATTGACTTTTTAAATTGTCTTATCGAGGATATGTGGCCTAGATTTTTGGGGTACAGTTTGTGACACTAAGTCCAGTAATATCTGGTCAAGGGTGTTCTTAATATAAAAAGAAAGGAAAACCTGAGGTGCGCTGATTGGGGAGAAACTTAAACATTAGCTTTCTTGAGAGTCCAGACGAAATCTAACTATTCATTTCTCTGCTTTACCAAATATAGATTAGGAAATAACTAAAGCCAGCTCAAATGAGAAGATAAGAAAAGCCCCTGGAATAAAGTGACTCCAACCACTGTTTGGGACCATTCATTCTACCCTCATCCTCTAGCCAACTTGCTGAAGGTGTCTGATACTCAACATTGTTGGAGTTGTTGCAGTCAGAGCCTGTCCTGATAGCTTGACAGGTGAGGCAGTGAGGTTCAGCCACTCGTCTGTCCTCAGTCAGCCAACTAAAGACACACATGGTAGTGAAACTCAGAGAAAGGAAAATTAGAATCATCCTATATGGTCACATTTGATAAAGGAACAAAGAAACAAATAAGAGGTCATGATACCCCCACACTCCATCACGTCCATTTGGGTCCTGACATAAAATTTAGGATTAGGAAGCAGACATCACTATGCAGACCTGGTTCAGGTGTAGTCTGTCCACCATTGAAACACTGTTGTCTTGGTTCTAGGTTGCCAACTGTGTGAAATCTCCTCCTGGGAGACAAATTCTTTCTTTGGCTGACATTGGGATTCAGCCTTTCCTCCTTCTAACATGAGATTCTTAAGAAAAATTTCAATTTTTTGAGGGCTATCATTTCAATAGTCTGATAGTCAAAGGGAGGACCACAAAGGCCTCTACAAAGTACGTTCACTCCCTACAGACCAGTTGAAGAATCACTTTCTAAATATACTGACACGGATGTTCAAACAGTATTATTTAGATCCTTTGTCATTGTCACCAACTTCTAACACAGTAGCTGAGCAACAAGTGTTGCTCAAGTTTTTTTTTTAACATCTTTATTAAGGTACATTTTCCTTCTGATGCACATTTATAATTTATCTCACTTGCCATTCATTATAGTTAATTTATTTCCCAATTAAAAACTTTAAATAATTGTGTCATACTTCATTACAAAATGAAGCATACATTATAATAAATAGCTATGAATCATTTTATGCAATTGATAATGAATAGGCTTTCAAGATCATAACAAATCTGTTTTGCAGTTTATGCATTTATCTTTGTATTATAATATTTTTGTTCTATATAGGCTATTTTTAAAAGTTGATAGCTGCATTTACTTCACTTATTGAATCTTTTTAAAAGATGAGTAATGTTACAAAAGTATTAAAGGCCCATTGAGGAAAAATTATTTCTTTCAGGTCAAGAAAATGCAATCTCTGTCCTGTGTGAAAACATCATATTCCAGCTGTCTGAATAAGTGTCTTTCTTTTGCTGTGATAGAGACCATGACCCAAAGCAACTTGAAGAGGAAAGGGTTTATTTTATCCAGGTAGAAATACATCATTGAGTGAAGTCAAAGCAGGAACTCAAGGCAAACTCCTGAAGCCAGGAGCTGAAGCAGAAGCTATGGAGTAATGCTGCTTACTGGTTTGTTCATGGCTTGTTCAGCTTGTCTTTTTATATATTTTATGACTGCCACTTATGGGTGGCACCACCCACTTGGGCTAGACCCCCCCATATCAATCATTAATCAAGAAAATGACCCACAGACTTGCCTACAGGGCAATCTAATGTCCTTCTCCCCAGCCATCCTGAACTTGTGTTAAGTTGGCAAAAAATCAAAGAGCACACTAAGGGACTGTAGTGCTGGGTTTTGTCAACTTTATATATGCTAGACTCATCCGGGAAGTAGGAACTTCAGTTGAGAAACGGCCTCCTCAATGCGCTGGTGGAGCATATTCTTGTTAATTGATGTAGGACACCTCAG
Source organism: Dicrostonyx torquatus (assembly GCA_028555095.1). NCBI lineage: Eukaryota > Metazoa > Chordata > Mammalia > Rodentia > Cricetidae > Dicrostonyx > Dicrostonyx torquatus. The sequence goes on from JAQHUG010000132.1 coordinate 4,456,309, forward strand.
CACACTGTGAACCATGCCATCTCTGGGCAGGTGAATCTGAGCTGTATGAGAAAACCAGCTGAGAAAGTTGAGTAGGACAGTAAGCTGGATTTCTCCATGATCTCTGCTTCAGTTCCTGTCTCTAGGTTCCTGCCTTAGCTTTTCCTGGCCTGGATAAATCCTTTCCTCTACAAATTGCTTTTAGTCATGGTGTTTGTTGCAAAGATTTACAGTTTGTATATTACCAATATTTATTCCAAAATGAAGGATTTTAATAATGGTTCAACTCAGTGACAATTTATAATATTTGTACAAATGCAAAGTTTCACATATATGTTTGTTTTGATTATAAAACAGGCCAGAGAGCTCAGTAATTAAGAGTGATTACTGCTCTTGCAGAGGACTTGGGTTCAGGCACCCACATCACAGCTCCGTCCAGTAGTAATTCCAGTTCTAGTTGATCCAATATCCTCTTATGATTTCTCCAGACTCCTGCATTCATGTGGTATACTTATACACCTTCAGGTGAATGCATGTGTGCACATGTACACACACACCCACACAGAATAAGTAAATAGATATTAAACTATCAGCAATGTATAAAAACATTAATTGAACTATATTATGTGCTTGAAAATATGAGATATTTTACTCTGACCAGGGAAACAGGGAGGCTAACTGCAGACTTTCCTTTATTCCTCCTCTCCTCCAATTAGAATGCCCCAGTCTCATCCCTTGCTCCATGACAGGCTTCACTTTCCTCTTTGCCCTGTCTCTGGTGGACCACACACATCTTCCTCTTCAAATTTCCTTCATCCAACTCATTGCTTTATCCCATACATCAACTCTAATAGGCACTTCCTGGGAACCCTCAGACCACTCCAGACAGGGAAGCATGTAGGCTAGAACTGCAATCTTCACCTCTCCCTCCATTCCTCCCGGTCTTATCTTTGAAGCAGAGTTTCTGCTTTAGCCTCTTCTCACTCTCTGCTCAATTTTCCAGGGAGCTAAACTGACTCCAGTGGAACAGCCTGCTTTCCTCCCTCCCGTGGACCCCCACAGGGCTCCCCAGGCTATTCTCATTCCTAAATACCAATTCCCAATACCCAGAAACACATTTTGCCTTGAACCCGTAATGGCCACACCTATCAGGATCCCAGAAGAATTTTCTACCGGATAACACACTAACCTCCTAAGAACTAGAGAGAGCAACAGAAATCAAGGAACCCACCCAACAAAGATGAGACTAGATATCAACATCTAAAATTATAATCTTCCCAATGTCAGATGCCTATATATCAGCATAAAAAGGCAATCAATAATAGTGAGGACTGTATGTTTCTACTAGAGGTTATCAAACCTACCTTAGCAGGCCCTGAGTATTCCAACATAGCTGAAGCATAAGAAAAAGACCTTAAAATAGCCTTTATGACTATAATAGGGTCCTTAAGGAACTCTACAAAACACAAAGAGTGGAAAGAAATGAATAAACAGTTCAAGATCTGAAAGTGGAAGTAGATTCAACAAAGAACCCTAAATGAGGGGAATCTGGAAGTGAAAACTTTCAGAAGCAGAACAGGAATCTCAGAGACAAGCCTCACCAACAGGATACAAGAGGTGGAAGAGAGACTCTCAGGCATGGAAGACACAATAGAAGAAATGGACATCCCAGTTAAAAGAAGATATTAAATCTAAAAAAAATCCTTGCACAAGACACCCAGAAAATCTGGGACACCATGAAAATATCAAATATAAGAAAAATAGGAATAGAGGAAGGAGAAGAAACCCAGGTCAAAGTACAGAAATTATTTTCAGAAAATTCTTTAACCAAAAGGAGGAGATTCCTATCAAGGTACAAGAAGTATGCAGAATACCAAATAGACAGGAACAGAAAAGAAAGTCCCCTTGGCACATCTATAAAAACAATAAATGTACAAAACAAAAGAAGAATATTAAAAGCTGCAAGGGGAAAAGACCGAGTAATATTCAGAATCAGACCTATTAGAAATATACTTGACTTCTCAGTGGGTACTCTGGAAGCCATAAGGCCTTGGACAGATGTGCTACAAACTCTAAGAGACCCAGATGCCAGCCCAGACTACAATACCCAGAGAAACTTTCAATCATCCTAGATGGAGAAAACAAGATAAAATCAAATTTAAATAATATCTGAAAATCCAGTTCTAAAGAAAAGATATTCCAAGCAAATGGACCTAAGAAGAAAGCTGATATTTTAATTTCTAACAGAATAGACTTTGAACTAAAACTAAACAGAAGAGATTAGTAGAGAAAGTCATTATATACTCACCAAGAAGAGATTTTAATTCTTAACAGCTATGCATCAAACACAAGGGCACTCTAGGTTGTAAAGGAACACTACTATGGTTTACTGATAGTGGGAGACTTCAGTACTCCACTTTCACTGATGGACAAGGTCATCCAGTCAAAAATTAAGCAGAGAAATATGGGAGCTAACAGATAGTAAAAAGCAAACAAAGAAATGCTTTAATTAATTGATGTTACAAACCAAATGTACCTAAAAATAGTTACAGGACATTACAACCAAACACAAAATAATATACATTCTTTTTAGCACCTCATGGAACTTTCTCCAAACTTGGCTACATACTTGGTCACAAAGTAAGTCTCAACAGATACAAGAAACCTGAACATCCTGTATCCTATCTGTCCATCATCGATTAAATGATAGCTATCAAGAACAGAAACAACTTTTACAGACAAATGGAAACTGAACAACTTACTACTGAATGAAAAATGTATCAAAACAGGAATTTAGAAAGAAATTAAAGACTTTCTAGAATGCAATAAAGATGAATACAAAACTTACTCAAAGACTGGTACAAATAAAGACTGTCTTAACTGGTAATTTCATAGCACTAGGTGCTCACATAAAAAATTGGAGAGATCTCGCACTTGTAACTTAACAGCACACCTGAAACCTCTAGAACCAAAGGAAGAAATCACAACCAGGAAGAGTAGATGGCAAGAAATAATCAAACCTAGAACTGAAAACAATAAAATAGAAACAAACAAATAAAAACAATATTAATAATTACAGAACAGTATTGGTTCTTTGAGAAGAATCAAAAATTAATAAGATTGAAGAACCCTTATTCAAATTAACTAAAAGGCAATGAGAAAATAGTAAAATTAACAAATATAAGAACTGAAAAGGGGGACATAACAACAGAGACTGAAGAAATCCAGAAAATCTAACATACGTTAGAAACTTGTACTTCACTGAATTTAAAAAAATCTAAAAGAAATGGACAATTTTCTCTATATACTACTTACCAAAGTTAAATCAAGATCAGATAAGCAATCAAAACAGACCTATAACACTAACGAAATAGAAACAGTCATTAAAAATCTCCCAGTCACACACAACAAGCCCGGGGCCAGATTGTTTTAATGTAGAAGTCTATCAGACTTTCAAAGAAGAGTTAATGTCAATATTCCTCAAATTATTTCACAAAATAGAAACAAAAGAAAAAATACTGCCCAGTTTGAATTGTGAAGCCATAGTTACCCTGACACCCAAACCACATAATGACCCAACAGAAAAAGAATTACATACCAATTCCCCTTATGAACACATGCAAAATATTCAATAAAGTACTTGCAAACTAAACCCAATAACATGTTAAAAAGGTTACTCACTACAACCAAGTAGGCTTCATTCCAGAGATTCAGGAATAGTTCAACACACATAAATCCAATAATGTAATCCACTGTATAAACAAACTGAAAGACAAACACCACATGATCATTTCATTAGATGCAGAAAAGGCCTCTGACAAAATCCATCACTACTTCATGATAAAAGTATTAGAGAGATTATGAATACAAGGGATGTACCTCAAAATAATAAAAGCAGATTGCGGTAAGTCCATAGCCAACATCAACTTAAATGGAGAAACTCAAAGCAATTCCACTAAAATTAGGATCAAGACAAGGTTGTTCATTCTCTCCATATCTATTCAATGCAATACTTGAAGTTTTAACTAGAGCAATGAGACAACAGAAGGAGAGCAAAGGGATATGAATTGGACAAGAAGAAGTAAAGTATCTTTATGCCCACATGGAGCTTTCACATCTACATTCCAGCATCTATGGTACAGGAAGGTACTTTGCACGCTATCAAAAGAGAAATGTAAACACCAGTTGGCTCACAAATCCTTTGACCCATAATGGTGTCCTGTTTGCCAGATATGCTAGGGCAATGGTGGCCCAAAGCTTTTGGGAATAATCAACTAAGATATGATTTGATTTAAGGTCCATAGACCTTATACCTGACACTGCTTGGATGATAGAGAACCTGAGACCAGATAGCACAAGGACCTAGGATAAAACTAAATACTACTGTTCTGAAAACAACAACAGCATAGCCGTATGATGACTCCTAATGCCATTCTGCTATATTTGTAGATCATTGCTTTGCTCAGCCATCATCAGAGATGCTTCCTCCTGCAGCACATGGGAACAATACAGAGATCCATAGCTAGACACTATGCAGAAAGTGCATAATGACCTCAGAACATAAAGTGCTTAAAGACCTTAGAACACTCAGCCCTAAAAGGGATGTCTCCATCAATATCTTCCCCTCAGGGCTCAGGGAATCTCATGGAAAAGCCAGAGGGATGGAGAACATCAAAGAAACAAGACCCTCTAAATCAACATAGTCAAAGCTGATATGACTTCACAGAGACTGAGGCAGCATTCACAGGCCTGTACAGGTCTGCATCAGGTCCTTTGCGTATATATTATTGTTTCCAGTTTAGTGTTTATATGGGATTCCTGAGTGTGTGAACAAGTGGACTTCTGATTCTTGTGGCTTCTCTTGGGCTCTTTTCCTTCAGTTTGTTTGATTTGTCCAATTTTGATGTGTTAGTTTTGGGTTATATCATTCTGTTCTGTCCTGTCCTGTCCTGTCCCGTCC
>JAQHUG010000132.1:4479572-4492856 GCA_028555095.1 Dicrostonyx torquatus
CAGAGAAGTAGAGACGGGTCCACTAGTGCTTACAGGCTCAAACCAAATCGGTGAGATCCAGGTCAGTGAGAGACTTAGTCCCCAAAGTAAGGCCCAGAGTGATAGAGAAAAATAACCAACATTAACCTCTGGTTTCTACATGTACACATGTTTGTACAGGAACATGTACACACAGATACACACACACACACACACACAAGGATTACGCTATTTTTTTCATACTTTTCCTGCTAAGTAATGTTTCTCTTTGATTCACGCTAGGAATCAGAGATGAATGTTCAAGATTTCATATGCCTTTAATAATAATACCAAGAATTATAACACTGATAGTAATACTAAGAAACAAACAATAAGCATTGACCTATGCTGTTATTCCTTTTGTTTTGTGCTATGAGCTTTGCATATATGTGCTGTTCACATTCACTCAGAATCTCTGACCACTTCGAGCAAATCAAAGCACTTGATTCAATTTTAAAGTATCTTGACCATTTGTAATTCCTGATTCAGAAAAATCCGAATTGTCTTCAAATTTTGATTTATGGGTGTGTTAGTTTTCTAGGGATACCAGAGCAAAGTGCCATAGGCTAGGTAGCTGAGGTGTCTTGATCTGTGGGTATTGTCCCCATGTGAGGTGTGTAATTAAATGTGTGTGTTGTATCATAAAACACTGACAACAGTGAAAGGTTTCCGGATGCAGTGACCAAAACTTAGTTGGAAATCACATGTATAATGAATCTCAAGCATTTTTAGAAGCAATTGCATATGATATATTGTGTTATTTCACTGTCACCTGGGTTGTCAACACCTGGCGTATAGACTTTGCACTCGGCATGTCATTTCACCAGACAGTGGTCAACAGGCAAGTCCTGAAACACTTCTGCTCAGATCCGAGGCTATTCTTTGTTGTGATCTGTGTTATTTTTACTACTCTTACAGAAATATAAAGGTTTAATTATGTAAAAAAGACTATACTTCCTCAACATGTAGGTATCACATTTGTTTATTTTTGGTTCAAATTAGATAGACATCCACCTGTCTAGTGTTCTTCTTTACTTTTATGTGTAAGATTGTATGTGCATCAAAGAATTGTTTTAAAGTAAATTTCGTTATGTATTATGTCAGTAAGTGATTTGGATATTTTATATTCTTGTAAGAGTGATATTGCATAAAAATTTCTTGGACAAAAATTTTATCATGAATAGGACCAGGGAGGTGGTGCAGCATGAGGACAAGCGTTTGCATCCCCATCATCCATGAAACTGCCATGTGGGCATGATGCCTGCCTGTGATCGCAACACTGAGGAAGCAGAGGATTCTGAGAGCAGGGTGGCTAGCTGAACTGGTGAGCTCTGAATTCAAGTGAGAGTCCCTGCTTCAGTATATAAGGTGGAGAGTGATATAGAAAGGTAACTTCTTGTGAATCACTGAACCTGGGTCCTCACCCTAAGGCTCAGTTTAGTTTAAAATCTCTTTGAAGATTATCTCCAAAGTATGGTCACATTCAGAGGCACTGAATAGCATTTGTTTTTCCTCTATAGCTCTTAAAAGACTGGTATCCAGGGACAGGGGAGGTGGCTCAGTCTACAACATATGAATTTTAAGGGGGCATTGCTGTGACCATGTCAGAGTGGCAGCAGATGGTTACTGAAGTTCAGATGTCAGCCTACCAGGAGGAAACTCCCTGATGGGTGAATCTCAGATAGGCAAGGCCCCGAGACCACGGATTCAGAATATCTTTTGCTTCTGCTGTGCTTTTACATGTTCGCCGCTGCCATCTTTCTATGGTATCTGGCATCTTGTGAATGGGTGTGGGGAGATCCCCACTGCCTGTAATGTAGTGTGACTATCTCATGGAAATATACTGTTCTAGTGGGCGTTTTCACCTGTGGATTGTTATGAGTGGATATGCACCCTAAAGATTTGAAGTAGATCTTACTGATTGCTTTTCATGTATAAAAGTTTAGGTTTGTGATTCCTTTAAGATTCCTTATCAGATTACCTTTCAGGATAAATAATAAAATGATTGGTCCTTTCTTTTTAACCACAAAGATGCAGTCTGTCAGTAAAAGAACTGGTCGAGAAAAATACCTTGCTTGCTTATATTCTGCTAATCTATAACAAGTTGCTTGGGTACGAAAGTATGTGTGTTCTTTTTTTTTTTTTTTAAAAAAAGATTTATTTATTTATTATGTATACAGCATTCTGTCTGGATGTATGCCTGCAGGCCAGAAGAGGGAGCCAGATTTCATTATAGATGGTTGTGAGCCATCATGTGGCCGCTGGGAATTGAACTCAGGACCTCTGGAAGAGCAGCCAGTGCTCTTAACTTCTGAGCCATCTCTCCAGCCCCATATGTGTGTTCTTGAAGATAATTTGTTTTTCACCTGTAATACGTAAAATGTTTAATCATGTAAGGGGTATAGATAACATGCTGCTTTTCACCTGTATTCAATGTAATCATTAACTTGAAAAATAAAATGTAGCTACATTGTGGTTTTTATTTTGCCTGAAATATTTGGTTGGATTATATAAACTGTAGAGGGGAAATAAAGAGAGACAATAAGGAAGAATAAAGATGGAGTTAGAAGGAAAACATCAAGAGAGACAGAAGGGTCATTTCTGGATAGAGCTAAGGAAAGGGAATATAGAACATAGAATAAAGAACACAGAAGGGAACCATCAAGAGAGTGTGTGAGTGTCTTTCCCCTTACCCCCTCAAAACATCTTAGTACGCTGATTCTATGGATTCCCTTTGCCCTGTGCTGCTGGGGGCTGGTCCCCTAGGCAGCAAAAGAGCATTATCCCAAAACACTTAGTATGCTTTAGAAATTAAGGTTCCAAAGATAGCACTTTACCTAAAAGCTCTATAAAATTTATTTTACTGACATGAAATAATTAATGAGATAATCCCTTTGGTAACGTGTTTTTTTCCCATTCCCATTTGGATAGTTCATTAAACCAAATAATATCATTGTACATACTGATCATATGAAGAAAGTTCACAAGAATTATTTCATTTTCAAAGTATTTACCACGTATCTTCTGAGTCCTTTGCAAATTTTCTTTAAGTATTTCTTGTGTGGCAGGTATACTAGCAAGAAACTCAGTTTCTGTATTCCTAATAGTATTTAATTTACCTTCATTTCTGCAAAACCATTTCACCGTCTGTAGGATTCTTGGGAGGATAGTCTTCACTACTTTGTATGAATTCTCTGCTTTCAGCTGACACTGCAAAGTCAGCTCCTGATTTTATTGTGACTGCATCCTATGGTGTCATCTTTCTCTTGCCACTTTAAGAACTATGTCTCAGCATTTTGCTGTGATGGATCTGAAGGCAGGGCTTTTATGTTTACACTACCTGGAACTCCCTCCTTTGAGGTTAAACGTCACAAACTTTTAACATTCTTACTAAAATGTAGTAGTATTTTCTAATTAAAAATATTTCTTTTTTTCCTATGATTTTAGGGTAATTACCAGAGAGTGTAAATGTATGTAAACTGTCTTTTTGTTTTACTTAAAAAAAGAAAAAAAACCCAAAGACTAATGTTAATCAATTAGTTTTGCTGAAGAGTGTTTGCTGAAGTCTTTATAATAACTCTACAAGTCTTTCCAAAGACTGTTTCAATTACACCGTGTCATTAATTCTCAATGCTCTGACCTGAAGTTTTGGGAGAAAAATGATTCTCCAAATAATGATTGTTTTGAAACAGATGAAATAATATCTTAAGGCAAAATGACTTTAAAAATGGAAAGTCTTTTGAATGTACAGGTAAAAATCAGTGAAAGTGCAATGGGTGTCAGCCTAACAGGTCTTACCGAGTCCTGGCCACCTCTGTACTTCCCTTAGGAGTGTTTGGACAGGCCCAATATACCCTTATTAGTCAAAGGATGATCTTGGAAGATAAATTACTGTGGCAGAACAAAAAGAACCGTGAGCTCAACATGTCTGGTTCTAATTTTGACTTTTCTTTAAAATTTAGCTTTCTTCAAAATGTTTTATGAGTCAACTAAAGCATTTCCCTCAGAAAGTGTTTTACAATTTCGGGTACTGCAGCTTTAAGTCACTCATGTTCAGGCTAAATCAAATTTGCTGAGCAAGATAATGTAGTTATTTGTGCACAAAACAGTAACAGAAAGAATGAATGGCTTGTAACAGCTGCTGCGAGTACAAACGTCGAAGTTTTCAGTAAGCCAATGACTTTAAAAGGTCATGCGAATGTACGTTCCACCTTTTAAACCGGTGATAAAGTAGGACATGTGGTCTGCTTCCCAGAGTGAAGGAACTTGCTTCCCAGTTTTCTATGTCACAGAATGGCTTTTCCATCTGCCACTGCTTATGCCATCCCTTCAGACTCAAGTCTTTCTTTCTCCTTATGTGTTTATTAATCTTCAAGAGGCGCCATTATTAAGGCTCTAGGGTGGATGTTTCCTAGTATTTGGCTAATAGCGTTACAGATGATTGGCTTGAAAGAGCCTTCAATATCAGAAGCAAATTTGGAAGAGAATTACATGAACTGTGAGCTCATCATGATTAGGATGCTGGTCAACATGACCGAGTAAGCACTTTATACGCTATTCTTTTTCTGATTGTTAATTAGGTCAGAACTTTGCTGTTTTCTTCAGAATCTCTATCTGCAACTTATACTGTGTACTTGATTTCTCATGAGCTGAAAGAAGAATGTTGTAGTCTCCTATTGTGTTTGTAGATTGTTCTTTGCATATCTTATAGATTTAAATATTTGAAGACTATCACATATTTTGAGATTTAATTTGACTATATGTTCTATCATATAAGATACCCAATTATATATACATATAGCCACTTTATACATCTTGACTTTTAACTCTAAGTTTTCTGACTTACTGAAAGCATTTCCTATCTTCTTTTTATTCTGGGACATTTTGCTTGAAAGGTAAAGTGATAAATCATTTAATCGGTTTAATGCTGTGTCTGTTTAGCAGAACAATAGTATTAGGTTCTCCCCTAAGGCCTATAACCTGTTTAGTGACAGATTCTTTGTCCCATAACAGTGTCAGGTATAGGATTCATCTTGTGGATTGGACCTTAAATCCAATCAGAAAGTGTCTGGTTACTCCCATGACACACATGCCACTATTGTACCAGTGAGTATGTCTTGGCAGGCTAGCTGTCATGGTAGCTTTCAGGGTTCACACCTGAGCAAGACTGATGATTACTTTTCTCTGACAGCACCATGATAGTTAGCTAGTAGGGTTGAAGTTTCTAGATGAGTATTAGTTTGGTTTCTTCATGTTTTATGACTCAAGAATGTAGCATCTTCAGCAATAGGGTCTGATCATCTCTTTCTAGAGGGTAACCTAGAACATTGAGAATAGCTTGTGATATTTGTGGGGTCTGTGGGCTCTCACTTGCCAAACTCTAAAAAAAGTAACACTCCTGGTACTAGACTTCTTATTTATTAGTGTGTGTGGTGTCTAATAGGGATATTGTCACCCTATTACAGGCTAACTCTTTAAACTCTTTATGCGTGTATGCCTATGTTTTAGAAAACTTCTATTGTTGTTTTCACGTGACTCTGAAAATACCTTTAGCATTAGATATCCCTACTTATAGTCTATCCTCTCTCATGTCCTTCCATCTCTGGCTGCATTTCACTTTGTTCCATTATTTTCTTTTACCCCTCATGGACTACTTCAAATGCATCTTTCTAATCTTCAATATTTGGTTAGAGTTACTCTGAGATATTTTATGCCTTTGTGGTTACTGTGAAGGGTGATGTTTCTCTGATTTCTTTCTCAGCCCTTCTATCATCTGTGTACAGGAGGGCTACTGATTTTTTTGGGTTAATCTTATATCCTGCTACATTGCTGAAAGTGTTTATGAGTTGTAGAAGTTTCTTGGCAGAATTTTTGGGATCACATATGTAAACTATCATATCATCAGCAAACAGTGAGAGTTTGACTTCTTCTTTTCCAATTTTTATCCCCTTGATCTCCATTTGCTGTCTTATTGCTCTAGCTAGGATCTCAAGAACTATATTGAATAGATATGGAGAGAGTGGAAACCTTGTCTTTTTCCTGATTTCAGTGGAATCACTGGGAGTTTCTCTCCATTTAGTTTGATGTTGGCTGTATATTGCCTTTATTATGTTTAGGTATGTTCCTTGTATCCCTGCTCTCTCCAAGACCTTTATCATGAAGGGATGTTGTATTTTGTCTAATGCTTTTTCGGCATCTAATGAGATGATCATGTGATTTTTAGTTTTCAGCTTGTTTATGTGGTGGATTATGTTGACAGATTTTCATATGTTGAACCATCCTTGCATCTGTGGGATGAAGCTGACTTGATCATGGTGGATAATGGTTCTGATGTGTTCTTGGATTTGATTTGCCAGTATTTTATTTAGTATTTTTGCATCAATGTTCATGAGTGAGATTGCTCTGTAATTCTCTTTCTTAGTAATGTCTTTCTGTGGTTTGGGTATCAGAGTAATTATAGCCTCATAAAAAGAGATTAGCAATGTTCCTTCTGTTTCTATTGTGTGGAATAATTTGAGGAGTATTGGTATTAGTTCTCTCTTGACTACTTACCAAATTAGTCTAGCGTCTAGTATTCCAGAGGGTGTCTGCTGCCAGCATGTTGGATGGCAGCAGAACTGAGTGAATGTGAACTAGGAACATGACTTGGGGGAGGGGAGGCAACATTGACAAACTCCCAGGCTCCACTGCTTCCTGGTGGAATAGGAATACAAACCCAGAAGAGAAACAATCCCCTCCACTCATTTAGGTTCCACTAAAACAAAACAAACCAAAACAAAAAAGTTTAAGTTTTGTAACTGTTATTGATTATTGATGGTTCTGGAAATATAATTTGACATATACATTTTAAAAATTCTGTATCCAAAAGGAGCTTGGTGCTGTTCTTGATGGGTCTGGTGTCTGTGTACATTCCAAATCACTTAAATACAGCCATTACATAGTTGATAAATGTTTTAAAATAAATGGTTATCTATTTCTTAACTGCTTCTCAAATTAGAAATTGTAATTACAGGAGTTCCGGAGGCTGGCTCTGTGTGTTTTACTATTTTTGTTGGTTTCCATCACAGATGGAGTTTTTCACTGGTAATTTCTTAGAACTAAATCCATTCACAGGGAATTCAGACCAATGAAAATAAAAATTACGTCATAGAGTAGGAAATGATAATAAAAAGGAGTCAAGGGATCTGGGACGCAGGCAAGCCCAGCTCAGTTCTCCACGGGTGTTGGATTTTGTACAGGCTGGCTCACAATAACCTGTACCACATAGTCCTTTGGGATCTTCAGCTCCTCCAGTTTCATCTTATCAGTGAGAGGCCTGCCAGAGAACCACTGCTGGCTGCCTGGCTCCACCCCCCGGGGGGGCATGCAAGCGCCTCTTCATGTGGAAGAACGTGTCTGTGCTGCGCCCCACGAGCTTGAGGTCTTTGCCTGTGGAGAGGCGCAGACAGAGCTGAGACTCACGTCCAGAATTGGGAGGTGGCTCAGGGATATCTAGAGTCTCTATGTCACTCGTTTTCTCTATCATGTTGATTGGTGGTGCCAAGCAATAGACTAGCAGCTGGTACCGGTTCCCCAGTTCATCGTAGCACTCTGTCAGTGCACTGTGCGGTAGCATTATGTTTGCACCATCAATGATTGCCTGTGCCAGTTCATAATCATTGCTTTCAAAACCGTGTGCTACAGCCTTCAAGGCATCCCAGACCCCTTTCCGCTCTTCAAAAGCTGGTGCCGTGTCCCAAAATTCATTCCTCTTGCTGTGCAGTTGTCCATCTGTCATGGGATAATCGCTTTTCCATTTTGGTTTCTCCTTTTTCAAAGGCTGGTTACTACCTAGAGTAACTCCAGTGCAGTCCGAGATCTCGTTGAGGGGGCCCCAGGAGTCGTGTTGGGCGCCCACGCACCCGCCCATCGGTCCGCGTTCACCACTTCAGGGCGCTTGACCGGGCTGCCTCAGCTTGCTCAGGCACCGCTGCCTCAGGCTGCATTGTTTTAAAATTATTTTCTTTGTTCTCTTGCTTTATTTTGGAAATTTGAACAATAAAGTCTGAATCTTCTGGAAAATCTACCCTATAATTAGTATTTTCATATTATTTATTTGGAAATAATTTTAAGTTAAAGGAATAACATATTAGGATATATACATATATTCCCTCCCATTATAGAGTAAGTCATAGAACTAACTCCCTATTATATGTCAATATTTTAGTTTATATTTTCTTAGAATAAGTTCTATCTATGTATCTACAAATCTAAATAACAATCATCTATCTAATCTATCATCTCTATGAAACAAAAATAACCTTTTTAAAAATTGATTTTATTGAGCTATACATTTTTCTCTGCTCCTCTCCCTTCTTTTCCTTTCCTTCAGGCCTCTCCCATGGTCCTCATAATCCCAATATACTCAGAAGATTTTGTCTTTTTCTACTACCCATGTAGATTAGATACATGTATGTCTCTCTTAGGGTCCTCATTGTAGTCTAGGTTCTCTGGGATTGTGATTTGTAGGCTGGTTTTCTTTGCTTTGTGGTTAAAAAGCCGTTTATGAGTGAGTACAAATGTCTTTCTGAGTCTGGGTTACCTCACTCAACATGATGTTTTCTAGTTCCATCCCTTTGCCTGCAAATTTCAAGATGTCATTTTTTTCTGCTGTGTAGTACTCCATTGTGTAAATGTACCACATTTTCCTTATCCATTCTTCTGTTGAGGGGCAGTTAGGTTGTTTCCAAGTTCTGGCTATGACAAGCAATGAAAGACCCCCCACACTAGTTTAGCAGCAGTAGCAGTAGCAGCAGTAACGCCATGATTTAGCAAGGCTTGAGACTAGCAATATCCCCGGACTAACAAACACCCCCCCCCTTCTCTCAAGTCTAAAATAAGACACCAGCCAGGCCACCCTCATTTGTGTGAACAGGAGATCTATGGCTTGGCATTTGGAGGCAAGGCCAACCTGAACTACAAAAACAGAATATCTGTGGTCTGGTTTCTGAAGGCCAATGGTCTGGTTTCTGAAGGCCAGGCTTAGTTAACAGGAAGATAAAAAAGGAATAGAAGAACACCAGATGTTCTCAGTGACCTAAACAAGGACAAAGCTGACGTGTTAGAGTTTGAGCCAGGTCAACCCCTCACCTCAATTGAAGTAACCAATAGGAACCCTGTAACCATGCATCTGCTTCTGTAAGCCTACTTCTTGCTGCCTTAGAGTTATAAATACTAGCTCTGGACTCCAGAGGGCATGCTCAGCTCCTGAATGCTGTAGCATCCTCGGACATCTGTGAAATAAATAACCTCTTGCTTGTTGCAGCCAGTGGTCTCGTGTCTCGTGTCTTACGGGGGTCTCTGACAAGGCCCACAGAACTCTGGGGGTCTTTCAGCAATGCTGCTATGAACATAGTTGAGCACATGTCCTCGTGGTATGATTGAGCATCCTTTGGATATATATCCAGAAAGTGATATTGCTGGGTCTTGATGAAGATTGTTTCCTAATTTTCTGAGAAATCTCCATACTAATAACTAAAGGGGCTATAACAGCTTGCATTCCCACCATCAATGCAGGAATGTTCAAGAAATTGGTCATCAAAAGAACAAAAAAAGTCTAACAAAAATGGAGTACATCTAAACAGAGAACTCTCAACAGAGGAATCTAAAATGGCTGAAAGATGCTTAAGGAAATGCTCAATATCCTTAGCCATCAGAGAAATGCAAATCAAAACAACTCTGAGATTCCATCCATTGGCCATGGTCAAAAACACTAATGACAGCTTATGCTGGAGAGGTTGTGGGGTAGAGAGAACATTCCTGCATTGCTGGTGGGAGTGTCCCAGTGCTGAGAGCCTATTCTCTATGGAGAGATACCTTGCTCAGCTTAGAAATGGGGAACGGGAGGCACTTGTTCTTGCCTCAAGGAGGTGATGGAACAGACTTAGTTGACTTACCCTGGGAGGCCTTACCCTCTCTGAGGAGCAGATGGGGAGTGCAATGGGAGGAAGGTTGGGGAGGAGAGAATGGAGGAAGGATGAGATTGGCATGTAAAAATAAACAAACAAATAAATAAAACAAACAAATAACAACAACAAAAAGAGTTCTCTTTGATGGATTCCTGTTTAGGTTGTTACTTTTATTTTTCAGGGGGCAGGCATAGAGTTTGTTACAGAAGCTTTTTGTCTTTCTCATCTGTGAGTCTGAGGTCATCAATACCACTGCAGAAGCTTCCTTAGTCTTTATAGTCAGCAGGAGCACAGTTCATGGACTTCTAAATGGTATGGCGACAGTACAGAATACAGACATCCACCTGGCCTCCAGTGTTAGCAAGAGTCACAGACCTCAGCATGGTCTCCAGTGGACCACAGACACCAACATGTCTTCAGCTGGTATCACAGACCATGGTCATCTGCATGGGCCCTAGATGGAGCAGAATCATGACCCAAACATGCCCAGACATCCACATGGCCTTTGTTGGTACCATGGGTCACAGGGTCACAGCCACCAAGATATATTCATATACATCAAATGGCCTCAGCTGAGGGGGGATAGCTCAGTTCTGAGCATCAGCACTGAGCAGCTCACTACTCTGTTCTTCCATCCGTCCCAATCCTCTAGCACAGATTTGTTTGTGGCAGTGGGGACAGCAGTGTGCCACTCAGTGTATTATTTTGCCCACACAGCTCTACATGAAAGTACTCTGCCAGGAGTCATTGTTCTGGCTCAAGATCTCTGGTCTCTGAAGTGCTATAAATACCAGACCATCACTGAAACGCCTTTGGTCGTTTTCATCTTCATGGCTGATGGAGTTTTCCTGGATCTGGTTCTGCAGCCCTGGCTTCTCCTCTCACTTCAGCAGCTTGTAGATGGAGTAGGGGTTGAGGTTGGCCAACTGCCAACATTGAATCTGGGTCCAGATGGCAGCCGAGTGGGTCAGGCTGCCCCACGAGGCAGGCTCTTCCAGGCTGGTGATCCCCATGGTCGGCTACTTGGATTTTAGTTTTTAAAAAGATTAAATATTGGGCCAGCAAGATGGATGAGCATCTTTGGCTTGATCAACTAAGTCTGATCCCATGGACCAACATGATGGAAGGAGAAAACTGTTTCCCCACTTTGTCCTCTTGCTTTCACATGTGTGCTGTGACAGCTGTGCACTCCTTCACCACATACATGCACACATAAATAAATGTAATAAAGATAAATTAAAAAATTATAGACATTTATTTTAGTTGGGAATAGAGTCAGGACCACATTCTAGGTGGGTCATCTTATTTATATTACTTTATAAATAGAAGTTCTAATTTCAGGTTTTTAAATAATTTTATAACCAATTTCTAGCCCATTCCCTTTCCTATTTCCTCTGGGGTGATCAATTACAGGGTCCAATTTAGATGACTATATTATACTACAAATGAATATTTTTACAATATCGAGTTGATGGAAGAACTGAAAATTATGCCATTCAAATACTTCCCTCTAGAGCTGCAATTACCCTTGCTACCTACAGGTGGCATTTTACACCATGAAATAGTTGCTACTTCTCTTCCCACCCCTTTGTCAGAGGCAGCCACTGTAGTCTCCTCTGAACAGACTCTTCCTTGACCATAAATTTATTTTTGAGTGTCATAAATGTTCGAGTTTGTCTGGAAAACTGCTCTTCTATCGAGGACTAATGACAAGACATTCAGCTTGTTTATTCACCTCACTGCATTCAGAAATTGTGCTGTTACACAAATACGTTCGTTGTTGAAGCTATTTCCCACAGCATGTGCTTCCCCCAAGGAGAGCTGGCTAGCTGTTGGATTCATTTCATTTGCTTTCTAAGCCCAAGAGTGAACACATGGGTCAGGACAGCATCAGAGAAGTGTCCAAAGCATGAGTTCTTCCTTCACAACATTACTCACATATATCCTGATCTGCCCACTTTCATTCAAGAGCTTCTATAGCTTTCTTCCTTCAAAGCAATTCCTTATCCATAGCTGCCCATCTTTAAAGTACTAGCTAGCTACTTTCTGTCCATATTCTCACCTCCCATTCTCCTGCATTAGTATCCTACATCAGAATGATACTTCAGTTGCTAAGGTCAACTAGTCACTCTTTAATAAAAAAATGAAACAGGGGACTCCCAACCCTCATTAATTCTGGAATAGAACTCCTATGCTCTGAGCACTCTTCTAGGTACTAAGATGCTGCGTTGAGCAAGACCGATGCGAGTCTCTGTTGTTGGAGGCCACTTGTTCATTTCCCAGCCACACTGTCTCCCGAAAATAATCACACAGCACCTAAATTATTTAAATCACTGCTTGGCCAATCACTTAGGCGTATTGCTAGCTAGCTCTTATATCTTTGGTTAACCCATTTCTATTAATCTGTGTATTGCCACGTGGCTGTGGCTTATTGGCAAGATCCTGGCTGACAGCTCATGTCTTTCCCCTCTGGCAGCTCCATGGCGTCTCCAACTCTGCCTACTATCTCTATATAAATCTCTTCCAGCCCGGCTATATTCTGTTAAGCCATTTACCGAGAGCAGCTTCTTTATTCATTAACCAATAAAAGCAACACATATATGGAAGGACTTTTCACAACAATTCCCATTGTTGTGGAGACCAAATGGGCATGAACAGCTAGCTGATCTTGGCCAATGTTAATGATGAGAATAAAGGATGGCGGTAAGAGAAGATGAATCAGGTGTCCTTTCAGTTGTGTGGCCCGGGAATCTCTTTCTAGGTAGTAAATGTTGAATTGATGCTGTAACAATGTGGAGCTACCATGAAGAGCCTCATCTTACTTAGCAGCAACTCTGGGATGCTCACCCACATCCTTCTCTTACATCTCTTAAAAGGTCTCCTCTGGCCTGGCGGTGGCAGTGCAAGCCTTGAATCCCAGCACTCAGGAGGCAGAGACAGGTGGATCTCTGTGAGTTTGAGGTCAGCCTGGTCTACAGAGTGAGTTCTAGGACAGCCAGGACTGTTATACAGAGAAACCCTGTTTTGAAAAACAAACAAAAAAAGTCTCCTTTGGTGAGCATACAGTTCAGATTTCCTGGTCTTCTCTTGCTATCTCATTTGACTTTGTTTTGTAAGTTTCTTTTCTTCTTTATTAGCCAAATCTTGAAATTTTGGTTTCCTCATTCCATCTTCTCTTCTCTTCTCTTCTCTTCTCTTCTCTTCTCTTCTCTTCTCTTCTCTTCTCTTCTCTTCTCTTCTCTTCTCTTCTCTTCTCTTCTCTTCCCTTCCCTTCCCTTCTCTCTCTTCTCTCCTCTCCTCTCCTCTCCTCTCCTCTCCT
>JAQHUG010000132.1:4492919-4519067 GCA_028555095.1 Dicrostonyx torquatus
CTCCCTCCTTTCTTTCTTTCTTTTTTTCCTTCTTTCTCTCTTTCTTTCTTTTTGTTTTTAGAGACAGGGTTTCTCTGTGTAGCTTTGGAGCCAGTCCTGGAACTCACTCTATAGACCAGGCTGGCCTTGAACTCAAAGAGTTCTCTGCCTCCTGAGTTGTGGGTTTAAAAGTGTGCACTGCCACAGCCTGTTTTCCAAATTCTTCTTGAACAAACAATCTCATATGCTGTTGTCTTTATAGTTATGAGTCTGCAACTACTCATAACTGGATCCCTATTTTTGCTTTAGATCTCCAGATCAAGTAGCCTACTGTCTACAAAACCTTCTACTTAGATGTTTGAGAGGTACAAAATGTCCACACAAAATGTCTCTTCTCAGCTGATGCAAGTCAAGAGATAGAAATTATACCTGCATTGATATATGTGTTTATTAATTTCTCTCACAGGCTTGTAAACCTCAGTAAAGCAAAAGTCAGATTTAGTTTTTTTACCATTGTAAACTTATTATGTACATGTGAGAGGTGCTCCTCATATACTTGTTAAAAAGTAAAAGCATATTTGGATGTATCTCTTATTTAAAGAAAATTAATCTAATACACCCATCTACCCACCCACCCATTCAATCAATTTATATCATCTACCTAGATTTGTCTGAAATGTGCCTATGTGAGCAAAAGGTTATATTCATATTACAAATGACTTTTCACTCTGGTATACGTATAACCACTTCTGCCTAAATAAATCAATATCCACATACAAGGACTATTTTGCAGAAAAATACATATACCAATTAAAATTTTGTTTATTTAATGGGAATGGGTGTTTTGCCTGCACAAATGTCTGTCTGTGCATCACATTCATGCCTGATGACATTGAAAGCCAGAAGAGGGCGTCAGATCTGGATCTGGATCTACAGATAGTTGGGAGCCACTATGTAGGTGTTAGAACTTGAACCCAGGTCCTTTGGAAGAGCAGTTGGTACTCTTAACCACTGAGCCATATCTCTAGGCCCACATATGTGACATTTTAGACTGGCCTCTCTATGACCCTCGTCATATACAAATAGTGACTACAAATAGTGACAGGTGCACTGTTTTTTTCCTACCAACAAATGAGTCAATTTTTTTTTTTTTTGTTCTCAAGTGTTTTCCTCGCGCCTTTCTTGCTTCACTCTGTATTTCAGCGGATCAGCTCACACAAAGTATATTTTCTAGGCACTTCTGCTACCTGGTGTCTGCTTGCATTTGGCAGGAGGCAGTGAGAACTGGAGACGTTGTTCCAGTCTTGCTTGTAGTATGATCCCCTGAAGCCTTGTGATTTTGCTCCAGTTCCCATCAAGCAGCTGGCACTGTGCTTGAACTCCCTGCCAAGTTTATTCAACTGCTGGATTTTGTTAATGATATCTCCTCCTCAGTGGTCTGGTGGAGACAATAACTTCCTGCACTTGCTAGTGTTTGGATTGCCATTGCTCTTGGCAACTTGGTTACTAACCCATGCATTAAATTTTCTCTTTGGAAATATGTGGTAGAGATTTTTATCTTCTTGAATGGAGCCTGGCAGACACAAGCATCAAGAAGCAGGATGTTTTGGCTTTTATTGATTTGTGTTAGCCCATGTTTATGTCTGTGTGTCCATCCATCCATCAATCCATCCATCCATCCATCCATCCATCCATCCATCCATCCATCCATCCATCCATCCATCTATCCATCTTTACCCACGTACATCTGTCTGAAATTTGTCTCTGAGAGAAGAAAAGTCATATTCCAAAAAACTTTTTATTCATATACAAACCTAATAGCAGACAATACTCAGACAAATGGCATACTTATGTGTTTTTACATTAAAAATTTATTTTTGGAAAATTTCAAATGTACCAAGAAATATATAAAATAGCTATATATCTGTCAACCAGTTAAAGTGTAGAAAAATTCTCATCCTCTCTCTGTGGGGGTCTAACTCTATCTTGAGTTGATATGTGTCATTCTAGCGATAAATATGTTCCATATATGTTTGAAGTGGTGAGCATTACTTTCGATACTGATTTGTGGTTGTTTCTAAATTTTAATGGGTGGTACTTATTGAATATTTCTTTCTGCAACTTGCCATATTTTTTCAACTGTGCACTTTAGAGTATTTTATGTGTTGTTGTATACAGATCTAATCAATTAAACAATCCTATGATCAAGAATACTAAGCAGGTGTGATGGTTAATCTCAGTTGTCAGTTTGAAGAGCTGTAGACTCCTAGCAGATGGGCTTCTGGGGATGCCCGTGGAGGGTTATCTAGGTTAAGTTAATTGAGATAGAAAGCCATGCCACTGTGAATGGCACCATTCTCTTGGCTGAGATCCTGAAATGAATAAAATGGAGAAAGTGAGCTGAGTACTTTGTAGACGCAATGTGACGGGTCATTTCCAGCTACCGTTGCCTTGAATTCCCTGCCATGATGTCCCATCGTACCCTTGGACTGTGACTCAAAATAGACCCTCTTCCCTTAAGTTGCTTTTCTCAGGGTATTTTATTATAGCACTAGGAAAAAAAGAATGTCCTTATACAGTTCATGTATCAATTTTCTTCACAACTGGTAGATAATTTCTTATTTATTTGTGCCATATCATGTCTTCTGTGACAGTTTCTCTGGCATTGAATTTTAAGGTGTAAGGTACACAATCACCATTGCAGTTTGTGGTGGCCTCTTCTCTACTCTATGAGAAACATTTGAGATTTCTGGTTTACCCCAAGTCCCTGTAATATTTGATAATAATAGTCTTTCAAATTCAATAATCTGCCACCGAGTAATGTTTCCTTCATTGACTGACTGTGTATATCTTGGTAGTCCTATAAAATTATATTGCCTAGTGTTGTAGCTACCTTACTTTGTATCAGTCACACAGTAATGAAGTTTTCTAGTGACACATATCCCATTTTCCAATTGACAGAACTTAAACTGTATCATATTATATGATATAGAGCATTACTTTATTATCTATTATGTACTTGAATTTTAACTTCTATGAATGCTTGTATATTCTATGGTATGGTTTTATTGAATTGTTTTTTAATGACATGAAAAATTGTATATATATATATGTAATAAACATACTTTATTACTCCTTTGTTGGATGGTGTTAGACATATTGTTTCTAGGCTCACAGTTAATCTTTTAACTTTACTCTTGGAATTCTTAATCTTCCAGTGTCTTTTATTTTAGTGTGCTCAGATTGGTCAGTCTTGTGTGTTCATATGTCTTTTCTAATCTCATATATCTAAAATCTAATATGTTTCTGTATTCGTTATGGTTTTCATAGCCAATTGTGTCAAGACTTTGTTGAAGAATCCATTCTAACCTTACTCTCTTCTCTATCATAGGAATAATTTATTGTTAAGTCTCTTAGTAAGGGCTATAATATGTTTGTTTACTTGTTTTTCCCTCTAAGTTCCAGCAATTTACTGTCATAACTCTTGTGACTGTATCTTTTTGATAGAAGGGAGGGAAAATCATGACAGCTAATAGAATCTTTCACCATCTCTTTCTCTTCCCTTTTCCCTCCTTTAAAATCATCTTGAGAATTCTTCACTTCACACTTCAAAGTGAATTTTGTTTGAGCTTGTCAACGTCTTTGCAGATTTGTTTATTGTTGAATCAAATCTATACCTTTGAGAGGCTTATCACTTTTAAATCCCGAAATAAAAGAAAAGAACACGTCAATAATTTCATTAGGATTATCTTTTATTTTCCTTAGCAAAGCTTCAGAACCGCCCCCCCCATATTTATTATACTTCGTGATGGTTAGTTTTTTTGGTCATCTGAGAAGAGGGAACCTCAGATGAGAAAATGCCTCAATCAGATTAGCCAATACACATGTCTATGGGGGGGTGTTTTCTTGATTAATAATTGATGTAGAAGAGCTCAGCCCACTCTTCATGTGCCACACCTGAACAAGTGATTCTGGATTGTATGATAAAAGTGAATTGAGTAAGACTTAGGGAGCAAGCCACTAAGCAACATTCTTCCATGGCCTCTGCTTCAGTTCCTGCCTCCAGGCTCCTGCTTTGAACTCATTCCTTGGCTTCCCTCAGGGAAGAACTGTGACCTGTAAGCTGAAGTCCCCCCTCCCCCAAGTTACTTTTGGTCATGGTGGCTTTATGACAGTAAGAGAGAGAAAATAGCAGGGAGGATGGTACTGCTGTGACAGGCCAGTCTATGTTGTTGTGGGAGGACTGTATTTGGTTTAGGGACTTCAGACTAGAGAAGTCCCTGAGCATCCAGAGCTTAATAAGATGTTAATGGGACTTTAGAAGGTAAGGCTGAGAGCAGGGCTGAGGATGCAGGCCTAGATTGTGAAGTTTCTGATGGAAATTTGAGAGTCCTTCAAATGGCTTCTCATCATCTAGGATTGCAGAATCAGCTGTGATTAAGAAGAGAGCTCTACCATTGAAATGAGATCTTTGCCTTACCAGGACAATCCGTGCTGATTAGGTGAAGCTGAAGCTGTGATGTGGGAGTGTTCTCCTGTATTTTGTATTACTCTTATTGGTTGAATAAAGAGCTGCCTGCCTTATAGATAGGTCAGCCCTTAGGTGGGCGGAGTAGACAGAATGGAAGTTCTGGGAGGAGAAGAAAGGAAGTGAGCCAGTTGCCATGAGGCCCCCGGCGGAGAGGGAAGTACCGTAGAACCGTCCGGTAAGTCACCCACCTCGTGGTGACATACAGACTTTTATAATGGGTTAGTTTATGAGGTGAGGGCTAGCCGGGAAAAGGCTAGAGATAACGGGCAAGGCAGTATTTAAATGAATCCAGTTTGTCATGTGGTTATTTCAGGTGCAGGCGACCAGCAGCGGCTGGGGAAAATACAACCCGCACACCTCTCCACCTAATCACAACAAAGCTGAAGAATCAGCTGTGACTAATAAGAGAACAGCATCAGTGAGGTGAAATCTTCAGGGAAATAAATATTTCCTTAGCAGAACCACAAGAACCTGTATGGTCCAGAGAGGGTCAAGGTTATGTCTCAAGCTAGAAGTCAAACTTTGTAACATGTAAGAATCTTCCATGTGGTACTAGTTTTGAAGGCATGAAGGAGTCATGGAGAGATGCTGAGGCTTGGCACCATTTGGCAGTCTTGGAGTCCTTGCCTAGAGGCCAGGTGGCCACTGGGGAAGGTTCAGTCTAAGTTTTAGTGGAAACCTTAGGATACTTGAGATGCTGGGACTGTGGGAAGACCACCAATGGCAGGTGTGGCACGGAGCTGACTTGAGCCCATTAAATGAGCTGTGTGTATTATGGATAGCAAAGCCCAAGAAGCGGAGCTTCTGAAGGCGTTTGGTTCCCAGAAGATCGCAACGGAGTACCAAATATTGGACACTGAATTATTTACACTATTCAATTTCATTTTATTTGATTTGATTGTGATTATGCTCTGGTCCTCCCTCTTAGAATAAGAAGTATGTATCTTGCTTTTGATTTTGCAAAACCTTTTTAGAGACACTGAAATTTAAAGAGAACTTGGACTTTAGTAGTATTGAGTTTCTTAAAGATTATGAGTAATTAGCATTCTTCTGTTGTCTCTGCTCCGGTTCTTGCCTCCAGGTTCCTGCCTTGAATTTATTAACTGGCTTCCCTCGATGAAGGACTGACTATGACTTGTAAGGAGAGCAAAACTGTTTATTTTTCACGTTGCTTTTGTTTTCTTTATCAGAGAAATAGGAAAAACCAAAACCTGAACCAAAACAGACTAGGATATACTTATTCTGTAATAACGTTTAGTTTCAGGCCTATCATAAATGTTATCTTAGAAGTTATTTCTGAATACTTCTGGCCTTCTAGAAGATAATCTGTTTCTTTATATTATTCTTATACCTAGCAATCTTGTTGAACTTTTACAAAATGGACTTACTAGTTTTGAGTGTATGGCAAAAACTGACCACAAGGCACAGAGATTTCCATACATCCCTTCCCCCTTATGTGCACAGTCTCCCTCAATCCCTACCAGAGGGTACCATTATCACAATTATTAAATTACACTGGTATGTTCTCAGCAGATGCAATACAGTCTATTCTCATTGCTGTATATGCTATAGGTTTGGACAACAGCACAATGATGTATGTTCCCGACCACGGTGTTACACAGAGTAGTTATACTGCTTTCTTCATGCTCTAGCTATTCACTTCGCTTCCCACAACTTCTGTCTCATTAGCGTTTCCCTCTTCACAGTGTGAGAGTGATACCATATATAACCCTGCAAAATGGCTTCTTTTACTTAGTAAGTTGCATTAAAATTTTCTCTGTATTTCTTCATGGCTTCTTAGCTCATTTTTTTTGGTTTTGAATAATATTACAATGTCAGATGTACTAGTTTGTTTATTAATCTATTGAGGATAATCTTATTTGTTTGCAAGTTTTGGTGATTGCTAATCAAGTTGCTCTATA
This sequence comes from Dicrostonyx torquatus, assembly GCA_028555095.1. NCBI lineage: Eukaryota > Metazoa > Chordata > Mammalia > Rodentia > Cricetidae > Dicrostonyx > Dicrostonyx torquatus. The sequence continues at coordinate 4,499,352 of JAQHUG010000132.1, forward strand.
TAAGTGTGGGCAGGTTCATGTGTGGTCATATTGCATGAACCTTATTATTAATTTGAAAAGGCAATACTTTTATACTGTGTAGGTTTTCATACATGTTAGTGTTTAGCATTCTTGTTCTGTTTCAACAGTTATACTTTCAATTCTTTTTTTTAAGTGTAGCTTATCATAAGTAAAATAGAGAACAGTCAAGGGGTGAGAGTTGACAATGGCACAAAGGACTATCACCCCAATGTTGTGAATTTGCTCGATATGGGAAATAACCAGGCCAGTTTAAGGATAACAATTATATTTTTAATGGTTATACTGGGAAACTCATGCCACAAGAATGGGGAGTCCGACTTCCTCTGTGTTCAGTGGGAATCGTGCAGATAGAGCATGTGTACCTGGTCCAGAAGCAATTTCCAATCGTAAGAGAAGACATCAAAATACCAAATGTTTTAACTGTGGTAAAATGGGACATATGAGAAGGGATTTTAGGCAATGAATTTCCAGGAATAATGCCTCTTCTGGGAATGATATAAATAGGAGGACTCAGCCTTCAGGTATATGTAGGTGGTTTGGCAAAGGCTGATATTAGACCAATGAATGTAGGTCAACAAAAGATAGACAAGACAACCTGATGCCACTGGGAAACACCATGAGGGGGCCTCTCACAGGCCCCCATGATGAATGTGGTCCAGTCATTTCCAGTTACTGTGGAGAACATGTCTCATCAGGAAAATTAAAAAGTCCCATGCTTCCTGTCAAAAGCAATAATGGTCTGAATGATGAGATAAATGTGGAGGATGAGACAAGAACTCTGGTAAGACAGAGGAAGCATATATTCTGGCAGACTTCTATAAATGAACAAAGACCAAAGCTAAGAGTGTGTATAAATGGCATTTTTATTGAAGGCTTATTAGACATGGGTGTGGATATAAGTATCATTACTCCAGACTCTTAGCATCCGAATTGGTCTCTTCAGGAGGTAGATGTTCAGTTCATGGGAATTGGAACCCTATCTTGGGTAAGACAAAGCACGAGATGGGTTGAATGCATAAGGCCAGAGAACAAATAGAAAAACTAAGGCCATATATAGCCAATATTTCAGTGAATTTGTGGGGTTGCAGCAATGGAATACCCAGATTAACATTCCTGCAGCTCCTGAAGCTTATGTTCCTGAGGAAAATATTAGAAGATATTACAGATGACAAACACCAGCCATTCGTGCTGTACACGAACACAAAGCAATTGATAACCCTTCAGATGTACCAAGAGCCCTGCCTTTAAAATGGTTGACTGAGAAACCAATATGGGTTAAGCAATGGCCCTTAGCTGAGGAAAAGTTACATAGGCTTTAGAATAGCTGGCACAAGAGCAATTAGATGCTCGACATATAGAATAATCTACCAGCCCTTGGAATTATCCTGTATTTGTTGTTAAAAAAATCTAAAAAATGGAGAATGGTGACAGATCTTAGAGCTATCAACAAGTTTATTTTTATTTTTTTAAATTATTATTACAAGAAAAATTTACATTTACTCTCCTTGTTCCTGGCCCTCCCGCTCTCCCCCTATCCCACCACCCTCCCTCTGCTTCCTTAGGATGGGGCAGGATACCCTGCCCTATGGGAAGCCCTAGGCCGCCCCCCTTCCATCTCGGTCTAAGAAGATGTGCATCCATATAGAATAAATTCCCAAATGGCCAATACATGCAGAAGAGATAGGTCCCAGTGCCATTATCATTGGCTTCTCAGTCAGTCCCCATTGGCAGTCACATTCAGAGAGTCTGGTTAGGTCATATGCTCATTCAGTCCTGGTCCAGCTGGATTTGATGAGCTCCCAATAGATCAAGCACACTGTCTCTGTTGGTGGGCCAGTCCCTCACGGTCCTGATGTCCTTGCTCATCTTCTCCCTCCTTCTGCCCTTCCACTGGACCTTGGTAGCACAATTCCTTGCTCTGGTGTGAATGTGGGTCTCTGGCTCTATCTCCATCCATCATGCGAAATTTCTATGGTGACGATTGAGATATTCAACAAAGTAACTATGGGACAAGTTCAGTTCAGGCACCCTCTCCTCTGCTGCCTGAGTACCTAGCTGGGACTTCCCTATGAATACCTGGGATCCCCTCTAGAGACAAGTCTCTTGCAAATCTTAAAATGACTCCCGTTAATGTAGATATCTTATTCCCTTCCCCAATATCCACCCTTCCTCCATCTCCACCCTCCCACAACCCCAGGCTCTCCCCGTTTCTTCCTTTCTCCCTTCTACCCCCTCCCTTTCGTTTACCCCTCCCCCAATCCCTACCTCCACCCCCATCCCCACACCCGTGCTTCCAACTTTTGTCTGACGATCTTCAACAAGTTTATTTAACCTATGGGCCCTCTGCAATCTGGAATTCCTCTGCCCTCTCTGTTACCAAAGGGATGGCCTCTCATTGCTATTGATTTAAAGGATTGTTTGTTCACTATACCTTTACAAGAAAAAAATAGAGAAAAGTTTGCCTTCACAGTGCCTACTTACAATAATTTTCAGCCTACTAAGAGGTACCAATGGATTGTCCCCCACAGGGAATGCTCAATAGCCCCACCCTGTGTCAATTACCATTGATGACCAAAATGGATGACATTTTGCTATCTGATTTAAACATAGATAGTTAAAAAGAATGTTTGAAGAAGTAAAGATAGTTTTACCTAAATGGGGATTGCAGATTGCTTCTGAAAAAATACAGAGAGGAGATTCTGTCAATTATCTAGGTTATAAAATAGGTTTACAAAAATTTAGGACACAAAAGGCACAAATTAGGAGAGACTGGTTATAGACTCTTACTGACTTTCAAAGATTGTTAGGAGACATTTCCAGCCTACGACTGGCTGTTGGGATAACACCTGATCTAATAATTCATTTAAACAAAACCTTAGATGGTGATTAAGATTTAAATAGTCCCAGAGAATTAACAGCAGAAAAGGAACTGACAATGGTTGAGGAAAAATTTCAGGAGGCACATGTGGATAAGGTGAATCCAAATCTTAGTTATATTCTAGCCATATTGCCTTCCAGAATTTTAATCCAGAGGGAAGATATTATTTTAGAATGGATCTTTTTACCACATACCAAGTAAAAAATAAAAAAACTTATGTGGAAAAAGTCTGTGAATTAATTATAAAAGGTAAATTGAGACTTCATCAAGTAGCAGGTATAGACCCATTGGAAATTATAGTGCCTTTTACTACTGATGAAATAAAAAGGTTATGGGAAGTCAATATACTATGGCAAAGAGCTTGTGCTAAATTTTTTGGGAAGAATTAATAGCAATTATCCAAAAAGTGATAGACTTAACCTTATAAAGAGAACTTCTTGGATTCTTTCTCGAATTGTATGTGATGCTCCAATAACTGGAGTCCATACATTTTATACTGATGCTAATAAATCAGGAAAGGCAGGTTACAAATCAGACAAATTGAGTAAGGTGGAACAAAGTCCTTATAATTCTGTCCATTCTGCTACTTCTAGCATTTTTGGAAGTGTCTAATGCTTTTCCCTTTAGTAAAATATTTGCTTTAAGTATATTTAGAAAATTTGCTTCTCAAAGTATTTCATTAGGTTTATTTATTTAAAGAATCACAAAACCTTACTGAATATAATTAAATAATTTTTGTCTACCAATTAAAATTGTTTCCACTTCTTTCTTGTTAAGGATTAAATTGATAGATTCTTTTCTATATTAAATTGCCATTGCATTACTGTAATAAACTTGAAGAGGTTGGTGCTGCGGGACCTCCCTCTCCTTCAGCCAATGGCTTTTAAGATACCAGCCCACTGGGGCCTGGTTTCATTTTAAAAAGCGGTGGCAGCTCTCTGCTTGAGCTCTCTTGCTTCCGGCTCCCGTTCTGACTGCTAGACTCTGTTTCTTGTTTGTGATAAAAGGACTGTGGTTTGGGACATTGATCTGTAAGTTTTATTCCCTCCAATAAATAACCCCTTTTTAATCAAACTGGTGTAGGATTGTTTTGTGTCTTTAATTTTTCTTCAGTGTGTATGCAGATATGTGTATATGCATATATATGTGTGTGTGTGTGTGTGTGTGTGTGTGTGTTTGTGTGTGTGTGTGTCTGGAGGTCAGGTGTTCTCTTCTATCATTCTTCGTATTAATCCTTGAGATAGGGTCTCTCAATGGACCTGGGGTTCAATGTCCTCCATCCCTACTAGGGTGACAGCCAGTAAACCTTAGCTTGTCTTTGCATCCAACCCCAGGCCTGGGAGTCATGTCTGATTTTCTGCTGGTGTCTTAAAGCTTGTGAAAGAAGGACTCACCCACTGAGCTATCTCTGTACCTCTTATATTCATTTTTTGTGTATTGTTTTTCAGAAGGTTAGTTTTTAATTCATGATGTTTACATTTATTGTCTTTATTTTGATTGCCTAGAATTTTTCCTTATTATATTTTTCCATTCAAAATTTTATTATATTTTAAATTATGTACATGTATGTGTCTCTCTGTGGGAGTAGACACACAAGTGCATGTGCCCTCAAAGGCAAGTGACATCAGATTATTTGGAGCCAGACTTATATTTGTGAGCCTTCATGAGGGTTCTAGGAGCTGAACTCAAGCCTATAAGAGCAAAAGTGCTCCTAACCACTGAACTATCTCTCCAGTCCCTCTCCTATTTTTTCTTTTTCTTTTTTAACTTTATTTCATATGCATTAGTATAATGATGTCAGATTTTCTGGAACTGGAGTTACAGAAAGCTTTGGGCTGCCATATGGGTGCTGGGAATTGAACCTGGGTCCTCTGGAAGAGCAGTCAATGCTCTTAACCACTGAGCCATCTCGCCAGGCCAATGTGTAGCCCAGGCTGGCCTCGACCTCATGATCCTCTTGCCTCTGCCTCCTTCAGCAAATCCTATCAGCATGCGCCACCACAACTGACATCCTATTTTCTTTCTATGGTTTTGGTGTGGGCAGTGTAATTCTTGGTAATAAGTTGAGTAGTTTTCTCTTTTTTAATTTTTTCCACATTTATTTGTATAATTACAAGAAAGGGATTATCTTTCCTTGTTTCTTAAAACTTACCTAAGAGAAAAGAATTAAGACTTGTCTAAGAGAAGTTTGACATTACCAATGATTTCTTAAATTTGAAGATAAATTTAGATTTTGACACAGCTAAATACTGTCAAAAACACTCTAAACCAATTCAAAAGGACATCCCCACCCCTGGTGACCCTCCACTCCTTTAATTAGTTGATATTATAGCCATAGGAGCATGTATATCACAAAACATTATCTGTTTGCACATGATTATCTTGTTTTTGGTAAACTTTCTTGACAAAAAGCTGGCTCAAAGGTGCATAGTACCAAGAGAGGCTTGCTCTCTTGACCCCTTGCTTATATAGATTGGCAGTTAGAGACGATTTGATCCTCCCCCCAGGCATCTAAGACATGGGTATGCATGATTGGAATGAATGTTCCAAAGGTAAGTCTGAAAAACAAAAAATGGCAAATGCAATCATCTGTCCTGTTGCAGAAGCACAAACTTTACTAAAATTAACAAAAGGGAGAAATATTGGAGGCCCAAGAATGTGAGCCTATTTTCACTTTGTCTGAAGGTCAGAGAGTTTGAGGTTGCTCAAAATTGTTGACAACAACCAGGGCTACACATCCTGACCTAGGGTGTGGTTACTTGGTTCTTTCAACATTAAGATTGCACACACAGTTGGATCCACTCTACCTTGACTAAGGGATATTCAAGCATATTTTTGCTCCTTCTTTTGAAATAGGAGGTTTGATCTTGGGAGTGGCTGCCTTCAGGATACTTGGTCTAGGGAGGGTTCACTGTCTAAACAACAGAATGCTAATGATTTGATGCCTCAAGTATTGAACAAGTAACTGTATAAAAGTGTATGGAAAATTAAACCGAGGGGATTTCAGTATTCACTGGAACTCCCTTCCGATAATAATAATAATAATATAACAAAAAACCCAAAAAACTTACCTGTGAAACAATTTTTGTTTGTAGATTTTGTTGTAAATTGTAGCATTTAGTTTTGCTTGTCTATTTAGTCATTTTAAATTTGCTTAGTTAACTCTGTTTATGGCTGTAAAATTAAAATTGCAGTTTCGCTGTGTCCAGTGGTACACAACTTTAACTCAGCACTCAGGCAGAATTAGACAGATCTCTAAGTTTTAAGCTAGCCTGGCCTACATAGGAAATTCCAGGCCAGTCAGGGCTACATAGTGAGACTCTATCTCAAATATAAACAAACAAACAAAAACAACAAAACAAAACTGAATTCTTAAAGAAGACTACCTTTTAAAAAACTTTATTGGTATAATTAAAAAATGGAGTACAGATCTAAACAGAGAATTCTCAGCAGAGGAATCTCAAATGGCAGAGAAACACTGAAAGAAATGGTCATCATCCTTTGCCATCAGGGAAATTCAAATCAAAACGACTCTGAGATTCCATCTTATACCTGTCAGAATGGCTAAGATCAGAACCATAAATGACTGTTCATGCTGGAAAGGATGTGGAACAAGGGAAATACTCTTCCATTGCTGGTGAGAGCAGACTTGTACAACTACTTTGGAAACCAACAGGCAGTTTCTCAGAAAATTGGAAATCAATCTACCTCAAGACCTGACTATACTACTCCTAAGCATATAGTCAAAGGATACTCCATACTACCATAAAGACAGTTGTTCAGCTATGTTCATAACAGCTTTATTAATGATAGCCAGAAACTGGGAACAATCTACATGCCCTTCAACTGAAGAATGGATAAAGAAAATGTGGTACATTTACACAATGGAGTATTACTCAGCTGTTAAAAAAAAAACAGCATGAAATTTTAGGCAAATGGATGAAACTAGAAAAAGTCATCCTGAGTGAAGTAACCCAGACCCAGAAACACAGATGTGACATGCACTCACTTATAAGTGGATATTAGCTGTAAAGTAGAGGATAATTGTACCATAATAGTCAGACTCAGAGAAGTTAAGTAACAAGGAGGACTAAAAGGGGGACACGTGAATCTCACTGGGAAGGGAAAATAGAATATATTTTGTGGGTGGGCTGGGGGCAGGTGATGATAGTAAAAGGAGGAATCAGGTTGGGGAAGGATGGAGGGAGAGAGTACTGGGAAAGATGACTGAAATTGGGAGATTTCAGGGTTGAGGTAGAAGCCTAGTGCAGTGGAAACTCCCAGGAGGCTATGAGGGTGACCCTAGCTAAGACTCCTAGAAATAGGTGATAAAGAGCATGATGTACTATCTCTTGTAACCAGGCAAACCTTCCAGAGTAGGGATTTGGACACCGATCTAGTCACAAAACCTTCTACCTACAATCTCTCCTGCCTGTAAGATGTGCTGGGGTAAAGGTGGAGAAGAACTTGTAGGAGTGGCCAACCAATGACTGGTCTAGCTTGAGACCTCTATCACAAGAAGAGCACACACCTAATACTATCTGCAGGGTCAGGAACAAGAGTCTGGATAGCCCAGAGACCTAGGATAGAACCAAACATGACCAGCAAAAAAAGTCAACTAAATTAGTCCCAATTACACTCTGCAATACACATAAACCAGAGCTTAGCATTATCATCATCAAAGAGGCTTCATCCAGCAACCTTAGGGACCAGAGACACATAGCCAGGGACTTCAATCACCTGATCAGTCTGTGCTTGATCTATGGTTTTAGTCATCACTCCAAAAGTGCCCTTCCTGAGGCTTTGAAAGGCTTGGCCATCAGTTTTCTAAGTGACTGTGACTGTTTATCATGCATTTACTTTGTCATGGCTTGAGATAGATTTGTCAGGCAATTGGCCATGTTGGAATTTGTGGGTTATAATTTGATTCATTAGATGACTGTATCTAGGTGGGGGGTGGTTTGTGCTTGCCTGCTTTTTGATAATTCTCTGAAAAACTGAATACTAATATCACATATAAAAGAGATAAGAATGGATAAATGTAGAAGGAAGTGTTTTTCTCTGTAAGTAGCAAACAGACATGAATCTCTTATTAAATTTTACAGGCAGGGAACCTGCAATTCTGATCATGAGTCTCACTGTTGGGAGATTTAGACTGGCTATGAAATCATTGTATCAAAGCAAACAGAGTTGAAATGTTTTAAACCTTTCATTTAAACATTTGGGTGGTGACAGTAGGGCCAATTGTAAACATTTTTAAACACATAGTTCATAGATAGTTCAAACTTATCTATGACAACCAAATTTAACTAATTTGAGAAGAAAATTATTTATTCAAATGACATTGGACTAGAGAACCAGTCTTGGGATTGTGCTAGAAGAAATGACAGTCTAAATCATATGACAGACCAGGCTCAATGGGGACACTGCTGTCACTGCTACTAAGAACTATGACTCACGCTGTTGACATCGCTAGCCATGGCCCTCCATAGCTGCCATTAGCTCTGCAGCTTCTGCTACCTAAAAGCTTGATTTTTGTGACAGCCACTTCAATTACCATGGATAATTTATTCCTTCTGCATGTCATCAGACAAAGGAGGAAGACTGACTGGTTGGCCAGCAAGGGACTGTCCGGGGATTTGGTAGGTTTAGAGTACTTATGACATTCGAATTCAATCCATCTATCATCCCCCATTCTGTACCTCCTTTTTTTTTTTTTTTCTCTACCCTGATCAATGCTTTTGCTTTCACTTAAGTGATCGCAGTGGGCTGTGAATTCAACTGACGTTATAATTTAGAAACCGGCAGGATCAAAGTTTGTGTTTGATTTTCAGTTATCTTAGCCCTGCGGCTGGAAGTGATAAGCGATTCTTTTAGCAGTCAGAGAAACACAGGATTTCACTTCATGCCTCTAGCCAGGAATTTGTGGTTTCAGCTTGTCACTCTTTTACTTGAAGCAGCAAAGCACTCCATGCCCATAGTTCCCGCGTTCCTCATGTCTTTCATAATGCTTCCACATCCTCAGGAGACTGAGGATTCCATCAAGATGAAAATGCATGAAATGAGCTTCTAGAGGCCCATCTTTGGACATGGCTTTGATTTTCATTGTTTTTATTTTTTATTCCAATGGAATCTTTTAAGAGGACTGCTGTTTAAGGCTGCACCTGGTATCAGTTTATGTATCAGTCAGTGTTTTTAGTTAAATCAACTCTGCATGAATTCATTTAAGGGTACTTACTTACACAGACTTATTTACATTGAGGCTGTAAGTTAGACACAGTGCCCCACATCATGTCCTCTAGGCACCATGGCTGATGCCCCTGAGCTTGGTGATGCACTTTACACAGCTGACTGGAGCTGCAGTGGATCCTGCAGCAGGGTGGTTAGCATTGCTGTGTTTGCTGCTCCAGGAATATTGTTGGTGTCCAACTCCTGTTGCTGGAATCAATCACTCATGTTCCCCTCTTCTTTACACCACTCACTAAAATTCAAGCTCTAAAAATGGATGCAAATGCTGGATAGAGCCAACGTCAGAACTCATGCTCCAGTTGGAGAGCCATCAAGGAAGTAGCTATCTGCCATTTTCTTTTGCTTTGTGCGTAAGAGGCTAGCCACCTAGCTCACACTGAGGGAGAGAATCCTTAAAACATGGCAGTAGGTTGCAATGAAAGCATAGTTTAATTCACTCGTCATTCATTTTAACCTCTTCTGAGCAAGTCTTCATGCAGAAAGTGATGAATTACACTCCTAGGCACCCTTGCGACTGTGGAGATACACACAACTGGGCTACAGAGCCATGTTCCTAAGGTGGTGATTTTATGCAGGGAGACCAGGTCTTCTATAAGCAGGTTGAGAAAGTCATGTCACTTAAAAGGACTCTGAGGGATTTCTGGAATTCAGATTCACTTGTACCTATATCCCATATTTTTGTGCAATTATTATGTATCAGCTATATAAAACAGGGAACTCTGGAAATGACAGTGGGAGAGGAGAGAGAGCTTTTTGTATTCATTCAATTTTCTCTGTAATTTGTAATTTTCATGAAATAGATTAAGCAGAGATTTAATGATATAAAGGAATCTAATGTATCTTTTTCTACTTTTACTCTCTCTTTTAAGAATTTATTACTTTTTTAAAAAAGAAAAAAGTATCTTGTTTCATTATACATACCAATCCAAGTTCCCACTCCCTTTCTTCCTCCCATTTCCTCCACATGCCCTCCCACCCCACCCCCATCCACTCCTCAGAGAGGGTAAGGGAAGGTCCAAGGCCTCCTTACTATATCTAGGCTGAGCAGATATCCATCCAAAGAGAATAGGCTCCCAAACAGCCAGAAAAAGTAAAGTAAAATAGTGTTGAAGCCAGTGATTGAAATTTCATTAGATCCAGTAAATATACAAAAGACTTGATCAACTGTATTGCAAGTAGGTTTGTCAAAGACCCACAGCTGCTAGACTTTTCTCTTACTGTGTGATTTCAGCTCATTGCTCCTGCCTATTTATCCCCAAGCTTATTCTTTGGCCATCAGGGATCATATAACCTAGATAACAGCCTTCTGTAAATCATTTTCTGCTCAAATATGCTCAACCCAGTTCTATAATTTGCAGGTAAAAGTTCTGACTAAAGAATTTGAAGTGGTACATGGATCATGAATCATAAATAAGCCCTCTTCCAAAATATGGACTTGCAGATTAGAGGTGTTTATATTTACTCAGTATTTTAAGCAGAAAAGAAACGATTAGCATTCTTTGGGGGTGCGTACAGATAGCTGGTGACTGATGGCACAGCCTTGCACTAACTATTCAACTAGCAAGCATTAGGTCTAGAATGCTAGTAATCTTCCTTTGTGTCATTTTTCTGTCAGGGCTGTGAGGTGGACTTGCCTTGCAATGACCAGTTAAAATATTTCAGGAGGTACCTGCCTGTCACAGATGCAGCCAGGAGAAAGGAGCACACAAGGTTTTCCTGTGGAATCCAAAATGCTTTTTCTGTAGTCCAGGTGGCCTTCAGAGCCCTTACCAGATGCCTTTCCAGACTTATTAAGCTTGGGCACATGTGCTCTTGGGGGGGAAGGACTAAGCCTGCCTCACTCATGTGGGAGGGCTGAAGTGAATAGAAAGTTTACAGCTGTGTGCCCAGAAAGAATGCTGATGAAGACAACTGGTGTCCCTGGATGGAGCACTTCACAATTATTCTTAAAGCTGTGAACTGCAGACACTCAGAAACATTAAGTATGCAAAGAGAGTACTTCAAACAATAAATTCTTACTACTTAACAATATACGATCTTTACTTATGTGTTTACTGTTATATTTTCTGTAATCATTTGTCATAATTTGCTTTGAAAATTACCTTTTATCTCCCAGTCCTTTTGTTATGAATAAACAAAATTGCAGTTTCATATTTTCAAAACAGAATAATATAAAATTAGTGTTGGTTTTTCTTGAACCATGTCACACTGACCCTTTTAGGCTCTTGACTCCCGCTAGCTCTCAACATTGGCGTGCCATACTCAGCCATATAATAAACTAGATTTCCCTACCATGCTGTGTTATTTAGGTACCCACCCTGGAATCCAGTTCCTATGAAACAATCTTTACATGGGCATTGAAAGACTAGAGACAGAATGAATCAATGAAAGGAATCAAAAATGTCCTTAGCTCTTTCATAAACATTCATTTTTTATTGATAATTTTATACATGAGTACTATATTTACATATGTCTACCCCTGCTCCAACTCTTGAGTCCTCCCAACTCCCTCTCAAATTTATGATCACTTCTTCAAGTACATATATAGGAATACAAGCCACAGAGTCCACTTAGTGTTGCATTTGACTTTATGTATTTGACTTTATGACTGACTACTTGGATTAGATAACCTATCCGGGCACTTGTCTCTGACTAAGAGTGACTGTCTCTCTCTTAGCAGCAGTTAATGGGCTTGTAGCCCATCATTTAGCCGTGGACCTTGTGAGATTTCCCCCATCTACATTGGCACGTCAGCTGATGTTATCATTGTTCAGGGCTTGTGTAGGTAGCTGTATTGTTGAGATTTTTGTGAGTGCAGGTCCTGTCATATATAGAAGACACTATCGGGTGGCAGGCATCCTTGTCCTCTGGCTTTTCCAGTCTTTCTGCCCCCTCTTCTGTGATGTATCACGATTATACTGTAGAAGTAGCAGCTGAGGATGGACACCACACAGTATTCTGAATTTGGACCAGCTGTAAATTTCTGTAAGGGTCTCTGCTGCAAAGAAACTTTTTTGATGAGGGATGAGAGATACAGTTATCTGTAGATATAAGGATTGGTATTTAGAATGTAGTTGGGAATTATACTGGTTTAGAAAAGTAGCATTGAATAGACATGATGAAATAATAAATAGAACAAAAATGTCCTTAAATTGTAAGCCACCTACAAATGACAACAAGATCACAAGAAAGACTACTTTTTTCTTTTGCACATGTTCATGCCTTATATGTACTAGCCTGAAGACTCTGGCTATGAACTTACGGCTTAGTCATCCCTGTGTACCTAGTGCTCTCTCCAGGGCCAGTTTTTATCTGCTTGACAATGCTGCCTTTAGAGGTTAAGCAATCAAATAATAATTTCCTTGAAACATATCCTCATTGGTTCATTGCTTTCATCACAACCTAAGATTGCTGTACTGTTTTAACCTCACTGGGAAGCTGGAGAGGTTTGTTTTTAAATAAAGTTTCTTTATAAATTTCTTCAAATGGCAGGTTCAAGAGCATAGGCACATTTGCTCCTGAATGTTATCCCATTCTTCACTGATGATCAATTTAGAATGTGTCTGCTCAGGCAAGAATAAACAGAGCAAATGATCTCTTTCTCCCATATGAGCTCTTGAATTTCACTTTCCCCCAGAATGAAAATTGCTTCTTGCCAATAGAGGATTTTTTATACTGTCATTGGAAAAATGGGTTTCCTTTTATCAAACCAGCAACCTTTATATTTATATATATATATATATATATATATATATATATATATATATTGTTTTCTCTCCTATGGAGCTTTCGTAGGTTCAGTTTTGTGGCTTGTGTTATCAATTTCTGAAGGGATCGTTTGTCACTCCTCAGAGACTGAGCACATGCCTACCTTCTTCAGTCTAAGGAAACCATGTTCTTCCCGAAGGTGACAGATGTACCCAGGACACTTATCCTTACCTGTAATTTTTCTAGACTTGCTTCGCTGGGTAAGAGTTAGCCATCTTGGTTCTGTTGCACACATTTCCCTGGTGTACTCACTATCTTTGTAATAACAGTCACGGTATGGGCTGGGCACTCTAGGAACCGAGCAAGTTTGCAAAGAAGTTTCTGTCTGTCTGTGGTGATTTCCATCTCTCTTTGCTGTGTTGCCTTTCTTTTCTCTGACCTTTCGCTGATACTTAGTGTCTCTCTACCCTGATTATTCAGCCCTCCCCAATACTCCCCACCTTTGCCTGCCCTCTTTGGGGCAGGGTCCTAGTGTCAAGACCTTTCTTTTTTTTTTTCCTTCTTTGACTAAAATCTCATTAGTGAATCAACACAAAGACAATTTACCCGATCAGATCCTTTCTTTCCGAGGAGCTATTGAGTACTAACGGTCCAATGCCTTATTCTTTTAGGATGGAAATTAGCGTTGTGGATTGTGAAAAAAGTCAGATCGACGTGGCTGCTTCATTAGCTAAGGTTGTGATTCTGGCGGCTCGTGTTTCAGACATCATGAGGTGGAACTATGGAACGCACCGGGAAGTGATATGGTGACCACTGCCTGTTCTCCTTGTTTTTAAGCTTGCTACCGGTGGTTCCGAAAGCCACCTAAGGAGTTTTGGTCCCGGTGCTGTACATTTCTGCCCTTTTGCCACGGAGAAGTCTAAATGCTATTATGATATGACAGCTTCACTGTATTTTGCAGTTTCTTAAGCTAAAAGTAATTTTGTGTGTGTGTGTGTGTGTACATGTGCGTGCGTGCACATGCAGGGGTGTAAAATATTACTGGTTGGGCCTGGGGATGTAACTAAGTATTAGAGTTTTTTTTATTGAACATGTAGAGAGCCCTAGATTCAATCTTTGGTATTGCAAACAAACAAGAACAAGCTATACTGGTATAGGGAAAAAAAAAAGTGAAGCAGCAAGACAGCTAATATGATGGATAATAGCACAAAAGTAGTATTTTTTTAAAAAAAATATTTATTTATTTTGCATACCAACCACAGTTTTCCATCCCTCCTCCCCCCATGCCTCCCTTCTGCCCCTCCCCCCACTCACTCCTCCTCCATCTCCACTCAGGTGTAGTCTCAATTTTGGTGACATCTCTAATTGGATCATTTAAAGCTGTATATAAAAGATCTGTGACCCATATCATACATTAAAAATAATTTGTTTCAGATTACTCTCTTAAAGTAATGGTGTGCAGTGTGTCTGGTCACCAAAGCATTTCTCATACCATGTGCAGTTCAATGAAAATTAAATGAAAGAATTAAAGGACGAGAAATAAGGTGTAAATAAACCACAGGAATAGTCAGCAGGTGGCACTGTCGGCCCTTTATTGTCCTCATCCCCATTTCTTGGGGTGGATCACTCCTAGTTAATGGCATTTTTAATCTTATTTGGGAACTTTACCAGGTTGAACAAGTTCATTTATATTAATATTTGGTTTTGGATCTTACTGGAAGATGTAACTACAAACCTTACATATATACTTGTGAAGAAGATACTATGCTTGCTTTCAGATAAATTTTGCATTAAATAGTTTTATAATGACCATCGCCTCATTTTTAATCCGGTCTGTTAAAAAACATCAGTAGCCTCGAAGTCTTGATGGTCTTCGACATGATTCGTCGTTTGTTTTCTTCTTCTTAAGTGTGGATATATGGAGAGTCAAATCTTGTCTGTGGTGCTGACTTTGGAGATGTATTTATTTATTTATATTTATTTATTTATCTTTACCATGTGAACATGTACATTAAATTTCATGTGGAAAATATCTGGGAAATGTGTTTGTCATAAGTTTTCAGAGTACTATTTTTCCCATCTCATTTTCTCTCCTCCATAGATCTGAATTGCTGATTGCAGTATTTCTTTTTTGAGTTATTCTCTAGGATGTCCAAATTCCAGCTTCTCATGTCTCCATAAATCACTTGCCAGATTTTATTGATTCTATTATTAGCTCTGCATTTCTATCACAAGCTTTACACTGCACAGCAGACAGCTGAAGCATACAACACATATATGTTTCTGTATGAGGAAGAATTTGGGTGATTTCCTGGTGCCAATGGGGCTTCTTTGTCATGAGAAAAGAAACCTTCATTCTAAGGAGTAGTAATGCAGCAAGAACCAGTTAACAGAGCAATCAGAGCACTAAGAACTTCCTTTTTATAAAGTCAAATCACACTGTCCTTCATTCAGAGTACAATCTTATTATTGTATTGTGGATATATTGGACTTCATTTTTTTTAATCTGCAAAATAAGAAATTTGGATAATGTGCTTCTTCTTGATACAATTTGGTGATTCAGTGAGAATTACCAGATGGAATATTGTCTATTTCACTTAAAAACACCTTCTCAGTCATATATTCCATGTTTTTATACAATATGTCTTTGATTATTTTCTAGAACTAAAATGTAGCTGTGTCTTAAACATTTATTAGGAGGTTGAGGTTTGTAGAATAATAGAAAAGTAATGAAAATTACTACATGGCAAATCCAATTTGTAAAGTTGATAAAACCTGGTATAATATATTTTAAATTCAAGAAATTCAGTGACATTAACTCTAAATTTGACAATGTGTATATCTTGAGAATACTCAAACATGTGATAGAATAGTCTCTCTTCTAGAACTTGTCATTTTGGGTCAGGGAGAGAAAGCAGATGGCGCTCAGTGTACTCTTCTGAGTTCCATGTGTGTCAGCACTAAACACCGGTACCATGTTCAGATGCACTCTGAAGACCGTATTTGGAATTGCTGGCATAAATGATCTTCAGCATTGATGAATTGGAATATGGGTTCTCTGTGTTTGGCCATGTGCTACGCAACTCAGCAAGTATCCTAAAGAGAAACTTAGAAACAAGTTATTATTAATCACTAATGAAAAGTTTGGTGCTCAGAGACATGCCATGTCTATGGCGGATCCCAGGTTATTTCTACTCAGCTATCAAGCCTTTAATATAGGTATAACCAGGCTTTATTATTTTTAATCTGTGTGGCCCTGGGGGAAAAAATCTAATGGAATTTTCTTATGAAGAAAGAATAATGCTACCTGTAATTTAGAGTGTATGTGAAGAGTAGTGTTGTCACCTTTAAAGTAAGGACTCTCACAGGCACAAGGTAGGTCTGTGATAGTACATCTCCACGGTAAGCTTGACTGAGTTTGGAGTAACCTAAGAGACACACCTCGGGATATGTCTGTGAGGGCGTTCCCAAGAGAGGTTTACTGGAGGTGAGAAGACCTACTATGAATGTAATCAGCAAGATCCCTATGGACTGAGGTCCTAGACTAAATACAAAGGAGAAAATGAGAAAGACATCTGAGCACCACTATTGATCTCTCTCTGCTCCTTGACTGGACACAAATGTGATCAGTCATATCATGCTCCTGTTGTCACACCATCCCTGCCATGCTGAATTATATTGCTTCAAACTGTGAGCCAAAAGCAAACCTTTAACTTAGCCTTTTCAGGTATTTTTGTTACAATAAGAAAAGTAACCAGGACAAAACCACAGCACAAACATATATTTATTGCTATCCGATTATATATACACAATCATAATTACACTACTATTTGTTTCCCAATGATTTATTCACTGCAAGGTATTCATTCTATTGATTATGCAGTTATAAAGAACAAGTTATGGTCTCAACATTCAGAAATGATACTAAAAAATTATACTTAGTAATTGACAATCTATTGCCTAGTATTTTAAAAATATTTTTAAAATTAGTATCAGATTTGAATTTCAAAAGTTTATTAATTTTCCAATGTAGTAACTCCCTGGCTAACTCTACCTTCTAATTAACCTGGCTTGTAAAGTTGAAACATCAGTTAAGATGCCCCATTCACCTTTCTTTCCTTTTTAAAAACGATTTTAAAATTCATTTTTATTTATTTATATGTATGTGTGCCTATGAGAGACTGTGCACCAAGACTATACAGATGCCCATGGAGGCCAGAAGGAACTGGTGTTGTAGATGATTGTGAGCCAAGTGATGTAAGCGCCAGGAACTAAACCCTGGTCCTCTGCAAGAACAGTAAGTGCTCTTAACCTCTGAGCCATCCTTCCAGCCCATTCCACTTACTTCCCACCCTTATATGTAGATAATCAGAGACTAGAGGATAAGATGAAGCTTATTTTGTTCTCTATTGCTTTCTGGTGAGGGTGTGTTGAGGGGCACACCCTGTGATCAGTGTAGCTGGCCTACTGCTTCAGCTAAAAAAGGTGAACGTATGATATGGAAGTCAAAAGTTTCAGATTTAGAATCTGAACCTAGCTCTCGGGCCAAGGTAGGCTGGCTGCTTATTGGTCCTGTGGTGCTTTCTCCATCCTTTGGCTCTCTGCCTGGACCACTGCTTCATGGAAGAATGCAGTTGATTTACTGTTGGTTGTTATCCCTGCCTCCCAGCTTACTCACAATTGTCACTAGTATTCTCCTCAGCTCTGTGTGCTTTAGAACTTTATTTTTCATTGCAAGTGTGTTTCTAGTGTTAAAATTGTATTTGTATGACATATCACTGCAAAATTATCTATTTTTACTAACATTCAGTGTAAGAAAAATCTGATATAAGAAATTAGTTGGATCGAAAGGAAAATGTTTCTTTAAAAAATATAGTTAAGTTTGAGGGCAGTCTACACAGTGGATTCCAGGGCAGCCAGAGCAACATGCAGTTATGATGGTGTTTTGTGACAATGTTTTTGTGCATGTGTTTCATTGTATCATGTAGTTTGCTCATCCTCACCTCCACTTTCACAGTCTGTTACTTCTCCTCTCCCTTGTTAATCCCTGTCCTGTTTTATTATTTATTTTTTGGTCAGCTTGATATAAGCTAGAGATATCTGGGGATTGGAGTCTCAATTGATATGATTAAGCAATAACAGGACAACATTAAAGTTAGGGATTGAGGACTCAGACCTAGAGTTACCTCTTTGGTTCAGTTCTTGCTCATCCAATTCAATATAGCTATGTAATAAACATTGGGAATGACCCCTTACTGTTGTGTGTCTTTATCACAAATCCTCAAGCAATGGGTCTCTTGTCCTGTAACCCTTCAGGGAAGATTCTATCTATCTCTGTCTGGACATTATAAAATAAAAAGTTTCTCACTGTGACAAAGTGTCCTTGTTATCGGTGGGAATGAGGCGATTGGTATTACTAACTACACAAAGAGTACTAAGGGCTGTGTTTGAAGAAAACTCTGGTCTACTTTGTACCTTTTCAAACAGCAAGCTTGAAAATCAACTTAGACTAAATTACAAGAGAAATACAAGACTTCAGTTGATCAGCCAGAATGACAAGGCTGGTACGAATAGTGATGGGAAAAGACTTTTTTTATTATCAAGAATATGTTGCTAAGGGGTGGTACCAGGAGAAGATTCTGGGATGTGAGGGGATGAGAAGGCAGGCAGAGGTTGTCTTCTTTAGAATTTGCCACTATCCCCACATTTTAAGACAGCAGCAGAATGGCCTCTGGTCTAGAAACTCAGGATAATCAGGAGTTTGCCAGGTGCTTAAAGGAAAGACCAGAAAGGATGTCTCCATGCAGAAGGTCTCTCTGACATGGAGACAGCTGTCAGGCAATGGGCCTGGGGGGCTGGAGACATGATGCATCAGTTGGGGTTTTCTAGGGGAACGTAATCAATAGAATATATGTGTTGAAAAGAGATCTATTAGAGTAGTTAGACCACAGACTGTCGTCTGGCTAGTCCAACAATGGCTATCCCTTGGCAAAATGACCAAGAATCCAGCAGTTGTGTTCTGGAGGCTGGATGTTTCAGTTGGTTGTTGGTTTTTGTTGGCGTTCCAAAGAAGCATGTTCTAATACCAGTAAAGGAATGCCTAAGCAGCAGGGTACATGAACTTGGCAGTGAGAGTAAGCGTGAGCAGGCAAAAAACAACAGCTTCCTCTTTCCATGTTCTTTTATGTGGACTGCTCCCAGAAGGTGTGGCTCAGAGTTAGCGTTGGTCTTCTGATTTCAACTAATGCAGATTTAGGGCAAGTCATCCAACTTTAAGTGATTCTGCCAAGAAAATCCTCCACAGGTGTGCTCAGATGCTTGCATTTTAGTTGCTTATAGATGTAGTCAAGTTGATGAGCAAGATTAGTTACAGATGCTAGTGAGCCTGTGGATGTTCAGGCTGGCCTCTCAGCCTTCAGTGGGGTTGGTTGGTTGACATCACTTTGCCCAAGCACTTGAGAAAATGTTTGTGAGACACAACAAGGGTCACATTGTGCATCTTGCCTTAAGTGAAACAGAAAATTGGATGTATATTGAAGGGTACGCATGAATCAGCCAGGCTGAGTGCTCACCATGCCTACTCTCTAAGCTTACAGAAATCTGTCGTCTCCTGAAGGTGATAATGAAGCAGATTACTGTCAGCACATTGGGGATTGAGGATCATTAGTTTTGGTCATGCCTGCATTTATAGCTAAGGGGTTCACACTGTATAAACAGAAGACATATGTTGGGGATTAAAAATTTTAGCATTTTTTTTTCTTGAAGAAGACACCAGAAAGTGGAAAGATCTCCCATACTCTTGGGTAGGTAGAATTAACATAGTAAAAAATGGCAATCTTACCAAAAGCAATATATAGATT
>JAQHUG010000132.1:4536634-4622568 GCA_028555095.1 Dicrostonyx torquatus
AAAAAAAAAAAAAATCCAAAACCAGCCAAACAAAAAATCCCCTCCAAAAACCAGAAAAACAACTCAATATGTAAGTCAAGGCTGCCTCTTTAAGGAGTCCTGGGAATGTGCCCATCTCTACCTCTGCAGTATAGGGATTATAAGTCTGCACTACTCTGTTCAGCTGCATTATGTGGGTTCAGGGGATGGAACTCAGGTTCTAAAGAACTTACATGCCAAATACTTACCTATTGAGCTATATTCTCAGTTTAGGGCTGAGTTTTTGATTAAATTATGTCCAGATTATAAAGTGAACAGCTGAGTTAGGTATTAAAAAATGAAATAGTAGAGTAAGGACAGATCAAAAGTCTTTGGATAAAAGCTGGGTTGGGAACCAAAATGAACAGTGAGCAATCACAGACAGGAGGAGAGAGCTAACTAATGGGAAACTCTCTTAGATTCTTTTGGAAAGTGGTATCAATGTCCCTGCTGTGGCTCATGTTAGGATCCTCAAAGGCATTATGCAACTTCTGACCCCACGTTTCTGATACCGTTCCCTACTGACCAATCATCTCACATCAAGGGGTAAATCTGACATCCCCAGCAGCTGCAAGCCACTGCCTGGCTGGCATCAAGCAGGTGGTAGCTGCTCTGCCACTAGCAAATGAAGTGTCTGTGAAGGAAGAATGCTCCATCATCCTGCACAGGCCCAGAAATCAATAAGTGCTTGTCGGCCTCATAAGCCCTCTTTGATGATGGATCCAACGCTGCTAGAGGTACTTACATGCCTCGACAATGTTTGTCTTTTGTGGAAGAAAAACAGGGTTGTAAACTGAGTGTTCGCAGAAGGCCAGAAATGCTTTCTTCGTTCAGGGCAGGCCCATGAGGAATGACACAAAGCACACCTATCCAGAAGCATCAGTGACATAGACGGGAAAGGTATTGTGAGAAATCTCGCTCAGGCAAGGGCTGTGTGTGGAGATTCCTGCTGAACCAGCTGCTGCAGCCTGGCTAGTGGGAGCAGCAAAGTGTTCAACCTGATTCCATGTGTGTTCACATTGTCTACATCTTTTGAAGCCTGCTTTCTCATCAATCCCCAGTTGGTCCATGACTGTGTTTTCCAGTGAATTCCTGAGAGCTGACTCTTGTCCTTCTTGGGTGACTTCCTAGCTTATAAAGCATCTTTGTCACCTTTCTGTTACTGTATCCAACTGTGAAATAAACTTACAGAGATGAAAGCTTTATTTTTTCTCGTAGGTTTGGAGGTTTCAGTCTATGGTCAGTCAGACCTATTAATTGTGAAGTGCTCATCTCATGGCCAGGATGCAAAACGAGGAAAGAGGAAGGACTGAGATCCCTTCTCTACAATCAAAACACTTCCCTCTAGGCTCTACCTCTTAAGCTCTCCACTATTTCCCAATAACATCAACTTGGGGAGTAAGAATTGAATTCAAGATAACACTTTATCCCCACCTGAGCAGAGCCACACCTTGTGAAGACCAATTTGGGTGATGGGCTTGCCAACCATAGTCACCATAATGTTCTTTGTAAGAACTCTGACACCATTCAACTCCCATGCCTGCCTCTCATACTGTGAGCAGTTCTCTAATTCACAGATTTTATTAAATATGAATGCAATTTGGGGACAATATCTGAATCCTTGATTTGGAGGAGTGGGGACAACTTTAGTTCATATAGCACAGTGCTACAAGCATAAAACTGAACAAGCAAATTTGATACTAATTTTCAGTTTCTAGGTGAAGAGCATTAGTAAAGTGTCTCCTCTGGTTTGAAATTTCTTGTAGTGGCTGAGTTTATCTGACCATGCTTTGATACCCTCCTGTGTAATCTTGTTTTTTTTTTTTTTTAACTCAGTCTTCTGCCCAAGGATATAACTTCTTTGCTTAAAGATTATTTGCGTCTTTTCATTGATACTGTGAAAAATGTTTAATTTATTTAATTCTTCAAAGTGCTGGTTCCTGCTTTCTGCTTAACTCTGCAGTGGGTGGTTGCTATTGTTCTGCTTCCCCCTGCGTTTCCATTCTCAGGGTCCATCCCATATCTTTTCCATGCCACTCTCACTGCCTGACCTTCATTCTCCTCTCTATAGTGCCTGTTGAGACCGACAGCTTTGGAGACAGGCTGGAGTTTAGTTCTACCACAGTGCTTAGCGAATTACCCAGCATCCACATGCTTCATTTCCCTCATCTCTGAATTGGTACTTAAGACACTTACCTAGGCTGCGGTGATTAACACACGCAAAACTTTACTGCTTGGCTTATGAAATGAATCAGATATCCTCACTCCCTTCATTGACGAGGTAAAAACCAAATTCTATGATAGTTTGTATGTAATTCCACTAAAATTTGACTTTTCTCAGAGTAGCAGCTCAGAGAGACTTCCTTTTCAAGTAGTCATGTTCAGTGTGCGAGCCAATCAGGGCCTTTCTGGGTCTATTTTCCCATTCTGGACTTTTCAGTTAGATGTAACTCTGCATTGTCTACCTTGACATTCTGATTTTTCCATCCTTTCTTTTCTTTCCTTGGAAAGAAATTCTACTCTGTGTATTAATTTTATATCGCTATATAGTGAATCACACAAACTTCATGCAGGACAAGGCACATATGTTGAGAAGATTCAGGGTTTCTGACAGGGTTTAGTTGGGTCTTCAACTCAACGTTTCAACATTGCACCAAGGTGTTGGCTGGGTTGCCTCTTCACTGGGAGGTTTAACTGGGGAAAAATGAGCTCATTCGTGTTGATAGCAAAATCCATTTTCTTGAGAATGTGTGATTGACAGTGCAGGCTTCCTTCTGGCTACTGACTGGAGGCCCTATGACCTACATGTCTTCTTCAGGACAACTGTTTTCAAAGAGAATCCTATTCTAGTCTGTTAAGGTGGAACCATATGTCATAGTATAAATATTGGAGTGGCATCCTTTCAATCATCTTTTCACATACCATTTGTTGGAAGCAATCATAGGCCTGCCTCTTCAGTATCAAAGAGAAGGATATTTCAGAACTGTAAGGACTGGGCAATATTTGGGGATAGTTTAGGGATTGGTTACATGACAAGATTCATGGTATAACATCAAAAGGCATCCCAAACTTTTCCATGACTTAATCTTGTAGTTCTATAAACAAGATATCAAAATATGGTTCCATATTTGATATTCTTAGAAGGATATGACTGTACTAGAAAGTATGAACCAAAGGTACTTACCTGACACATGACTTGAAAAACTCTCTAGAAACTAATAAATGTAAACAAAGTCAACCAAAATTCCAATAATCTTTCAGGAAGTGAAGTAAGGAAGAACAGGTTTAAGATGGTCAGTGGGAAAAGTGATACTCTGGTGTGGGATTCCCCTTTGTATGCTTGAATACGATTGGTTAATTAATAAAGAAAACTAGCTTGGTCTGGTAGGGCAAAAAAATAGAGGTAGGCAGGGAAAACTAAACAATGCTGGGAGGAAGAAGGGCAGAGTCAGAGAGAAACCGTGTAGCCCTGCCAGAGAAGGATGCCAGAACTTTAGACAGTAAGGCACAGACACGTGGCAATATATAGATTAATAGAAATGGATTAAATTAATATGTAAGAGTTAACCAATAAGAAGTTATAGCTAATGGGCCAAGCAGTGATTCAAATAATATGGTTTCTGTGTGATTGCAGTTTCTGGGCAGTGGGAGACAAACAGGCGGCCTTCTCCAACAATACTCATTCAATAAGTGCAGGGAAAAGGCAAATTGCTAAGGAACAGTGCATCTCTTACCTTAGGTTAAAGGGGTGAACTTACATTGTGTCTAACATGAGTGATTTTGTGTAGCAATGCTTGGTGGTATAGAAGAGGACAAGGACAAAACATTTAACCAGGGGTGAAACCTGACAAAGCAAGAATGGGGTAGTTTAGAGAGTAGGGAATCAGAAATCTCTTTGATGTTTGGTTTGTCTCATTTAAGACAGTTACTTTTTTATTACTTATTTTTGTTCTTCAGTTATGAGGGGCTGGGGACTTAGATATGTTTGGTAGAGTACTTTCCTTTCTTACTCTAGAGTCCCATAGTGTTCAGACACTGCATAAACAGAGTGGTGGCACATGTCTGAATACAGCATTAAAGAGGTAGAGGCAGGAAGACCAGAGAGAAGATCAGAGTCTTACTTGATTACGCAGTGAGGTGGAGACCAACCTGGGACACATGAGACCAAGCTTCTAAACAGCAGCAGCGACAACAACAGTCATCCTAACAATAGCGCAACAACAAAATTTCAGTTAAGAGCCATTCCAAATATCAAAAAAGAACTTATAGTACTGTATAGGCAGCCACCTGTACCCAATCATATTATTGGATATTAAAAGTTTCATATATTTTCTTCAGTACTCTCTTTAAGAATGGTTAAAAATCACATGTTCTATCTGATCTCTTTCCTTTCTTTCCCTTACTGAAGATTTTGGTTATTATTATATCTGTTTAATTGGGTCACTCAGAATCAACTTAGAATGTCATTTGGGAAGAAGAGAATTCCTTAATACTCTCATTAGCAAGTATACATATAAAGAAAGGCGAAAGGCATTGGAACAACCTTTGTGGACAATGACTAATGCCTGGATATTTTGTTGAAATGTTAATGGGTCTGATTTCAGAGAAGGCATTAAGACGCTTTGGTATCCACTTGGCTTAAAAGGTTAAGGGCAGAAAAACAAATGTATTCTTTTGTGGAGGAGTTAAACTGAAAGGCAAAGGGAGTGCTTGTCTAGCAGAAGTTAGAAGAGATAATTGTTCATTAGGGAGTTTTAAACCTACTGTGAGTAAGCACAGGGCCTTCGTTAGGCAGCTTCCTGCTTTCTGTGTATAACGGGCATAAAATTTCTCTTCGCTCAATTAGAATAAATTCTGGTTTTTGCACTAAAAATTCTTTCCTGGCTTACTTTGGTTCCCCACCCCCTACCTCCCACCCATTTGACATTTCACTGAGTCATTGTAAGTTTGCTATGGACTGAAAGTTTATGTCTATTATCTTCTTAGGTTGAACTCCTGACTTCTGAGTGATGATGTTGGGATATGGGGCCTGTGTAGGTAATTAGGTCATGAGGGTGTGCCACTCATGAATCAACTTAATGGTGCTGTAAGATGAGGTTCTCCTCTTTCCCTCGACCCCCACTGCCTACTAAGTGAGGACACAATAAGGTGTCTACATACCTGGAAAAAAGCCTTCAGCAGAACTGGTCCTGTAGGAATCTTGACTTTAGACCTTCAAAACTCTAACTGTAAAACAAACTCTTGCTGTTTCAGCCTGTAAGTCAATGGCAATGTGTTACAGCAGACCAGGCTGACCAGAACAACTCTTAAGATGGACTATAAATTATTTGTCATGTAAAGTACTCTAAGTGTACAAGTTCTTAGCGAATACTTTGTACATAGAAACCAAGAACTTTCTGAAATAAACATTGTTAATTTATATAAAAATGCCTTAGGATATACTTATAGTGATTGACATGTATTATGTTCTATTAACAAGTATCCTGTGAGCCATGAATTTAGATGTCAATACAATTACTGTTTACTGTGTTTGTGTTCATTGTGTGTGTAGCAACTTTACTTGATGGTCACAGCATTTTTGGCAGATACAGGTTTTGTGTACCTTGGGCTACTTTCAGACTGAACTGTGACATCTACCTAGTCAAAGCCACACACTTCAGACTTGTCTTCTAGGGAGCCTCTTAAATGTTTCTAAAAGTAGTTAAGTGGCAGAGTATTTCTGTAACAGGTATGAAAATCTTGGCTTGATTTCATCTTATAAAAGGGGACAAAACTCCCAAACTACCAAGAAGAACAAATAAACATCTCAACAACAAGCAAAATAATCTTATAAAAAAGAGGGATGTGAGCCAGGCAGTGGTGGCACACACCTTTAATCCCAGCACTCGGGAGGCAGAGGCAGGCAGATCTCTGTGAGTTCGAGACCAGCCTGGTCTACAAGAGCTAGTTCCAGGAGAAACCCTGTCTCAAAAAACCAAAAAAAAAAAAAAAGAAAGAGAGAGAGAGAGGGATGTGACAAAGAAAGTAGTCCTGTAAGCTTGGGGAATGAGTTGGTTGGAATGGGTTCTAAATGTAATTATGAGATTATGTGACAGAAATGCTGAATTTATCCAGCTGGAATTCTACATGCACCGAGTAGCTCCTTTGTAATTATTTCTCTGGGACACTGGGAAGAGGAAATGTGTGTGTGTGTGTGTGTGTGTGTGTGTAAAAAAGTCTTACTTTCATGGTATTAATGTGTTCATGCACACTATTGAAACACTTCACCTCTTCTGGTGGAATGGTGAGTTTGATTCATAGGTGACAGCCTGGGAGCTGTGGAGTATGCTTGTGCCATTGAAACACCGGAAGTGCCTCATAATCATTGGTTAGTAAAGAGCATAACAAACTTGTTTAACAACGTGCAAGGCTCATCAGAGATATTTGGAGGTCAAGTCTGTGTGGGCTGCTATCATTGAAAAGGACGGGCTACAGATTGGGGCTGGTTCATGAGGTTCTGGCAGTCATGGAAATGTCATGTGAATGTGTTGGAAGTGGAATCTGATAGGTTCACCTAGTGGTGCTTAAGTATTCAGCTAGCAGAGAAAGAAGGATGCCCCAACCCTTCCCTAGATGTAAATGATTCAATTTTCAGGAAGTCCTACTGCATGTAATTTCTAATTAGCTAAATGAGGGTGACTAGAACTTCTTATTCCTCTAAGAGAGTCTTCCTTTTGATAGGGAAAAGAGCTAAGACTTGGAGAATCAGGTCTTACCCACCTGGAGTTACAATGAGGATTCCATATGGGAAAAGCGTACAACTTCGAAAAAAGGCATGCTTTTCGAAAGGTAGAGCATGATACCATTCACCCCCACACAAATTCTGTTCTCAAGGCATTCATTATACTGTTCTGATGTGTGAATCATGGTACTGGCTACTGGTGACATAAAGATGAACAAGCTTCCGTTCTTCATCTACTCTGTAAGAACCAAGTGCTATAAAATAAAAATAAACAAGGCTGGGAGGAGAAGAGGAAACACTTGGATGATCCCAATGAATCTGGAACAAGTCTTCTCAAAGAATGTAACCACTGAGCAGAGTTTTGAATAATGAATTCATTACTAAATTTTATTAGTTTGATAACAAGATAGAAAAGTGGTAAGCAGTCAGACTAGACACTCCATATTCTAGAGTGTGTACAATGATGGCTTTCGAAGATTGGTAAGAACAGAAATTCCAGAAAGGGGTGTCTGTCTTATTTTTCAGTTTGATGTTTAACCAGTAGAGATTGGTGACTTTTAGGAATGGAAGATGGAATGGTTGGGCAATTCCAGAGGATGGATGACGTCCCACTTTGCTTGAAAGGAGGGGGTTAGCATGAGAGTGCTGTTTTTAGAAAACAGTGGTAGGGATCTGATATTTAGGAAAGTACAGAAGTTGGTCTGGCGATTGTTGAACTGAAACTTTTTAAAGCCTCTTTCTTTCTTTTGGGTGTTGATATAAGAGTGGTTCAAAGCTGGCTGTGCCTTTGAAAAGTCTAAACCTGCCTAGGGAAGCCTCCAGGAACACTAAGACAAAGGACAATCGGAGGAAGAATCCCCGCTGCTGTTCCTTAGAGAGTGTAGCTGGGTATCTGAGATGATGAGGTTTGCGATAATGGCAAAGAGAGCGGAACATCTATCAGCCTCTTTGTGACTGCAAGAAGCCCAAACAACCTGCCCTCCAGCAAGCGCATTTCCCTTCTGAAATTCTGTCAAATAAATTCAGGGAGACATGAAAAGAATGGGGATACATCTCACAACACGCACTGATACAGCCCCTAGTTTGTAGCTGGTGTGCAATGAATTTCAACAGTGTGTCTGATTCCTCTGGCATGTCTATTGTGCCAAAGGACTTGTAACGTACAGCTTTGTAGCCATGGCAGGAAGCTCGAGAGGACACCGCACAAGAATGGGACTTCAGATACTGTGCATGTAAGAATGAATGCTCTCCGTAATAACATTCAAGGAAAATTGCATTCTTGCTGGCGTCCCCACATTCAGTCTGACCGATGACAAGAAACGCAACCTGGATTTAGCATTTCATTTGGAGTATCACAGCTCCAGCTAGCTCTGAATGGGTATGTTTTTCAAGACCTGAAGTTTCTCAGTTTCTGAAATGATTGGTATTCCTCTCCTATGTAGCAGCTGCTGGATGGCTTTTATTTAACAAGTGAAGAGCTCCAGTGAAGTGTGGTCCTGGATGTATTTTAAAAACACACATTTCAGGCCTCTCCTCCTTCACTTCAAGTAGCAGATAAAGATTGCAAAGGGAAAGTGACAAGATAGCATTGTGACACTGACTCACAAAGGCCCACGGAATCTGAAGATGCCTCCGCTTGCTGGAAATGGAGCGAGCACAGGGACCGTCACACCTAAGATCCAAACCTTGAGTCACTGTAATGCTTTTGGGACTGCGTATTCTGGGCAACTCAACTTTCTATTTCCACAATTTTTGAAAAGGACTTTTTGTTAGGTATATCTGTTGTGCAGCTACCCCAGTGGGCTTCATAATGGCAGTTTTCAAATATAGCATGGAAGCTGGTTGCTGGGTGATTAAATAGAATTCTCCTTTTGTTAGAATCATTATTTTCACCATGGTTTAGAAATATCTCAACTATTTTATCAATTTAGTGGGAGGCAGAGAAGCAAGACTGTGGCTAGCTTTTAGTGTGTACTTCCCACTCCAGATTTATGACTGCTCTGTTTATTCTGTTCACATGGATGACCCCAGTGCTCTGTCCAGCTTGCATGCATTGCTTTATTTCAATCCCAGTCTGTCATCTAATTCTTTGGCATTTCATATGGGTGGGATGCTGTAACTACTTAAGTGATACAGAATTTTCAAAAACACTTCTAACCTAGTAGGATAAGAGACACGTTCTGTTATAAAGCAATGATTCCTGGGGTTAAATCCTGGCTCTACTGCTTGTTGGTCATGTGACCTTGCATTAGAAATAAAAGCAAGACACAAATATTATCTTCACTGTAAAATGTTCAGCTCAAGGCGTAGTATAGAGTTTGCTCCAGTGGGTGTTAGCTGCGATGTCTCTATTCATCGTTAGAAAAAGAGGGCGCCTGTAATCCACATCCCCTGGGAGTGGATGGAGTTTTCTTCAGAGTGCAGACCTCCATCACAGAGTCTGTGAAAAGCCATCTCCCCTGAGTTTTAGTGCTGCCTGGCTTTGTGTGTCTGTTCTTGATTGGGCTTCTATATTCTATTTTGGGAAGAAGAAGAAAAAAGAAGCACAAATGAGCTCTGGGATAGGTGGGTATGTTGTCATTTGCCCCGCTATAGCTTTAACATTTAGAAAACAATTTCTGGTTCCTAAATTATGGTAAATTAAGGGTTTCAGTGGATTAATCAAGGTGTTCTATAATCTGCCTCTATAGAAGACAGGGAACAATTACACGAGCTAGAAAACATAAAGGCAAACCAAAACATAATGAGAAAAGGCAATTTATTGCCGATTTTCCTATGCTTCTGTGTATGAACTTGATGTATGTAGAGAATAGAAATCAGATTGACTTCCCATCCTCTGGGGGTAGGCAGTGGCTGGAGGATTCTTTTGATCATTTTATTCATTTTGTGTTAAAACTGTAGCTCTTCTAATTTATAGACATATTGTGAATGTCAAGGAAATGTCACCCAAATCATTGAAATACACTGAAATTCATCCTTCGTATTTAAGTAACAGGTTGCCCTGGGCTCCAAGGGAAGTGAGCTTAAATGGAGCTGAGATTTTGACTGTTCAATTTCAGTACTTTAAAGACACAGAATAATCAAGGTGAAGTTCTTAAAAGAAGAGGCTCTGAGGACAGACAGGTAACTATGAAGTATTTCTCGATAAGCCATTAAGTGGCAGATTGGCACACATTACATTTCAGAGTGTGATTTGTTTGGTTCAATGTGAATCACTTTTCCTCTTTTAAATTGAAGTTCAAATCCTATAATGTAGATACTTAAATGAACCCTCCGGGTCACTTAGGCATCTATTTCAGCATTCCTTGGAGGAATTCAACAGTCTGTTATAAAAATTGAATTTTATGTTTCTGTCAATGCCTAAGGAGAAATTTGATTATCCTTCTGATTTTTCCAAGTTCTTTAGCTAAATTGGATTGCTTTCTGGTTTACCCTTTACTTCCTATTGTTGTGATAGTGTTTTATTTGCAAACTTTAGAGTGTGAGCTGATGAGAAGATAAAGGCTGACATTCCTGGAGAAGCAGCATGGAAGCCAAGCCCATGTGTGTGGACATCCCATCCTGACTTGACCACTTGCTGTAAGTTACTTCAGTCTCTTTGTGTGTGCGTTGGAGCTATCAACAATGACCTTGCCCAGGTTGTGGTAGAGTCAAATGGAACAGTGTATGTTTGATGACCCTCAAGAAGATTCTGGAAAAATGTACTCCTCTGTCCATCCCATCAATCTCTGAATCATTTCTTATTTGTTGAGGAAACACAGGACCAAGGATGTGTTTGAATTTAGGATCTTTAATGGTGGGAATCTTAGACTCAATCATTGGTCATAAGGTTGAATCAGAGATTCAACAGTAGGAGATTTGTTATGAGGAATTGGCTCATCTAACATGACGGTTGGATGGGAAAGCCTGAGATCCACAGGCAGGTAGTCTACTTCTTGTGGACTTTAATTAGATCTACAAAATACCTTTATAGAAATACCTATATTAGTATTGACTTAGCAGAGGGAAGTGGAGACTGTGACCCAGTAAAACTGACACAACAAGGAGAACATTAAGCCATCCTTTTTACATTTCTTTATTTTTTTCATGGGAGCAGGTATCTTTTGAGTTGAGCTATAAATGGAACATCTATATTATACCCATTCCCTAGAAGGCTCAGGGGTTGTCATGGAAGTGTGTGTGTGTGTGTGTGTGTGTGTGTGTGTGATATTAAGATCTAGAGGCTGTGAAGGACTGAGATGGAACAGTGTCTCCTGGATATGACAAGATTGCCATACTCATAGGCTCATGGTAGCTATGGTTGCCTGAACAAGATCAAGCCAGTTGACATTTTAGCCACATTGCATCAGGGAGGGGCAACGAGCCCCCCAATTGAGGAACTATGCACAATTAATAGCTACTGGGGGAGAGAGAGGGAGTCAGTTTTCTTTAGGGATGTGGTCCCTGGGAGGTTGAACATGTTCTGGTAGATGCTTGCACTCACATTTTTACATATTGGCGGTACTAATTAGACTCAGTGATTTATTTACAATAAAATGAGGTGAAGGTGAGTGGGGGATTTGTATATGGGGAGAATCTGAAAGAAGTCGGAGATGAATATGATCAAAATATATTGTGTAAGTATATGAAATTCTCAAACAAAAATACTTTGTTTTAAAAGTCAATCATGTTTTAAAGAGAAGTTACGTGTGTGTGTGTGTGTGTGTGTGTGTGTGTGTGTGTGTGTGTGCATATGCTGGGTGTGGAGGCCACAGCCTTGTGCATGCGAGGTAAGTACTGTACTACTCAGCTCTCAGAAGTTACCTTTAGCCGGATATAATATAAAGCTAAGTTTTCCTGAAAAGTAAGGAGGAATGCCTCACTTTCATAAGCTGCAACCAAAATACACCAAAAATTCATGTTTTGCTTTCTGTTTACTATCAGAAATGATCTCATTACATTTTTTTAAAATAAATTTCTGTTTGGCTCGAGAGCCAAGTGAACCCTGAAAGGCAGGACTCCAAGTACTGCTCTTTCCTAGCCCTGACTTTACAAACAGTGCTGGGTGTAAAGTGGACTTCAGAAAGATAAGCCAGTAATGTCTTCCAGAGAGGAGGTGAACCTGGCTTCCTGTTCCAATAGTGTTCTATTGTGTCTGTGTGGCTCCTTCTTTGTCTTCAGGTGTGTGCTGCAGCAGGTCTAAAAGCTGAGATTGGTAAGCGATACTGGAAAAATATATTCCTGTCTTTTCTCCAAGGGAACAACCACATTACTGGAGCTACTGAAGACCAGAGAAACAATTTATTTGTATTGTTAGGGTTATGTACTTACCCTTTTATCTCAAGATATTATTCTCAGAATAATACATGCAATGTTTAAAAATTTATGAATTGTTTAATACATAGAAGATAGTATGTAAGTTATGAAGCATAATAACAATAACTATATAAATGATCATGAATGCACCAGTCAACATGCTGCTATGGTCAAAAATGTCCTGTTCACTTCCTTTTCCCTCACCTTGCTTTCCTCCAGACATTACCATTCCATGATGTTTTGTCTTTATCATTTGCTTCCCTTAGTATTTGACACCAGAGTGCATTTATCCCTAAACGGTACATTTCATTTTACTTGCTTTTAGCTTATATGGATACTGCCATAACACACACACACACACACACACACATTTGTGTGTATATTGTCTTTTTGCGCTATGCTTCTGAGACCCAGCCACATTACATAGAATCATAATGAATGTTCCTCATCTCTACAGACTTTTTCATTGCATGGTTTATAGTTTTATTTATTGTCTATTCTCCTCTTCTCGATGGCTACCAGCTATATTTTTTCTATTTTTTAATCAATGAAATGAATGTCACTCACAGTATAAGCTATAATTGTTCTTGTCCAATTATTCTGAATAATATCCTGGGAAATGAATTTTTCAGTTACCTAAAATTCTTCACAATGGATAAACTGAGGTCCAGAGCCTCATAACTGTTGGTATTAAGGCTTCAAGAGAGGTGTACTAATCTGCATCCAGTCTCTGCTCCCCATCTTCCATCTTTGTATGAAGATGCTGGAACTTGCTTCCAATGAAAAAGGCTAAGTCTCATAATTGTTGGTAAGAATTTGTGGAAATAGAGCTTTTTCCTTTTGAAATAACTATCAGAGGACAGAAATGTATGTCCATTTCCCATACCATTAACAAACAGATAAAAACAAAACCAAAACAGAAAATAAAACAACATAAAAATACAGAGAGACTTAGAAAGCTCTCCTGGGATCAGGAATAAATGCACTCTTTTTTTTTTTTGTCAATGAAAGCAGAGCATGTCTGCATAAAGGTGAATATGATGTGTGACCAGCTAGTCGAATATGACAGCATGAACAATGCATTATCCTTGTCTTCAGCACGCAAGTGTAGGCTGAGAACATAACCACCCCATGCCCCTCCCCCGTACAGCAGCATCCTCTAAGCACCCAATACCACTAGGTCCCCCTGGTCACTGCAGTGTGTCCTTCAGTTTCCTCCTTCTGCGCTCTGCCCCCTGCCCATCCCCAGGATAGGGCCTTTTGTATTTCATAAGGAGAGTCTACTGCTACTGTGGTTTTATACACCTAATATTGTTCATGGAGGGACAGGATGAGAGATAAATCTTAGACCTGTTATTTCCTTACCATGTGCTACAGGATTCCTTTAGCCTCCTGGTCTCTGTTGACTTAACATGATGATGGTAAGGGTTTGCTTTGACAAAAGGTTTAAATGGAGTAAAGCAAGCTGAGTGCTCTAATAATGGTAGTATTACTAAGCTCTAGGCCCTGAGATCTGTGTGTCTTTATGAGGTATGATTTATGGACTTGTGCATGACAACAACTTTCCCAGGTGCCTTTCCACTATCACTTTTCTCAAATACTTTTCTTCCTAGGGGCAAGCTTTTCAAGCTACCCTTCATTCTGAATGTGGCAAAACTGGGATTCCTATTTGAAGTCTAGGCTTATCTTGACAGTCCTGGCTTGCTCATTGTGAGATGAGTGTGAGCTTTGATAAAATTCTTATGGTGGGGTTGAAGAAAGCAGCAACACAGATCAATGGCTTCTCTTGAGTTTCTGTTCTGGCCTTGAAGCTGCTTTCAAGTTACAACACCTGACACTCTCAGAATGTAATGCCTCTCTCTGAATAACCTCCACTCCAGTCCCTGCTCCTTATCCTTGAATGAAGGTCAGTGATTCTGTCTTCATTAAGGGGTAAGAGCAGGTGCTGATGGGAAATGATGGGAAATAATCTTCTCACTTTCTGCTTCCTCACCACGATGCTCCTTCTCTTGGTCCCATATTTAGAATGGGCAACTATTTGTTTTGTGTATTCTTGTCGTGTAGTTTTTCACCTCTTCCTTTATTTACTGGAGTCATTAGAGAGGACACCTAGATGTGCTCCAAATCTGCGTATTATATGCTACTGCTCACCTGAGAAGACAAAGAAATGTTTTATTCCTTTCGCCAGGATTTTATTTTCTATGCAGTATAAGCACATTCTTAATTGTATCATGAATTTAGGGCTCATTAATTTGAAGGAATTGGCCACGTTTGTGACTTTCACAAGGCTCTGAAAATGTTGCCAGTTTTCTTAGCTACACCAGTAAATAAAAATTAGTGCAGAGTAATAAAATGCACAAACTGTGGATGGAGAGGAAAAGGTGAAGCTTGCACCTGTGTCATTTGTGTTTGTCGCTGTGGTTTTTGATGGTCACCATGCCAAAGAAAAGCCATCACGAAACTCCAGCATGCATATTGTGACATCAAGGTGAAAGTGTCTGTCAGTTCCTTTATGCTTTTAGCTTCTTCTGAGATAGCAAAAGATTGATCGGTCCTAAGTCTTAAAATCTCCTGTGCTCAATTTTTTTTTCTTAATACTGGGTTTCATGAAACCTAGGATGTCCTATATCTTCCTGTATACATGAGTATGACTATGAATTTATGAACCTTCTCCCTATACTTCCCTAGTGCTGGGAATTCAGGTATGAGCCACCATGTCTGATTTTATTCAGTCATGGGAACAGAATATCGGGCTTGGCGAATGCTAGCTGTATTTCTAGTCAATATTTGCTCTTTATTTCATTTTTATCAAAGTCTTGTATGTGCATGTTTACATGTGGATGTATCTGAACATGTATGTAAAATCTGAGACTGACAGGTATTTTCCTCAAACATTCTCTACCTTATTATTTAAATAATTTTGTTTTTCTTACTATTGTAAAATTATGTGGATATGTATGTGCATGTGTTGACAGATGCTGGCAAAGGTCAGAAGCATTAGAACCCCTGGAACTGGAGATGAATCATCTTACGGACGATGGAAACCAAAATCAGGTGTCTTGGAAGGACCGGAAGTGGTCTTAAATGCTGAGCCATCTTTCCATCCCATCTCCACCTTAATTTTTGAGAGAGGGTCTTTGATGAATCTAGAGTTCATTAATTTGGCCAGACTGACTGGCCTGCAAACCCCAGGGATCTTCTGTTTCTACCTCCCCAGCACAGGAATTACAGGCATGTGCTTCTTCGCACCTGTTTTTTAAAGTTTTCACTTTAATTCAAGGATATTTGTATCATGTCTTCTTTCCTTGTGGACCTTGAGTAGGAATGGCCCCCATAAACTCATATATTTGAATGCTTGGTCATTAGGGAGCAGTGCTATTTGACAGGGATTAGGAGGTGTGACCTCATTAGAGGAAGTATGTCAATCAAATGTTCAAGCCAGGCCCAGTGTCTATCTCTTCCTGCTGCCTGCCTGTGAACCTGGATGTAGGTAGACCTCTCAGCTACCTCTCCAGCACCACATCCACTTGCATGCTGTCATGCTTCCCAATATGATGATAATGGATTATACTTTTGGTCTATAAACTAGTTCCAATAAAATGTTTTCCTTTATAAGAGTTGCCATGATCATGGTGTCTCTTCAAAGCAATAGAACACTAATTAAGACACTTGTTCCCTCTCCAATGTCCTTTCCTCACTCCATTTCAAATTCATAGGCCCTCATTCTTTAATTATTATCATTATGTATATGAATAAATGTATAAGTACAACCTGCTTAGTTCATTTGATGTTGCTTGTATATATATATATGTTTTTGGGTTGATTACTCGGTATTGGATAATCAATTAGGGAGGTCATCCCTGGGGAAGACTAATTCTTCCTCTCATAGTAGTCATTAAATTCCTGTAGTTCTTTATCTAGGGACAGAACCTCATGAGGTATCTCCCATTCATGTTGACTTGTCAACTGGCATAGTCATGCTTGGTTCTATAAACCCAGCCAACTCTTCTTAGAGAGCTCATGGATCTTAGAGAAGAGCTACTTTGCTACATTAGTATTATTTCATTCTAAATACTTAAGACACACAAGTCATCGTAATTCTTACCCCTCAACAAAGAATCTTATTTTTGTAGAAGATGGAGACCATTACAAAAGGCCAAAATCAGTCAAAATGCAGAGAACAACTAACCATGGGGTGACTGTGATCCCACAACTGGTACATCTACAACACAGCCCTTATAACCTAAAGCTCAGGGAACATTGCAAAGGGCAGGGTAGAATCATTGTCAACAACAGAAGATCAGGCAGTCTGTTGTGAGATGAAACTAAAGCCATGACAGTAGGATTTCAGAAATATAATTATCTAAACAGGACTTGAACAACGACAACATGAAATGATGTGGCTGGACTAGAGCTTGCTATGTAGATGAGGCTGTCCTTGAACTCACAGGGATCAGTCTGCTTCTGCCTTGTAAGTGCTGAGATTCTTCTGTGCTCACTCTCCTTTATATCCTCTTAACTATTGTTCTTAGCTCATCAACACTGATTAAGCTCACCTGCGTTTGAACTTCGTATATGTGCACACATGCAGTATGTACTCTCTGCTGTTTGGCTTCTTCAGCTCTAGGAATATTCCTTTACACTGTGTGAATATATGTCATGGTGATTGGTTTAATAAAGAAGCTGACTGGCCAATAGCTTAACAGGATTAACTGAGGTAGGAAAGCCAAACTGAGAATAATGGGAAGAAGAAGGGTGGAATCTGGAGTGTGGGAACCCAAAAATGTGAGCTTATTCCACCATGTCAGAAGAAGGTCAGAGAGTTCAAGCTTATTTTTGCTCTTTGGAAGTTTTTGACTACAGGTGTGGCTACAAAACAAGATATCCTGATCTAGGATGTGGTTACTTAATGTTTGGACATTAAAATGGTCCATAGAGGTAGATCTGCTCCACCCTGACCAAAGGTCAGAGAATTCAAGCATACTTCTGCTCCGTCTTTGGAAATAGGAGACTTGACTTAGGGAGCGGCTTCCTGCAGGATACTTGGTCTAGGGTGGGTTTACTGCCCCAAATATCAAATATCTTTACTCAGGAATTAATGACTTGATGTCTCAAGCATTGAAACAAGTAACTGTTCTGGTTATCCGTTGTATCATATTAAGGCAATCTTTCTCCTTCTCCTCCACATTCTGTATTGGAGTATAAAAGTGTATGGAAAATTAAACACAGGCAAACTCAGAACTTAGAACTCAAAAAATCAGCATTCAGGATTCACTGAGTTGCCATCCTGCTATTACCCTATGTTTCTGTGTTCCTTTCTTATCTCTGTTCTTCCAACCTAATGTATCTAATCTCACATCCTTACCCTGGAATGTATGAACCTGCCACAGCTAGGATAACAGCAGGAGTCACCCCAAAAAGCTGTTTCACAACACTGGAGTAACCAGCAGATGCAGAGAGAAACAAGATAGCCATGCCATACTGAGAAAAGATACCAAGCCATGTGGGTAAAACATAGATAAAAATATGGACTAATTGAAAAATGTAAGAGTTAGCTAATAATAAGCCTGAGCTATTGGCTGAGCATTTGTAATTAATATAAGCCTTTCTGTGTTTATTTGGAAGCTGTTGATGGGACAGAAGAAACCACTGTTCGTTGTATGAGCACTGCTCAATGTATTTGTCTTATGGGTGCTGTTTTGTAGTTTTTATTTATGAACAAAGTAGTCATACCTATTCTTATTAAAAATCTTTTCTTTTGATGAGGAAGTCTATTGGTTTGTTTCTTTCAGGTAAGTATCTACAGGTGGAATTGCTAGATTGCACGTGGACTGTTTCTTAATTAAGTGTGAAACTGCCTGATGGTTTCCTGAAGCATGGCACCCAGGCTCCTTGCTGTCTGCCTATGTTTCCTGTGCTTGCATTGGTTATCTTGACTCCTGTTTGGAGAGCTATTTCACCTTCAAGCAATAACCTGCTCTTCACTTGCTCTGTGAACTTTTTAGGAAAATAGTTTATACCAGGTTGGCTTCCTCTTTGCTTCATTCACTCCTTTCTATTCTTATCACTCTAATTGTTCTATGGAAAATTGGAATTGTGTCTTGTGTACCATTCACTTGGAGTGAAATGATGTCTTTGGACTTGTTGCCAGTACTGTGTTTAATATTTATTCACACATGCCTTCATTTATTCCACAGGTTCTTATGGGGTCTTCTGAGCAGTTTCCATGCAGTGTGTGTGTGTGTGTGTGTCTGTGTGTGTGTATACATAGATAAATTTGCAAAGTTATAATGCTTAGAGGTCAGCTCATTGTTTCATTGACTAATGGATGACTCTGACTATTGAAAGCTGTTTTATTGGGACTAGGAAGTTATTACTGTCAAATTGGCTATGTGTTCTTTGTTATTACTGTTGTTTATATAGTGAACATCCAGGGGAAGCTAACATGAAGTTGCATCGAAGCTGTTGTTGCTTCCTAAGCAGGAAGCAGTAAACAAGAGGAATGCATATGGATTATTTAATACTTAAGCCACAAAGCATC
Organism: Dicrostonyx torquatus; assembly: GCA_028555095.1. Taxonomy (NCBI): domain Eukaryota; kingdom Metazoa; phylum Chordata; class Mammalia; order Rodentia; family Cricetidae; genus Dicrostonyx; species Dicrostonyx torquatus. Next base: position 4,555,210 of record JAQHUG010000132.1, read on the forward strand.
ATTATCCTAGAACTCAAGTGTAGGAAGGTGTCACAGGAAAGAAAGGACTATCATCAGTACAGTATTTCATTTCTTTTGTAGTTTTTGTTTTGTTTTGGAAAACATTTTATCTTTAATTCATCAAGGATCATGACTCTGTCTCCTCTGGAGCTGAACTGACCATGGAGCTTTCTACTGACTGGCAGTAGACCTTGTGAATTATGGAAAGAGGAAAGAAACCACATCTAAATGATGTGTGCTGAGCAATGGAAAAGAAAAAATTCACTTATTATAATTTTCATGTATCCTTGAACAAACAAGTTTTTAGAATAAGAAAATATTTTAATTAGTCTATTGCTCAAAGTCCGTTGCATTTCCTCCCTTCCTCTGTAATTCTCAGGCAGGAGAGAAGAGTTACTACTTGGTAATTAGTAAAGCTGATACTGAATGAGAAAGCAGTTCTGAAAACTGGATAGGGTTTAACATCTCAGCATGAAGTTGAAAGGCGACAGCTGCCTGTAAATGATTGCCGTTAGTTGAAATCTACACATTAAAGAGCAGGAAACTTCTAAGATTTCTTCCTTTTTTAACATTTTAATGTTCAAGCTGTAAGATAATACAGCACTTTAGGTTGGTGACTTTTAAGGTTTTTTTTTTCTTCCTCAGGAATATGCTAGAGGCAGCTGAGTAAACTTATGTATCTACCAAAACACCTTAGGAAAATATTTATGCTGCATCCTTCTTAGTTAATGTGCCAGCTTTTCTCAGAACACACAGTCACATGTTCTTCTTTGACTTTCACTTTCTCCACTAGAGGATGGGTAGCAGTCGTGGAACACTTAAGTTCCTTTAAATAAACTGGACAAGCCGGGTGGTGGTGGCGCATGCCTTTAATCCCAGCACTCGGGAGGTAGAGGCAGGCGGATCTTTGTGAGTTCGAGACCAGCCTGGTCTACAAGAGTGTTCCAGCACAGGCTCCAAAGCCACAGAGAAACCCTGTCTCGAAAAACCAAAAAAAAAATAAAAAAATAAAATAAAAATTAAAAAAAAATGAACTGGACAAAGGATGGCTTGGGGCTGGAGTACCCACACTGTCTAGGGATTGTAAATTCATTGAATCTTGCAGTGTACAGCGTGTTGTAGAGAAAAAATGGAAAATATGCAACCTACTCTCGGTTTAGAGGAATTTTAGATCTGGATAGTGCTTTGGAAGAGTGGAGTGACACATTTGCATATTTACATAAATAAATGCAAATTTTGTCATGGCAGGGAGAGACCTGAAATAACGTGAAAAGGAGTCTTTAGGTGTGATTTTATTATGAGTTTAACCTACTTTTCATGATGAACCTTGGTAGAAACATTTTCCAGCTCCAAGGATTTTATCTGAAGTCACTGTTAAGGTATAACTATATTGTCATTAAATTAAAAGGTATCCTATATTTTAATTACATGTATTTTGGAAAATACTGTGTAGTAAGAGAGAATGCCAATGAACAGTAAAAATCACCAGTCATTCTCTCCATTATCTGTATTTGCATATGACTGTGTGTTCATGTATGTATGAGCATCTGATTTATTAATTTGTACAAATAGAATTATAAAATTTGTAACTTGCTTTTTAAAAAACTTGACAATATATTATAAACATGTTAAAGAACCAAAGATATCATAGTTTCACATAGCTAAATTAAAGCATATTTGTTAGTTGTTCCATGCTGCAAATTACTGACTCCCTTTTGTTGAGCTTTAGATCATTCCCAGAACTCGATAAAATTCTTTGGTTTCTACTACATTCTCAGGACATAGTCTATAGCACAGAGTTTTTGGGTCAAATGATAGGCTCTTTGAATTTTTTTTTTAAATATGTAGTGCTTAAATAGTCAACATAAAGCTTGTGCCCTTTATCCTATCCTCCCAAAGTGAAGGAAATCTGTTTTTTTATGACAGGATCTCTTTGTGTAGCTCTGGATGTCCTGGAACTCACTCGATGGACTACTTTGTGTTTCCGCAACTTATCTCACACAGTGGTTATGTGAACTTGTGAACTCCTTTTATGCTGTGTATGACTGTTGAGTTGGGTGGAGTCTAGGACAAGAGTGAGTGGGTTTGTTGATATGAGGTGTTTATATTTAGGGTTTGGACAAACGTGGGAGTGGAGAATGCTTCAGTTGTGACTATTCTAGAGATAGGGAGACATTGTGTAACTAATAGTTGAATGCTGTTCTAGTATTGCCTTCATAGTTTCCACTAAAGCAAAAAAGATTCTTATAAAGCTGGGAGGGTATTAACCAATTTTAAAGAGGAAGAAACAAGTGGAGATAAGTCAGTTATCTTGCTCCAGGAAACATGATCTTTAAGGGGGCTAAAACTGGATACCAGGGTTACTGATAAGAAAGGGTGTATTCTTTTTATTGTTTTAAATTTTCCAATGAACAATCATTCTTTGGTGTGGAATCTTTGATTTCTATTTGTAGGCTTTGAATTCTCTTTTAGATTGACAGATGCTAACATGAAGTAATTAATTTACTCTTCTCATTTTTATTTATTTTAATTTTTTGTTGTTTTTTAATATTTATTTTTTGAGAATTTCATACCATGCATTTTGATCATATTCTTTTGTCTCCCTGAACTCCTCCCAGATACTGCCCTATTTCTCTATTCACCAGTTTCCTGCTCTTTCTCTCTTAAACAAACAAACAAGCGGCAAATAAGTCAAACCCAATAAAAACCAAACACACACACACACACACACACACACACACAAACACACGCACGCACACCCGCCCACACACACACACACATACATACATACACAGAGACACAGACACATAAATGGCGTCTGATTTGTGTTGGTCAACTGTTCCTGAGCCTGGGGCCTGTCCTGGAGTGTGGCTGTCTTAATCAATGTTCTGTTGCTGTGAAGAGACACTATGACCATGGTAACTCAAGGAAAGCCTTTAACTGGGGCTTGCATACAGTTTCAGAGGTTCATTCCATTATCAGCATGGTGGCACACAGGCAGACCTGCTGCTGGAGGAGCTGAGAGTTCTACACCCAGATTTGTAGGAAACAGGAAGAAAGAGACATTGGGCCTGGCTTGAGCATTTGAAACCAAAAACCCATCCACAGTGACACACTTCTCCAGCAAAACCACACCTCCTGATTCCTGTCAATTAGCTCCACTCCCTAATGGCCAAGTATTCAAATATATAAACCTATGGGGGCCATTCCTACTGCCATTGATATATACAATGTCATTATATTGAAGAAAACTTATTGCCCCTCTCCTAAAAGAAAATAGCTTCTTGGCTAGTGCTGGGACTCTGTGTACAGTTCCCTTTCTCAATGCCATGGTTTTGCCTGACTTAGGCTTGAGAGGATCTTGTAGGTGTTGTCACACAGAGCAAGTTTCAACAAACAGGAAAACTGAAGTAACATCTTGCATTCACTGTTTTTAAAAATAGATGTCTTAACTTTTACTTGGAAACAAGAAATTTTCCTTTTGTAGTTAGGAAAATGTTTTAGAATTATTTCTTTTTATTTTATTTTGAATGTGTGAATATTTGTCCAAATGTATGTTTACAACTTGTCTGGTACCCATGGAGGCCAGAAGAAGATGTTGGATTCCTTGGAACTGTACTGATGGTTGAGAGCTGCCATATATGGGCTCAGAATGGAATCCAGGTCCTCTAGAAGAGCAACCAGTGCTCTTAACCACTGAGCCTACTCTCCAGCTTCTACAGAATGTGCTTAAAGAAATAGATTTTTAACATTGCTTTTGACATCTAATATTGAATGTAGAGAATGAGTGTTGACAGAGTTAGGAGCTGTAAGAACAAAGATTGTGTACTTTGAAGATTGCATGCGACTTCAGTCCACCTGGAATTTCTAAGGAAATGTTTTGATATATCTGAATGCATTCAGTTAAAAATAATAATGCATTTTTTTCTTTTCTCCCAGAAACATTTATAAAATTGTAAGTCAATTTTTCACTCAAATAACATTGAAGTAGTTTACATCTTCCAGGAGGCAATTTATTTATAGCTAAATTATTTCTTAAATATCAGCTTTGATTTTTCACTTTTTGCTTATCAGTTTATAAAACAGTTAATAAACTTATTTAAAAGTATAACTACTACAACTTGACATTTCATAATGGTTTCCAATCTTTTATATGAGAAGTAATACAAATTATATTCTTGACTGATAAAATGAAACTGACATTATACTAATAGTTTTAGTAGTTTCTAGCTTTGTTTTTCTTTGCATGTGGAGAGAGCTGCCACCAAAGAGACCAGGCAATAGACTGGTGGTGGGGGCATGGCAGTCGCTTGGCGTTCCTTCCTGGAGATCTTGGACTGTTTGCACGCCCTTGCTCCTTTTGAGTGATTTTAAAGACTACATTTGTTGTTCACTTCACTTTGGAAACTGCAATTCATGGAACGGGCAGTCCTTATGGGATGCTATATGAAGATAGTCATTGATATTTTATTAAAGGTTTGAATGTTTGGGACTTTGATTCTCTTTTTTCTTCAGCTCTGAGTTTGAAAGTAAATTAAGAACTAAACAAAAGTCTCTGCAGGGACTTTTTAGCTTCCTGGCTTACCAATGATGTTTTGAAAAACCTTATTCTTATTAAGCACTACAGTTTTTCATTAGATTTCAATAGCTTTTTTTTGGGGGGTCTGACACTTTGTAAGTAACTGATTTGTACAGCAGGAACGCTGCACTTCACTGTGGCTTAATATTAATTGTCTATCTTAGCACAGCCAAATAGCATTTAAAGCAGTGCTTTGAAGAGCATTGCCACGAAGAGCGGCCTTTTCAGTGGTGCAGAGAAATCATTTAGAAGTGACATTAATTCTTTAATGAAACCCTGTTGGGGAAACTTGTAATGGTTCAGGTCTTTCTCTCTCTCTCTTTTTTCTTTTCCTTTTGGGAAAAAGACTTCCAAGCTATTTTTTTTTTGTATTTTTTAGGCACATTTACACTTTTAGATTTCTGTTTAATTCAATATACCTGATGCATTCATATCTTAGGGTTTAATGCTAATAGTTTCCAATCACAGCCTTCCTGAAAGCCTTGTTTGTTGGATATTGTTTTGCTGTGATCATCATATCTCTGCAGATTTCTCACCAACAACCTATCTTGAGGCCACAACTTTCCTAATCCATTTTAGTTTCTTGACCCCATGTATTTCACACTTGGTTATTACTTTTAATTTAGAGTTGCACTTAAAAATTTTAATTTGAGAGAAATTTATTGTTTAGAAGTTAACTTTCAAAAACAGAATTGAAGCTGGCTATGTAGCTTAGTGGTAGAGAACCTGCCTAGCATGCACAAGGCCTTGGGGTCAATCCCTATCATGAGAACAGATACCCGATTGTTTTAAATTGTCAGCTTACGTGAATCAAATAAATGAATGGTATGATATTCCTTTGTGTCTTTCCACAGTTAGTTCTCTAGTCTTTCAGAAATGCAGAATATTTATTATTAGTTTAGGAATGTCATGTGACTCTGGCCTTCTAGACCTGCCAACATTCCAGCAGCGCCTTCATTGGATGTGCTTCATCACTGGTATATCTGACCAATGGTTCTCTAACAGTGCTAGACAGCAATATTTTAAATATTTTTCTTTTAAATTAAATATCATGTGATATCATGGCCATCTGTGTGGCTTTCTGCCCCACACAGTATTGGCTGGTCTTTCTCAGGTATATTTGTTTACTTGCATCAAGTCTAAGAAGTCATCAGTCACATCTTGGATGTCCACTGGGGGTGACTCAGTCTCTTTTCTAATATATCTGCGTGGATCTGAGTTTCAAACATCACTTCTTTTGTGTTGGTCAGAGCAGGTCACTAGTTTCAAAGTGATGGAAATACACTCTACTTCTGATGAATAGAAAATATGATTTCAGTGTGTTTTAGATACATGTCCTTATTAGATCTGTAACTTATAATTGTAAGGTGACAATAAATATGATAGCAGAGACACAGCAACAAGAAAACTGTATGCCAGATTTAGCAAAAGTTCAAAACTTGTACACCATCAAAAAAAGACGAGCTACAGAATGGTAAAGAATAGTTGATAATTATGCATTTGACAAGAGACTTTTATCCAGAATAGTCTTTTGCAACTTAACAAATAAATGAATAATTTAGTTAAAAAATAGGCAAAATCTTAAGTATTTCAACACAAAATTATATCAATACCAACTAAACTCGTAAAAGAGGGTCATCATTAATTACTAAAGAGATATAAATAGAAATCACAAAAGGATAATACTTCACATACATAAAAATACTGACTTGGATCTACAGAAATTTGAAGCATTGTACAATAATGTTGTACAAATGTGAAATGGTGTAGTCATATGTAAAACAGGTAGACAGTGACTTAAAACGTTAAGCACAGTGGTACCATGTCACCTAGCAATTATATTTCTTGGTATATATGCCCCAAAGACTTGAACACAAATGTTAAGCAAAAACTGGTATACAAATACTACTAGCTGTACTATTCACAAAATCCAAAAGTAAAAACAACAAAACTATTCATTAACTGATGAATGGAAATATAGAAAAATATTACTCAGCCATGTAAAGGACTAAAATAGTAACATATAATTCAGCATGAACCTTGAGGACATAATGACAAGAGAAAGAAGCCAAACTCAAAGGCCCAGTAAGGTAGTCTGAAAGAAAATGACCCCGAAGGTACTCTTAGGTACTATTAGAAGGTGTGGCTTTCTTGAAGTAAGTATGGCTTTGCTGGAGGCAGTGTGCTTTGAGGTCTCTTATGCTCAAGATACCTTCCAGTATCTCAGACCATTTCCTGTTGCCTGTGAGTCAAGATGTGAAGACCCTCAGCTCCTGCTCCAGTACCATGTCTGCCTGTATGTCACCATGTTGTACTGTGCTGATAATGGACTAAACCTCTGAAAATGCAAAGCAGCCCCAATGTTTTTTCTTTATAAGAATTGCCACAGTCATGGCAATCTCTCCACAGCAATAGAAACCATAACTAAGACACCTGGTTTGTTGGTTGACTGTTTGACTGAGATATTCAGAATAGGCAACACAGAGACAGAAAGTTAGTAATCACCAGGGATTGAGGGAAAGGGGAAACTTGGGTTGACTGCTTATTGGTTAGGAAGTTTCCATTTTTACTGTCAATGGCTTGGAAGTGATAAGTATGGATGTTTAAATCACCAGTGCTTTCAACATTATTCCCAAAAGCACATTCTTCCTCCTTTAAGGCACAAAATTCTCAACCTTTAGACAAGATTCCATTTAGCACTTGAGATATAGAACTCATCCAAGAAAAAGTTTTGTTATAACTCTGGTGTTCCAGTGAATGAAAAGTTGGGTGGTCCCAACTAACCCTTGAATACAAATTAGGCCCAGACTAGCATCTTTGCTGTCTCTGTTCTGGCCTGTGAAACATATTGATCTTCCTTCAGTCAACAGCAGAGCGCCTTCCTGTCAGACACTAGCTATTCATCTCAATGGAAAATTACCTGTCTGATGAATTTTGTCTTCAGTGTAGTGGAGACAAATGATGTTCTACAGGGAAAAACTAAGTTAGTAGACTGCAAAATTTTTAGTAACGAAATCCTCTAAAATTCTGCACTCAACTCTAATATTTAAAGTAACAATTTATTTTCACAAATTTAGTTTGGTTCATGCTTACAGGAAATAAAGTTGTTGAGATATTTTCTCCAAGATTTTCAATGGGTAGTCATAGTTACCAATTGTAGCCACATCAGTCTGGGTAGTTTATTTGCTTCTGTATTTTGGTCTTAGTTGAACAAAATTAAGACAAGTTTAAGACACAAAGAAAATTAATCTTAAATCATAGAAGTTTGTAATGGCTGACTCTAGGTCTTTGAGATTCTAAAATAGATATGTTGAGAAAATATTTTGTAATAGTAATTTTTTAACTGCAGCTTTAAACTTTTTGGATTATCTTCTTTGAAAATTTCATACATTAGTGCTGTATTTACATAATTTCCACCCATTCTTCTCAACCCTCTAATTCCTCCTGTGCTCCTCCACTCTCTCTCAAATTTATGACCTCTTCTTCTTTAAATACTATTGTTTCAACACATGTGTGTGCAGTATCTCCTCCTTCCCAACCTACTTGTAGAATCCATTTAGTGTTGCTTGTATCTATATGTTTTAATGGATATTATTAGATAACCAATTAGACAATACCTCCCCAGGGAAGAGTAGACTAATTTACCATCTCTCAGCAGTTATTAGTTTCTTGTAGTTTTTTTTTGGAGTTCCATGAGAACTTCTTCATTTGTGTTAGCATGTCTATCAGTGTTGCCATTGTTCAGGTCTTTATTTTCTGGCACACTGCTGAAGTATCATAGATGAAGCTTCCCTGTTATTTCTAGGAGACACACTCTCATAGCAGACTTCCTGCTTCTTTGTTCTTATAATCTTCCTGCACACTCTTCTGTGATATTCTCTGGTGTGGAGATTGTGTTGTACATGTGTCATCTGGGTCTGCGAGTGCCACTCTCAGTTTCTCTCTGCATTTTGACCAGCAGTGACTTTCTGTGATGGTCTCTCTCTGCTGCAAAGAGAAACTTCTTAAGTCCAACTAGACTACTACTGTTGGCTACAGTCAAGATATGAGTGCCACTATTGCCATACAGGACATTTTTTTGTGGTTCATGAGTGTCACAGCTGGATAGGGTGATTGGTTGCTTTCCTTGGCAGCTTTGATAATGTCTTCCTATACTATGGAAGCTAGTCTTAGGGAGGAAGTTTTCAGGTCAGATCCAGCTTACATCCTCTGAATCCTGTGTCTGAAGTGCCCCATGTCTTTACCAGTAGGAACTTACTTTAAATGTCTGAGAAGCAACTAAGGGCAACAACAATAGGCTCTCTTGTTTTGTGAGTCTCTTGAACTCTCTTGACCAGCAGCTCAAAAGGAGGTTCTTACACCTGTCCCTGGGATTTCTGCCAGGTAGTTTATGGAACCTGGAGTAAATACTATCTTTCTAAGTCACATAACTTCACTGAAGCCCTCTCTGTCTCTCTTTTTCCCTTCCCTCCCTCTTTCCCTCCCTCCCTCCTTCTCACCCTCTATACCTTACTATCTCTCACAGTTAAAGTTTGCCTTAAATTCATTATATAGTCTAGGACAACCTTAAACTTCTGATCTTCCTGCCTCCACCTGCTGAGAACCTAGCCATGTGCCATCATACCTTATGTAGGGCTTATGCATTTCTGGGGATCAAAACCAAGGATTTGTGCTTGCTAGACAAGCACTCTGTCATAATTACTTTTCTATTGCAGTGAAGAGACATCATAACTATGGCAAATCTTATAAAGGAAAGAATTTAATTGGGTCTTTCTTCCATGTTCAGAGGTTTGGTCAATTATCAGCATGGTGGGAAGTGTGACAGCACACAGGCAGATCTGGCACTGGAGAAGGAGCTTGTAATTGTCTGTCCTGTCCCATTAAGAGAAGCCCTGCTGACTCTCTCCCCCATCCACCACTGAGGCAGGAGGATCATCCTTTTACTTCTAGTCTGAGCTCCTTCCTTTCTGTCTCTGTCCCAAAGAGGTAGCTGCTGCTGTGGCTCCTCTCCTCTCCCCATCTCCCATCTCCTCCCACTTCTTCTATCTTCTATCTCCCTTTCCTCTCTCTCTCTCTCTCTCTCTCTCTCTCTCTCTCTCTCTCTCTCTCTCTCTCTCTTCCCATACCCCTTCTCACTCCCTCTCCCTTTCCCTTCCATAACCCACTAAATAAATATCCAGCCTCACTCTGCATGGCATGCCTATCCATCCTGCTCTCTCACCCACCATGGGGTACCTGCCTAAGACCCACTGGCTGGGCCAGCAGGCCACTTGGGGGCTCCCTGCCCAGGACCAGCTGCCTTTGTGGACCTGCAGCATGGTCTCATGGCCTGCTGCCAATTGCCACCACTTGGGGAACAGTGCCGTTTTAGTTAAACCATTACAGAGCTGAGAGTTCTATACCCAACTCCACAGGCTGAGAGAGCCCCTGGGACTGGCTTGAGCATTTGAAACCCCAAAGCCCAACCTGGTGACATGCTTCCTCCAACAAGGCCACATCTCCTAATCCTTTTAACTAATGTCATTCCCTAAAAATTCAAATACATGAACCTATGGGAGCCATTCTTATTCAAACCACTGTGTACTCTATTTGCTGATGTACACTCCTGCCTTAAATGACTCTTGATAAAAAGAAGTGTGTCTGTGATTGGAAAGGTGTACATATACATATATTATAACAATATGGAATAATGTAAGCAATAGCTAAGAATCAGAGTGCCTACTATGCTTTAGACATAGCTATAAACTCTGATTTAAAAAGTAGATCTATAAGTAAGAACAGAGGTGTATATACACATGACATGTGAAGAAGATGGTTTGCATGGTAGACCAGTGTGAAAATGAGGGAAAATAATGGAAGCCTAATAAGTGCTATTGAAGAGATATTTGCATTCCTATAGAGACCTGTGCATAGATATCAGATATGGACATATCTATCCATCCATCCATCCATCCATCCATCCATCCATCTATCTATCTATCTATCTATCTATCTATCTATCTATCTATCTATCTATCTATATCTATCTATCTATCTATCTATCTATCTACAGTTGAGGCTCCAAAATATTGTCAGAAACTGACCCCAGAAACTGACTTAGGTAAAAGAGGCTTTTATTCTTTATAGAATGATGTTTTGAGACCGTGGATATTTTTGACTATTTGTTCTTTTCAAACAAAAAGTTAAATAAAAGCATATTGGTGATGGCACATGGAGAATGTTGCTCTGTTGCATTGTGGTAGGCACAGCTGGGTCTGTGTAGGTTGGGCTTGATCAAAGAGTTTGGGAGAGCTCCCCTTAGGCTTCAGGGAGCTGTGGGGAAGAGAGGGCAGGAAGATGATAAGAGCCAGAGGGGATGGATGGCTCCAAGGACGCAGTGTCCTCCAGGCACAACAGGACCAAGGCACGCATGAGCTCACAGAGACTGTGGTAGCATGCACAGGGCCTGCACAAGCCCAAGTGAGATGGGGGTCCCAGTGATGAGGGGGGAGAGGATCTGGGCTTCCCTCTCTTATTAGAAGCCACCTGCAATTGAAACCCAATGGCAAAGGGAAAATGAGCTTTCGTTCAGTGGAGTCTTAACCACACTTAAGGGTAGGCAGGGTAGGCTCTATGGCCAGGAGTCAATGGCAACCACAAAATAAATTCAATAGTATTTTTGTAGGCTTTGTGACTCATATTGTTTTGTTTGGGCATTTTTAAAAATCTCACTGTTGTTTTGCTTCTATATTATGTTTTCTAATTTTGTTAGTTAATGAGAATGTATCTAAAGATTAGAAAAAAAAGTATTCTACTTACTGAGAAGAGCTGCTATAGGAAAAGAAAATAAATTTTTTTAAAAAAAATTTAATTACATATAACTGTGTGTTTTTGTATGCATCCAGAAGAGGGTGTTGGATTACACTGGAGCTGGGGTTACAGGCAGGTGTAAGCTTAAATGTGGGTGCAGGGAATTGAGTTGCTATGGCCCACATGTGGAGGTCAGAGGACAACTTGCAGGAGTCAGTTCTCATCTTCCAGGTGGATTCTAGTGGGGACTGAACTCTGGTCCTCAGGCTTGGCAACAAGTAACCTTACTCACTGCACCATCTCACCAGCCCTGGGTTTTGTTTTTCGGCTTTTTTATTTCATCATGACTGCAGATTTATGTTTTGTTCTTCTTCTGTTGCTGTTTTTCTGGGAAAGAAATTTCAAAGCTCTAGGCTTCCGTACTGGGTCATTAGGCTTTTTTGTCAGTGCTTGTACTGCCTTTGTCCAGCTTTGCTTAATGCAGCTCAACATCTCTTTAATGCCCCCCTCCTTTGTATTCTTCCAGTGCGGTGGTGGAGATGGGACAGCCTGTGCAGGTGAAAGAAGAGGAAGGCGAAGACTATTCTGTTTTTAAATCACCTACAGCTGGAAGTGTCATTCAGCAGGTCTGGTGACTTGTAAGATCCCTTGGTCCCTGCATCCATCCTTCTTAATTTACATCAGCACTCTACATCTCTCCATTCCCTGGGGTGGTTGTTTGTCTTGAGTCCTAGTCTGTTGTGTGTGACTGCAGGAGAATGCCAGATACTTATTGGATGTAGTGGTTCATAGCATCATCTCAACACTTAGGATGCTGAGGAAGGAGGATCACAAGTGCGAGGCCAAACAGTTAATCAACCAAAACAGCCAATCAATACATCAAGCAAGCAATTAAAAAAATAGAAAATTCATAAGGAAATTTCTCTCAGAATCCTGAACTTTGATATCTGGAAGTCCAACACGAAAGTGCCAGAAATGCCAAGGCCTTCTTGCTATTCTATTTGATGGCAGAAAATGTGTGTGTGTGTGTGTGGTGGGGGGGAGCCTAAGAGAACCCAGTTAACTTTTATAATAAACAAGGCCACTCTGATAATCATAATCTTACACCTGTGGTGGCAACATTAGACCATGCCTAAGCGCACAGCCTTCCCGACCAGTCACTTCACCAGCATTCCAACTTTAGGTACTTTTCCCACAAGTGGACTTTGGTGGGGCCATCAAATCGCAGCACCCTGCGATTGTATTTCAGTTTTCTGAATTCACATAGAGTCATCAGTATGTAGCCTGTGGAATTTTTTGTTGCTGTTTTGGCAAACATGAGAGTCTCAGCTCTAAGCTAAGATCACATGCAAGAAATACATTTTTAGAAAATACATTTTTGATTTATTTATCTGTACAATTGTTTTCCTGAATGCATGTATGTACACTACATGTGCGTCTTGTGACTGAGGAGGTCAGAGAGGGAGGTGGATCCTTGGGGCTGGAGTTAGAGAGGGCTGTGCACTACCACGTCGGTGCTGGAAATTAAACCCTGGTTCTCTGTGAGAGCAGCAAGTCCTCTAAACCTCTGAGCCATTTCTCCAGCTCCAGAAAATAAGGTTTTTAAGTAAACAAAATACTGAAATGACTCAAGGGAACTAAGCCAAGATAAAGACTAAAGGAGCCTTGGCAGAAAACAAAGATGTAAGTTTAGAAAGCGCATATGAGCAACGTAATTTAGAAAGTAGCATGAGCAAAAATTTTTTATTCATTTGTAGAACCAAATTTTCTTTATTTTTCAACATAATTGGGAATTTATTCTATTGAACAGTAATTGCTTTGCTTATCTTTAACAACTGAATCTTCCAAGGTACAACTGCCCAGGTCTGTGATGCCAGCACCCAGGAAGCCGAAACAGGAAAAATACAGCTTTCAGAACAGCCTGGGCTTCCTGAGGAGAGCCCTGCCTTGAAAACCTTGTCTATGATGAGGAAAATGAGGCACAAATATTTTGAGTGTCTTGCCCACAGTCATACAACTAACAGATATTGGATGTGAGGCTCCAACCCAGGAAGTCTGATTGAGCCCATCCTCTTTTATATAAGTAAAACACGGCTGCTACTTCTTCGGATATTAAAAGGATAACAATTGCACAAAGAAAGAACACGCTGCAAGGAACAGTTCAACAGTGGAAGATCCTGTAATAGGTTATGAGAAGAGAAACATTCTCATTTGATGAAAGGAAAGGGAAGAAGATCCTGTGAGGAGATGAGAGCCCCGTGACCGCCTGGCCCAGGCATGGACTTCTAAGAGCTGTATGGAGCGGTATTTAACGCTGACAGGAATAAAACCGTCCATCTTCTCTCCCTTTCTTGTGCATACCCTCGGACTCTTCTATTATTCAGCAGTAACTGCAGCTCTTGGACTCTGAAAAGTCCACTGATACCGTTTGATCTCTGAGAAAAGATGCCTCTCATTTCAAATGATACCCTCCCATTGTTAAGTGTGTAACATAGCTAAAGAAATTGCCTTTGCTGGAGGAATCCAGGAGCTTAAAAATAACCTGTGTTGGGATTAGAGGAGTTTTTGTATAAAGATACCCGAGGAGAGGAGGAGGGAGTGTGTGCAGGGCACAGCCATCTGGATTGTATGTGATGAGTGACAGTTTTCAACTGTGCTGGGCATGGGTGCAGTCATTTATTTTGTACAGAAATTAGCTGTCGACAAGGGAGGTTTTATATCAGTGTGAGGTACACCGGTTTGTTACTTTAAAAAACCTATTGCTAGCAAACTGGAAATATCCTTTAAATATAAAGCGTTTATTATTTAGAGAAATCAGTGGCCATGACTTCTCTTCCCTTGACCTGTGAGGGGTGGTGGTGAGGGAAGGGAAGGCAGTAGTGGGTGGGAGATTTCCACTAGAAGGATTTTAAAATTAAAATTTAATTTTAATTTAAATTTTAAATTCAAATATAAGTATAAGGAAAAAATCTAAATCACACAAAGGAATCTCAAAGTACAGATGTATTCTGGCAGAAGTATATACAGTAATTCTCATGCTTAAATGAACATGCTAAAGACACATAGCAGCCAATACTTTGAAAATGAATATGGCTAGGAGATATTCACTGAAAGCTATGCTGTGTCTTCATTCCAGCTGTGCCTTGTGTAGGCCCTGCATGGTTGGTGAGCAGGAATTCGTAAGCACTCCTATAAGTCCCATGACTGGCATGTGTGTATGCATCTTATTGGGTGTACAGAAATAACATAGAATATAGGGTGTTTTGGACTATTGTTCCTTATGTAGAAGTCTAAAATTCAAAACACTTGAGAACACTGGATTGTAACAGGATTCCACGTTGTTGAAGATAAAATCATCTCCAGCCAGGTGGATAAAAATGGAGGCAGTACAACCTTCAGTTCGAATCGGAATCTCTGTCTGCCCCTTTCCCAGCCCTTCTAGCAGATGAGCAGAACTGCTCTCTGAGGCAGCATGAACTGGAACATCCTGCTGGCAGTTTCTGCTTCAACTTTTTCTTTAATATAGGGAGAGAATGGGCCTCTCCAGGGACTCTATGGCCTGGCAGCCCAGGAAGGGCAGGGTGTGGGGGGCCTGGCTGCTGAGGCCAAACGCTTCTGCTGGGCCTTTTATTTCAATATTGAAACACTCCAGAGAAAAGGGTCCGTCTCTCCACCTTTTAATGTTGCTCAATCATTTCTTTTTACTTCTTGCTTCAGTGAGCACAGTATGTGGCTTGCCGAGAATCTATTAAACAGAAACCCTTCACTATTTTATGGATGGATTTCGGAGAAATCTGTAGTCAGTGCATGTTTCTCAATTCCTCCATAGCGGCCCTCATTCTCTACATTTTGGAGAGGGCATGTAAAAAATTGGCTTTTAATTTCTAACTTAACAAGTGACAGAATATTTTGACATTAGCAAATGAAGGGAAATGTTTCCTATGACATCAGTGACTTGTATTAGGAGCCAGGCTTTCTGTAGTGGTCAGTACCGAGTGGACTGTGACAATCCAATAGCACTACTATTAGAAGTCAACGACATTTTTGTTGAGACCTTCTGGGAAATGAGATCATGAGTTGCTCGCTCTGTGTGGTTGAAAATACTCATTCAAGCTCCTACTGTCTCCTCACCCCCTTTTTGGTCTATGTATTGATAATTTTATGTCCTCTCTTGGATTTGGCATACGGCCTCCCATTTTCTAAGGGCTACGCAGTGTTTTACCAGCATCTCTACTGGTTTGAATGCTGTTTATCCCCTGAAGATTCTTGTGATGGAGCCATGGTCCTCAGTCTGTAAATGCTAGGCAGCGGTGGGGCAGGAGAGCAGTGGGCCTGAGGTCCTTAGCTTACTGAGGGTGTGCCCTTAGAAGAGGTAAAGGCAGTGCCATGGGATCCGAGTTAGCTGTTACTAGAGTGAAGGCCACTCTGGAAAGGTCCCAGTTTCCTGCAACCTGAGCTTATGTTTTCACATATACTCCTGTCACAGCAGTGAGGACCTCGCACAGAAGGTGCCAGGCCTTGAGCCTCCAGAATTATGAGCTAAATAAACTCCTCTTCATTCTTCTTTTGATTGACAATTCTATATAGATATATGATGTGTTTTCACCACACGGACTCCCATGACCCTTTCTAACCTACCCCTATTCCCACAAAGCCCCTTTTCCCCAGGCCTCCCTTCTAGTTCTTTCTTTTCTTTCTTTTTTGTTTTGGCACCGAGTCTAGCCAGTGTTGATTGCACGAACACAAATGAGTTATTTACTGGCACATGGGCAACTTACCAGTGGATGCACTGGTGGATATGATAGTCCTTCTCTTGGGAACCATTAACTGCCAGTCATTCCACAGAGAGGGCTGGGCCTCATGAGCCCCTTCCTCATCTATGATGGAGTGTTGACATCCCAATCTTATGCTGGTCTTCTGCAGGTAGCCACAGCTGCTGTGAATCCCACGAGGACAACTGCCATGCCACGTTCAGAAAACAACCTTCTATGACATTCTTCCCCATCCTCCTGCCTTTTCAATCTTTTCTTCTCTTCTTCCAGTATGTTCCATAGACCTTGGTATGGGAGATGATGTAGAAGTCCCATTTAGGGTTGGGCACTCAGCAATACCATATTCTTATCACTTGGACCAGTTTCTAGCCTCTGTCTCAGTTGCTGTCTACTGCAAAAGCATACATTGTATGCTGGTATACAAATTCCCAAGGAAGAAATACATTAAAAAGAAAGTTCTTTAACCGTGGCTAAGAGTAGTACTGATGTGTAGATATAAACATAAACCATTTGACCATATGTCCATTTAACAAAACAACAGTAGCCTAAGTATCTCTTCTATATAAAAGTGCTTAGTTTTTTTATTATATCTCATTATAGTAATAAAGTATATAATATTATCTTCCAGAGAAGATGTTAGTGGGCCCATGAATAGTTCACTGAAGGGGAGTTAATTCCTATGATATGGTAGTGGCTATGTGTCCAGTGACTGCATTCATCACATACTTTGATTTTCTCATACAGGATTTTATTTAGGTAGCAGAGTATGATCTTTTAGCTGGCTTTCACATGTTCACTACAAATGGTCTCTATTAAAAAAAAAACTCTTTGGAAATAAGTTTACAGTAATCCAGACAAGACCAGACCAAAAGCTTAAATGCTACAGGTAATGTGCCCACAAACACTGGTGGTGACATGGAAACCGATGTTGGAATACAGATGCGCAGCCGAGGCTCCCTGCCTGGCTGGGTGTGACTCATGCTTTATACTCAGCTTGCTTTCTTGCAGCAAGATTGCTTCACCGGGCAATAGGGCTCTCCCTCTTCTGGTCCCTGGGAAACCGACCTCTCAGCTGCAGGTCCCATTTTCAGCTAGGAGAACTCTCATCTTATTTAACCAATCTTTCAGTAAGTGGCTGAGTTGAGGAAGTTATTGCTTTCTGTGGTCTAAATTGCCTAACAGGAAGTCATTTTGCCTAACTCCCAGGACCCCTGTGGGAAAACCCTACTTGGTTACTGGGCCTGCGAAACAAATAAGGAGCTTGCCAGCTTCGCTCAGAATCAGACCTAGTCTAACATCTTTGTGCCTATCACCTTAGTTAAATTAGGAGTTTCTTTTTTGTTTGTTACAGCAAGGACACAGTGCATTTGGCCATTTGCCAGTACTATTAGGAAGGTTTCACTTTTGGATATAATTCTTTTGTAAAAGCCAAAAACCCATAAATATTTCATCGTGTCAGTCTCATCAAATACTTAAGAGGATTGGGCAAACCATTATCTTTTTTAAAAAATAGGATTGCTATTTAGCTGCATGTTCAGTCAGAATTAATTAAGGCTTCTAAGATCCAGGCATGGATAACTGTCTGAGGAGCCCAGAAAAGGCTTCTATTGCATGATCCTTAAGCACACAATGATTACACCTTTCACTTGTGTGGGACATTTTACAGGTAATTCACTATTAATAAGCATTTCCTAAGACAACTATAAGTACATTCTGCTTTACAGTTGGAAATAAGCTTCTCATTCCACCCAAGAAGGCTTATTATCTCCTTTATGTGGAAGAGGAAACGAAGGAAGCAAAGATTGAGCCTTAATTGTAGCTCCGTCTGTCTGATTGGTAAACAATGAAGGGATAAATGCTCTGCAGAGATTATAGTTTTGATGTCTGTGGCATACTTCTGATAATTCTCAGTTATCATCAAAATGAAATTATATTTACAGGGAGGAGGGAGCAATTTCTCCCCTGTAATGACCTTAAAACATGACCAACCAAGTCTAATACTTTTTCAAGAGGTGGAATCTTTGTGCCCTTTTCTTGGGTCTGGGCTTCGTTTCTGGTTGACCATCGGGGTACAGTGAAAAGCACACCTTGCTCACCTGAGTCCCAGGGTTTAAACAACTGTTAGCTTCCACTTCCTTTCTCTTAGGATGCCTGCTCCAGGAGGCTCCATGCCAGAGGCCAGAGCAAACTGAAGCAGCAGCAAGAGGACTCTCCTGCTGTGTCTGCAGATGAGAGTCCTTAACTCCAACATGTCAGCCATAAAAAGTGGAGACAGCCTGAAAAGTGATCCAGCATCCTCCATTGAACTGCCCGCATGATGCGGTCAAGAAGGCAGAGCAGTTGTGTCTTGCTGGACCTGCCCGAATCTGTAGGAAAAACAAATCACTGTTGTTTGAGCCGCTAAGTTTGTAGGTGGCTTTTTTTTTCTCACAACAGTAAATAACTGGAACACCCTCCAAGGAGATGGCTGAGTTCCCAGCTTCCTTCTTTTCAGGGCAGCAAAAGCTAGGAGTGACTTGAAAGCTCACCTCTCACAATGAGTGGCTTACAAGGCAAGAAGTGAACTCACCACATTTCTGCAGGAAGGTTCCGAACCCTTACTAAAGGATCCGGGGTATCACCAAGGTAACACTTGATCCAGGCTGAGGCCACAGCCTTGTCTAACTCACTGAGCTTCTAATGAGTGCCAGGCTCCCACAGATGTCTCTAATGGTAGCAATGTTACCCTTCCTAATTTTGTTTTCAGTAGTAACTCACCATGTGGTCTGACAGACTGTTCTGTGCTAATGAATCCCATTTCCTCATCTATGAAATAAGGAGGTTAGCATAAATGTGCTCCTGGGTCCTTCCGAGCTAATACCGTACTGTTTATGCTATGGTGTACACGATGATGCCTCTAAAGCTTGGCTGTTTGACTTGAAAGTCTAAATATCCATGGTTCCCCACAGGACTCCCCACTCCATTAGCTGAACACACTTCCAATTGAAGAGAGGATCTCACTGCTGAGGTGGGCTAGCAATGACTTTGTTCCTCTGCCCTGAACACGATCCTCCGCAAATGGCTGCTCTCTAATCTACTTTTTTTTTTCAACCTTGATATTTGGAAACAAAGGGTCAGGAGAGAGCTTTTGTGACACATTTTTCAGTTCCTAATATCTGCATTTGTCACTTCCTTACAAAGCTTTGTGAGAGTGACTTGATACTGCAGGATTCTTTTGTTTTTGTAGTGTGTTGAAGCAACACACACTCATCTTCTAATTTTCAAATATAGTAATAATTATTTTGTTTTTTGGGAATCTAGACTGCAAGACCCTTTTTGTCTGTCTCATACTTCAGTGTCTCCTGCATCACTGAGTAGCAGCAGCGCTATTCAGTGGTTAAGACCATAGGCTTTGACCTCTGCCTTACCCACTGGCTTCCTAGCTGTGCTGCTCCCTAGAAAGAGCGAGGGAAGTCATCTTCATCCCATGTGATCTCCAGGTTCCTCACCACTCGTGATTATGTCCTATCTGGAACCTAAGTTTAGTTGCAACATTAAACTTTTCATCTTTTATGAGTATTCTGTAATATCCTTTGTGCTCTAGGTTATATTAAGGTTTCTTAAATTATTTCTTGATGGTCCCAGGAGAGATGTCTATTAACAATGTGAGAGGATGGGGACTGGAGAGATAGCTCAGGAATCAGGGGTGAATATTGCTCTTACAGAAGACCAGAGGGGAGTTCCCAGCACCCATATCAGATGGCTCTCAACTGCCTGGAACTCCAGCTTTGGAGAATCTGATGCCCTCCGCTGCTCTTCAAGGGTACTGCACTCAAGTGCACAAATCTGTACACACACCACACACACACACACACACACACACACACACTCACACTAAAATTAAAACACTAAAGTTTTAGAGATGCTAAGTGTTTGGTTTGGCTTCAGTTTTCTTTTCCATTTCCTTGTTGGTGCACTTTCTTGACCAAGTACATTTCCTAAAACCAAGCCATTGTGCGGAGGGTGCTTTTCACTTTGGACAGCTCCAAGTTGTATGAGGTTCTTCCTGTTGTAACCAAACATACCTCACTGTCATTGTTAAACTTACATCATGTCTCAGTCATGCTCTTCCTCATGTTCACATACCATGTTGTTTCTTGATATTTTAATATTCTGATGATAGAATTCTATCTGCTAATATCCTATGGGCCCATTTTTCTTCATTATTTTTATTTGCTTATTTTTGTTTCTGTAGTTTGAGACTGGTCTTGCAATATAGCCTAGGATAACCTGGAACTTGCATACTTTCCTGCCTTAACTTTCTTTTTTTTAGTTGATTTTTTTGAGCTATACATTTTTCTCTGCTCTCCCCTCCCTCTTACCTCCCCCTCAACCCCTCTCCTATGTCCCCATGTTCCCAATTTACTCAGAAGTTCTTGTCTTTTTCTACTTCCTATGTAGATTACATCTAAGTATGTATCTTTTAGGGCCCTCATTGTTGTCTAAGTTCTCTGGGATTGTGAATTATAGGCTAGTTTTCTTTGCTTTATGACTAAAAGTCACTTATGAGTGAACACATATGATATTTGTCTTTCTGGGTCTGGGTTACCTCACTCAATATGATTATTTCTAGCTCCATCCATTTGTCTGCAAATTTCAAGATGTCATTATTTTTTTTTCTGCTGTGTAGTATTCCATTGTGTGAATGTACCTCATTTTCCTTATCCAGTTTTTAGAGGGGCATTTAGGTTGTTTCCAGGTTCTGGCTATGACAAACAATCCTGCTATGAACATAGTTGAGCACATGTCTTTGTGGTATGATAGAACATCCTTTGGGTATATACCCAAAATTGGTATTGCTGGGTCTTGAGGAAGGTTGTTTCCTAATTTTCTGAGAAATCGCCATACTGATATCCAAAGGGCCGAACCAATTTGCACTCCCACCAACAATGGAGGAGTGTTCCCTTTATCCTATATCCTCTCCAGCATAAGTAGTCATCAGTGTTTTGATGTTGGCCATTCTGATAGGTGTAAGATGGAATCTCAGAGTTGTTTTGATTTGCATTTCTCTGATGGCTAATGATGTTGAGCATTTCCTTAAGTGTTTTTCAGCCATTTTAGATTCCTCTGTTGAGAGTTCTCTGTTTAGGTCTGTACTTGTTATAGGAGGCTGCTTGTTTGTTACTAAGGTCGCCCAGACTCCAGAAATAATCACACAGAAACTGTATTAATTAAATCACTTCTTGGCCTATTAGCTCTAACTTCTTTTTGTCTAGCTTTTACATCTTAATTTAACCCATTTCCATTATTTTATATTTTACCATGAGGCTCATGGCCTATGGCAAGGTTCTGGCTTGACTGTCTCCAGTGGCGGCTCCATGGCTTCTCTCTGACTCTGCCTCCTCTCTCCCAGCATTCAGCTTAGTTTTCCCCACTTAGCTCTGTTCTACCCTATTGAAATTCTACCTAAAGAAATTGTTCAAGACAATTTCTTTATTAACCAATGGTATTCACAGCCTACAGAGAGGAATCCCAAATCATATACTCCATTTTTTTTTTAGATTATTTGTTCTTTTGATGACAAATTTCTTGAGTTCTTTGTATATTTTGGAGATCAGACCTCTGTCTGATGTGGGGTTAGTGAAGAATTTTTCCCATTCTGTAGGCTGTCATTTTGTCTTGTTGCCCATGTCTTTTGCTTTACAGAAGCTTCTCAGTTTCAGGGGGTCCCATTTATTAATGGTTTCTCTCAGTGTCTGTGCTACTGGGGTTATATTTAAGAAGTGGTCTCCTGTGCCAATGTGTTCAGGCGTACTTTCCACTTTTTCTTCTATGAGGTTCAATATGGCTGTTCTGCCTTAACTTTCAGTGAGGTAGTATGCCTAGGTGCTTATCCATTTTAAGCAGATGGCAACTGCATACCCTGAAAAGGAATTATGTTCCCTACTGAGACTCAATATATATATTTCACACACATACATATATATGTATATACACATATATATGAAAATTTTATGAGTATTAGTGTTCTGCCTGCATGTCTGTGTATCACATGCATGTCTGTGTATCACATGCATGCCTGGTATGCCCATGGAGGTCAGAAGAATGTGTCAGATCTGCTGGAACTGGAGTTACAAATGGTTGTGGCTCACCATGTGAGTTCTGGGAACTGAACTAAGGTTCTCTGAAAGGGCATCCAGTACTCTTTACCACTGAACCATCTCTCTAGCCCTGCTTTTTTTTTTTTTTAAATAAGCAAGAGGCTTGGTGGTTTCCTCTGAAATTAGATCCTGGGTTCCCTGTTTTCAGGTAGAGGCCATCTTGCTTCTTACTTCCTTATAGCTAAGGAAAATGGGCAAAGTGTGAGCTGCTAGTTCTCCTGTGCTTCTTGTATCTCCTGGTATGCTTGAGTTGTACCCATATTTTGATCATTAAAACAAGTTTTGTGGCAAAGCCAAAGTTAATATTGAAGGTCATGCAACATTCAATATAAACAAGATTCTGGATAAACCAATGATAAACTCATCACCAGAATGATAGAGGAATACTGGGCATGATTAAGCTTATTACCAGAACATACAAACCACTGAAATATTCAATGCTTCCTAAATGTGTTTCACTCCCACTACCTCATACAGCCTGGATTTCCCAGCTTTGCAGATTGTAGATATTCCGTAATTAATTGACTGATTAAATGGTTGGATGATAATTGTCATCATATAAAGAAGTGGAAATATTAACACAGTGTTAGTCTAAAAGTATAGGTATTCTCTTTGAGACTGTTGATTCACACATTTTAATAGTCTAGATTTTTGGGAGTAGAGGGGAGCATATTTTTGAGATGCAACCATGGTTTTGAGTATGGGAGGCAAACATTCTACCATTGAACTATAGACCCAGCTCTTTAAGTCTTGAGTGTGATAGACAAGCATTCTACCACTGACCTACAGACTCAGCTCTTGAATGCCATTTTCTTGAAGTTTCATATTAAGCAACTTCAAAGACTTTAAGTAATACATGCTACTGAATGTAGGTTTCTAGTACAAATGGACTAGTTAAAAAAAATAAAACTGTGGGACTAGAATGATAGCTCATTGATTATGAGCCTTCCCTGCTCTTTCAGAGGGCCAGAGTTCAGTTCTGAGCATCTATCTTAAAATCACCTGTAATTCCAACTCCAGACCATCTGATACCCTTTTCTGGCTTCTACTTGGTCTGTGCGTGCACACACACACACACACACACACACACACACACACACACACACACACACACACGTATGATACACACATATAAATAAAAAATAAATCTAAAACAATTAAAATATATTCCTAGCAACCACTTTTAAATTACATTAAGATTCACTTTTATCCCCAAGAAAATCTTGAAATAATAATCATTTTAATTCGAAAGTACAGTAAGACACATGCTAATCAGTATGCATAGATAATGTAGATTGAAATAACTTTAGGGATAGTTTTACAGTGATCACAGCCATAAAATCTCAAAAGTCAATTAAAAATGAAGCGCTGCTTCTCAAGAGTATATTTATCACCTCTTATTAAGTTTTATCAAGTTAGAACTTATTACCAGGAAAATGAAGAAACTCTGATTGTGAAACAGGCATTTACACTTTCTTCCAAAATTGCCATTTGCATGAAGGTGACTTTGTGTAAATTATATTCATCTTCATTCAGAATCCTTGACTGTAAATCAAAATGAAATATTAGCTTGTGTATCCACAGGATGCCTAGTTAAGAAGGATATTCTCTGTGGTGAATGATGAATTTAGAGAGATATTGCCCCCGTCTCTGTGTGAGTCTGTATTGTACAGAACAGCTTTATTTATAAAAATGCCTTAGCATCCAAGTGACCCTGAAAGAGCAAAGGATGGACATGTAGAGCATGAAGAAATCTGTTTGGACTTCATTAATTTATATGCCATTCATTAAAGGGGGGGGTCAGTTTTTCTCTAAATTAATGTTATGCTGTTATTACTGCCCTATACAGATAAGACTTTCACAGTTGTTTACCATTTTCACATGTCTTTTGGATTAAACTGAGTTTCACTCTACAAGAGCGAAAAACAATGTCCCTCAGAAATCAGCATCATTCTGAGTGCTGTTCTTCAAGATCACACCCTCTGGTCCCAGGGCTCTATGTTCTCTCCTTTGATACAATATGCACATTCATTTAGAAACATTATTTTGGTGCATCTTGCAATATGACACATTACAAAATTTATTTGAGAGGACAGAAGAGAGGGTTTTCAAGACAAATCCAAGAAAACAGGCAATCAATATATTTGCATATTTTAAGTATACTGATACTAATTCCTTGCCCAACACTCCATTATCTTTCTCATCTGTTTTGTTAAAGCTTAAACATGCCTTCTGCACAAGAGCGTGGCCTTGGTCAGCCCAGCGAGCACTAGTACTTATATGCTTGGGAATTATTGTACTAGGGTTCCCAACACAAATGCACGCTGCTGGCACTAAATATTTTTCTAAAGGCTTGCTTTAATTGAGGAATAGAAAAGGAAGTTCTGGGCAAAAGAGAAGAAGAGGAAGGTAACCCATAAAACTGGAGAAACAGGT
Organism: Dicrostonyx torquatus; assembly: GCA_028555095.1. Taxonomy (NCBI): domain Eukaryota; kingdom Metazoa; phylum Chordata; class Mammalia; order Rodentia; family Cricetidae; genus Dicrostonyx; species Dicrostonyx torquatus. Next base: position 4,579,926 of record JAQHUG010000132.1, read on the forward strand.
CAGAAAGACCAAGTTAAGGATATCAAAATAGGATTGGCCACTTCCAGATTTCCTGCAGGGCTGTGTGAGGAACTGGTTTTACACAATCTCCGAAGTCTTTCCCTCCTAGCCTTTCAACCTACTGTCTAGTGAAAACACTAGATTATTCATGATGGCCATACCAGCAGTTGTATACAAACCAAACTTAAGGCTTTCTTAGTGGGACAGGGGATTAAGGTGTATGAGGTTTTTCTAGAGTCCATCACTAATCAGACAGCCTTCTCAGGTCTATTCAGGTTTAGAATTACACTGAGCTAAGGCTCTCTGTAGGGGATATCCGTGGTGGGACTTCACTTTCTTTTAAAGGTGGTGCTATTATTTTCTAATATAGTGAGGCTCTAAAAGAAGTAAGTCTAAGTTTCAGGAGATTTATAAATGTTGTGAGCCATAGGCGATGAGTAATCAGGAATATTTGAAGACTCCCTAGAATAAGAAGCGCTTCCACCCCACGGTGGGAGTTAATGTACTCCTCCTTACCATGACTGAGCAGTGAGAACTTATCTGAGTAATGCAGGCAAAACTTCGGGTTTTAAAAACTGTGCATTAATCTTGTAGATAACTACACCATCTCCTTTCAATAGAAATTTATAGAATAATCCTATATGCATAGATTAGCCGTAACCAATTCGAACGAATACATCCACATAAATGAGGATATTGTGTAAATCAAGTTCCCTTTTTTATCTCCTCTTCCCACAGGCACCGTTTTCTTCTATGAATCATCATCTGCTCCCAGCAAGGAAGGTATCACAGAACCACCAGTGCCATCAAATCTCATTCTTGGGACCCTGCAATCAGGTGGCTTTCTCGACTTGTATTTCGGTTATCGTTTCCTGCAAAGACAGTCACATTTTCCCCCATATAATACCTTCTACATCAGAACAGGAGAGCTTTTTATCAGTTATAAAGTAAGCCTGTGGGCCTTAGAATTGCCTACAAAGAACTTCCCTTAGCTTCAATTTTTGATCTTTCAGACTTGAAACCATTGTTAGATGAACCGTTGACAAGTTTCAAGTGTGAATCTGCGTCCTAAGTGCTAGTGAAAGATGTACTTTGGTATCTTCTAGAGAACACTCGCCTTTGACTATCTTCACATACAGCTTTCCTATTCACCCACTTTCCCACCACAGATTCCATTCTGCTTTGGTGTTTAAAACATGATGTTTCGGTTTCCTTTCATTGGGCAATGACAGAAGGGATAACTGATTCAAACATCAGCAGCTATTGAGACCTGCTGGGAATGATGCAACCAGTTGGCTTGCAGTCACGCCACTCCCATCTTGAAGGACCCACCCCCCTTCCTGTGAGGGAAAGAATAACGTCCTGGCAGTGCCGTAAGGTGGGGTCTGTAGTGGGTATTTAGTGCACAGTCTAACTTCCATGGCAGCTCTCCATGCCAGGGCCTGGCAATTGTGTAATCTCCTCGCTGGTCTGTAGGGAAGGATTCACACTCGCACTGTTGACTTTCGCACCCAGTCTTAGTTCCCTACCTTGTGCTTTTAGAAGTTTTGTAAGGAAAGCAGTATGGCCTGGTAAGTCCTCGGACTTGGGAGTAGTGGAGAGCCAGGAGAAACATAAGACAGATCATGTAGCATCAGGGAGCGGGGAAGCCTCAAAGATAATTTTTTCTGTACAATTTTGACTAGGGAAAGTCTTGACTATTACAGCACATGTAAGTTTTCTCTTATGTCTGTTTATATGGAGCAGGTTCTTGCATATGATTTTCAGGTTTAGTTTAAAATAAAACCCATGTAAGCCCTGATATGCTATTCTCTTGTGATCGTTTCCCTCTTTGGAGCCTCTCCTTGTCTTGTGCTGGAGATTTCTGCTTCCATTTTCCAGTGAACCTTGGCTTGTCCATGGAATGTTCATTGGAAAACATTCTTGACTTTGATTCTCTGGCTCCCCTCTGCATGACTCTCCTCTGCCTGGCTCTCCTCTGCCTGGCTTTCCTCCCCACACAGTTTCTGAAGTCCCGACTTTCAATTTCCTGACTTGCCATTGGAAGCTGACATCTAGATGATTCTTTTCTTTAGGGATATAGAGAAACTTGTACTCACATTTCACCTGCATTCACAGTTGTTTATTCCTTACAGATAAAGTAGATATAGTTGACCAGGGGCCTTTTGGACAAAATGTCTTTAAATTTATTGAAATAACTATGACTTATTAGACTCACGGCATTTTTAAAGTTCAAAGTAAGCAAAGAAAACCAGCCTACAGATCACAATCCCAGAGAACTTAGACAACAGAGAGGGCACTAAGAGAGACTTACATAGCTCTAATCTACATGGGAAGTAGAAAAAGACAAGATCTTCTGAGTAAATTGGGAGCATGGGGACCTTGGGGGAGGGTTGAAAGGGAGGGGAGAGGCAGGGAGGGGAGCAGAGAAAAATGTAGAGCTCAACAAAAATCAATTAAAAAACGCTGAAAGAAAAAGAAAAGTTTTTAGTACAATTTCATTACTTTTCAAAAGAGAAAATTCTGGAACAGAGTTTGTAACATTTTAAAGACAGTTATATGGCACTTACTGCTTTAGAAATGGGGGAAGGAAGGCAATGAAAGTTGTTCAAATACATATAAAACCAAAGGTGAAATTGGGATGAGGTTCCTTCCATTGGTTGTCTTGGTGGTATACATATGTAGGGTACATCTGTCTGTCTGTCTGTCTATCTATCTATCTATCTATCTATCTATCTATCTATCTATCTATCTTCTATCATCCACCCATCTATCTATCATCTATAGGTTTTTATGGAGGTGGTGTTTCAGTTTTTAGCCTAGGATGGTTTGGTGTCCATATGTCAGCAGGTTGGCCTTGAACTCAGTTGCAAGCCTCCTTAATTTTGTTTGTGAAACTTCCTGGTGTCTTTTAAAACTTTTAAAATTAAGATTCTGTGGGTGTCTGAACTCTGGAGTAGCAGGATTGGATTGGAACGTGAGCAGAGTTAGGGAGCACCTGCTCTTGGGTTTCAGTTATTTTTCAAGGTCACTCTCGTCTATGGGGCATTATACTGTCATCAGTGTGATTGAAAGGAAAATTAACAACTAACTACTATAAGTGTCAAATTAGTCACTTTTGTAAATAAGAAAAAAAAAGCCTTTCAATCAGGAGCTCGAAAAGCCATTTGGATTTTATAATTTGCTCAAACAAAAATAAACATTAAATACTGTAAACTAATCATTTCCAAATTAGCTACAGCAATATAACATGTTGCCTCTGCAGATTGCTTTTTTGTTTTCTAGTGGGATAAGATTTCCAAATGTATTTGGTGTGTGCTTTTCTCTGGACTGAATGAGAGTCTTCAGAGCTTTGTGATCAATTCAGGACTGACAGGTGAAGGACCTTGTCTGCAGAGGGCCACGCTGGAGTTTCGACTGGCCTTTCATCATTTCGTGTCCACAAAAGTACGAATTATCCTTCTTAATTGATGATTAATTGGCCATGATTAATTTACAAGCAGATTAGTGAGGGTAAGATGACTCCAGGTGATTGGACACCTTTTTCGCTTCCAGCCCAGTTTCGAATGAAGCCTCACACTAGCTGCTCTAGCCCAAGATTTTGTCCCTTGGCAACTGCCAAGTGCAACACCAAGCAATTTATATGCTTTATCTGTTCTATTTTCACATAAACTAACAAGGTGGACACAATTATCGCTTCTATTTTAAGGTAAGGAAACAGGCCTAGGAGGGCTTAGGCAGCCGTCCTGTGCTCCACAGTTATCAGGGAGGAACTGAAGCCCAGAGCCAGATTTGCCTGCCCTCAAAGCCTGCACTGCCATTCTTTGTCTGAGCCCTTTTGATGAATAAGAAGAATGGGGAAGTGGGTGCAAACTAACACATTAAAACTGAACAGAAAGATTCTGAAACAGCATCTAATTCTCACTCTCATGACTGGTGCTAGCTCAAAACAGTGGCCATTGCTCTGTTTCAAACATCATTTGAAGAGTGGACAAGCCCGAGACTGGTTGGAAGTAAAACAGGATACTTTCTCTCTGCCATCTGGTCGTTGAGATGTTCTGTCATTTGAGTCTTTCTTCCAAGGTTTCTGCAACCTACTGACTTGGTTTAAAAGTCATTCTTTAGTTTTCATCTACTACCATCTTACCTTTCTTCCTGCCCACTGTTCAATGTCTTTTCAGTGTTAGATGCAGCTTGTCACCTGGGAACTTATGTGGAGACAACTTATGAATCAATAGTTAAAATCGATGCGTTGATAGAATTTCTAGCTCCATCTACTTTCTTGCAAATATACTGATTGCATTTTTCCTTTACAGCTGAACAAAAATTCCACCATGTTCATATACATGTATGTATGTATACATACACACACACATATACACACATACATACATATATATACACACACATATATGTGTATGTATATTTCTGGTTAGTTCTTTTTGTCATCTTGACACATACAGAGTCATATGTGAAGAGGGAGCCTTAATTGAAAATATTGCTAGATCACATTGATCTGTGGACATGAGTGTAGGGGCATTATCTTGATTGATAATTGACACGGGAAGGCTCATTCCTTTATGGTTTCTGCTTCAAGTTCCCATTTCTGACTTTCTTTAGTGAAGGACTGTGACCTGGCAATGTAAGCCAAATCACTCCTCCCTCGTCTAAGCTGCATTTTGTCAGACTGTTTTACCACAACGCCAGGATGAAACTAGGGCAGTGCCACATTTTATTTTCCTTTCCCTCCTCTCCTCTGCCTTCCTCTACTCTGTGTGTGTGTGTGTGTGTGTGTGTGTGTGTGTCTTGCATGCAATGTGCAACTATGATCATCTGTGTGGGCACACGAGAAAGCCAGAGGTTAGGGATGTCCTCAATGTCTTCTCCACTATACTTTCTGAGACAAGGCCTCTCACTGAGCCTGGAGTCCTTTTGGCTAGAGTGGCCTAGCAGCAGGCTCCCAGTATCTGCCTGTCTCTGACATCCAATGCAGGGGTTTGAGGCATGCACTTCTGTGGAGATTTTTTTATATGGGCTCTGAGGATCTGAATTCATTTTCATATCTATTCATCTGCTGGTGGACATCTAAGTGCATTTCATTTCTTAGTTATTGTGAGTAATGCAGCAATAAACGTGAATGTGCACCTATCTCTACAGGAGGACTTAGAGTCCTTTGGCTGTATACCCAGGAATTGGTATGGATGGTCATACTGTTCATTTAGTTTTAGTTTTTTAATTTTAAAGTAACCTAGATTTAGGAAAACAAATACCACATTTTTTTCTTCCATAACGAGAGAAATGAATATAAGATATGACTCTTAGGTTTTTTTTTTTTTTTTCTTCAAGACAGGGTTTCTCTGTAGCTTTTGGAGCCTGTCCTGGAACTAGCTCTTGTAGACCAGGCTGGCCTTGAACTCACAGAGATCTGCCTGCCTCTGCCTCTCGAGTGCTGGAATTTAAGGCGTGTGCCACCACTGCCTGGCAACTCTTAGTTTTCATATCTCTATATGAAGCTGAAAAAACAGGCCACAAGAGGGAAAATGATGTTTCACGGGAGGAAGATGGGGTGAGGGAATCAAGAGAAAGGAGTAGGGGAAAAGAATCAAAACAATAAAGTATGCATGAAAATGCTATCATGAAACATTATTTTATAAGCTAACTAAAATTAATTTAAAAATAACACACCTATGCACATGCATTATAAGTATACACATACACACACGAGTCAGAATGTCAACAGAAATTAAAAGTATTTAATGGAAATTCTGCCACCAGAAATAAAAATAAAAGACCCTAGTAATAGTTTCACCATCTCTCATAAATATAGATTTATTCCTTTTTGTCAGTGCTGTTTCAAGCTCCTCATATATCCTCTCTCATTTAATCATGTGTTCTCTCCAGTTTACACAGAGGACCAAGGTAAGAGTTTAAGTGACCAGTCTAAGAATATCTAGTGATATTAGTAACAGTGGTACTAGGATTTTATTTTTTGTTGATAAAAAGATAAGACAAAACAAAAAACCTGACATATTTAAATTGGATAAAACAAATACAAGGGAAAGAGCCCAAGAGAAGGCACAAGACTCAGAGACTCACTTGTTCACACAGTCAGGAATCCCATAAAAACACTAAACAGATCCGTGAAGGCCCGGTGCTTGCTGCGTCAGTCTCTGAGTTCATGAGAACTTTGAGTTATATTGGTTTAGAAGGTCTTGTTTTCTTGGTGCCCTCCTTCCTATCTGGCTCTTATACTCTTTCTGGCCCCTCTTCCACAGGGTTCCCTGAGCTCTGAGGGAAGGGATTTGATAGAGACAGCCCAGGTAGGGCTGAGTTCCAAGGTCTTTCATTCTCTGCATGTTGTCTGTCTGTGAGTCTCTGTATTGTTCCCATATGCTGCAGGAGGACACTTCTCCAATGTTGGCTGAGCAAGGCACCTATCTATGAATATAGCAGAAATCAAAAGGAATCATTTTTTTTAAATTTCTTTTTAAAAGAAAAACTACTTTTTTTTTCATTTTACATACCAATCCCACTCCCTCCTCCCATTCCCTCCATCTAACCTCCCCAATCCCATCCACTCCTCAGAGAGGGTAAGGCATGTTACTTTGGAGAAGGTCCAAGGTCCTCCCTACTATATCAGGCTGAGCAAGGTATCCATCCAAAGAGAATGGGTTGCAAAAAGCCAGTACAAGCAGTAGGGATAAATCCTGGTGCAACTGCCAGTGGTCTTGCAGTCTGCCCCAGCCATACAACTGTAACCCACATCCAGAAGGTCCTATACTAGTTCCTTTCCTGTCCAGCTGGAGTTGGTGAGCTCCCATTAGCTCAGGTAAACTGTTACAGTGGATGTTCCCATCACGGTCTTGACCTCTTTGCTCATATTCTCACTCCTCCAACTCTTTAACTGAACTTTTAGCCCAGTGCTTCATTGCAGGTCTCTGTCTCTGTCTCCGTCAGTTGCTGGATGAAGGTTCTATGATGACATTTAAGATCATCATCAATCTGACTACAGGGCAAGGCTGGTTTGGGCACCCTCTCTACTATTGCTTAGGGTCTTAGTTGGTGTTATCCTTGTGGATTCCTGAAAATTCCTCTAGTGACAGGTTTCTTCCTAGCCCCATAATGGCTCCCTCAATTAAAATACCTCTTTCCTTGCTCTCCATCTCTGTCCTTCCTCCATCATGACTATCCCTCAAGTTTTCTTCCCCACTCCCCTTCCCCCTTCTTCCCCTTCTGCCCTCCCTTCTCCTCTCACCCCCGTGTTCCCAATTTTGTCAGGAGATCTTGTCTATTTCCCCTTTCCCAGGGGGATCTATATATTTTTTCTTAGGGTTCACCTTGTTTCTTAGCTTCTCTAGGGTCATGGACTATAGGTTCGTTATCCTTTGCTTTACAGCTAGTATCCACTTATGAGTGAATATATACCATGTTTATCTTTCTAGGTCTGGGCTATCTCACTTCTAATTTTTTTTTAAAGAACAGTAGTGTTTGGTTTTCTTCTAGGTCCTTGGGCTATCTAGTCTCAGGTTTTTGGTCACTTTAAGCTGTGTCAAGTGTGAGTTTCATATCATGGAGTGGGCCTTAAATCAAATCAGGTGTTGACATGGTTACTTTCACAAGCTTTGTGTTATAAGCTTTGCATTAGTATATCTTATGGGCAGGACACGATTGTAGGTCAAAGAGTTTTTGGCTGGGTTGGTGTTTACTTTTGTTTTAGTAGTGTCCAGAGTACCTTCCTGTACTACAGACACTAGAATGTAGGGGTGAAGGCTCTTTGTAGGCACCAACTCGATTTGTCCATCTTCATTGGGTTGTATAGGAGCTGTTTTGGGACCTTACTGGTAGTTTGTGGGGAGCAACCTATAGTCTTGGCAACATCCTGAGTTGTTTGAGAATTCCTATGGGACCACTTTGACTAACAACTCAGTTCCTTAGTACTGGGATCTTCATTTGGTGACAAGAGATGACCAATTGAGACTCTGTCTCCCTCATTATTTGGTGATTTCATTTAGATTACCTTCATATATGTACATATTTTAGGAAACTTCTACTATATTAGTTTTCCATACTGCTCTCAAATGGGCTTAGGATTTTAACTAACAAGCCTGAACTCCTCACTAAACTTATTCAGTACAAACAGAAAATTGAATTTTATGGGAGCTTCATTTGAGGGGTAAAGTTGTTTCAAAGGCTGTGGGTGGGTGGGTCTCAGGTGTAGGAGGTGTAGCATTGGGAGTTGCTAGCCTATGAAATGACTTGACGCTGAGAACATCTATGAATATGTCCTCAGGAAAGTGAGAGGTACAACTGAGGGGGTTTTAAGGAGAGAAATTGGAGCCTCCCACCATGTAATGGGAAGCAGTTGACAGTACCAGCAAAGTATGCCAAGACAGCAGCAAGAGCACACCATTCTTTGGAGGCACTCACAACTTGGATGGCTTGGCATGTGGGAGTTTGAAGAGATCACTGCTTGTCCAGAAGACTTTGTCTGATCTCTTTCCTCATCCAGGGAAGCTAACTTCTCTAGTCAGATCTGACATGGATATTAGTTTGGTGTCCTTTTTCTCTGTGGGCTGCCTTTTGTCAACATCTGTATAAGAAGTCTGAAAATTATTTTGTAAGAGGCCAGTGCTATAGTGTGAATATATTCCTTAAAGTTCTTTTTGGAAATTTTATGTATTTTTTGCTTAATTATTTGTAGTGTGTGTGTGTGTGCGTGTGTGTGCATGTGCATGTGCACATGTGTGTGTGTGTGTGTGTGTGTGTGTGTATGCATATGTAGGACTGAGTTTGGAAGTCAAAGGATAATTTTGGGAGTGGATTCCATGTGGATTCCAGGGATAGAACTCAGATGGTCCAGCTTGGCAGCAAACACCTTACTTTTAATGCTGGAAACTTGATACTTAATGTAAAAGTGTTGGGAGGCAGAATCTGATGAGAGGTTATTAGGTCACTGAAAGCTGAGTCTTTATAAATGACTTAATGTATTTATCAAAGGAATGTGCTGATTATCTCAAGTATGTTTTTATAATATTATATTCAGTCTTTTTCACTTTCTTACTCTTGCCCTTTTATCTTCCACCATGGAATTTACAACTGGAAGAGCCACAGGTGCCAGCACCATATTCTTTGACTTTCTTTGCCTCCCAGAACCACAAGGAAGGCACATTTCTGTTTATAATTACTTATCCAGCTTCAGACATTCTGTTATACCAGAAGAATACAAAGACAGAAAGACAGATGATAAACAAATTTAGTTTTGTGGTGTAGGAGGGTCCTTCTATATTTCTGTTGCTTTCATTGGTTGAATAAAGAAACTGCCTTGGCCTTTTGATAGGGCAGCCCTTAGGTGGGCGGAGTAGACAGAACTGAAGGCTGGGAGAGAGAAGGCACTGGGACAGATGCCATGTTTCTTTGGCCTGAGATGGATGTAGGTTAGAATCTTTCCCGGTAAGCCACCACCCCATGGTGATACAAAGATTACTAGATATCGGTTAAAATAATATGTGAGAGTTAGCCAAAAAGAGGCTAAAAATAATGGGTCAGGCAGAGTTTAAATGAATACAGTTTGTGTGTAATTATTTCTGGTATAAGTTAGGCGGGACAAAGGCAGGCCCATGCGACCGGGAGCTGGGAGCCGGGAGCCAGGGAACGCATCCCCCACAGCCTGCTCCTCCTCATGCAACAGTTTTGTATACTGTGCAATAGGTCTCAGTTCTGTGTGAAAGCCATTGTAGGCATAGACAGACATGCTGTCTTAGTTTGAGTTTTTATTGCTGTGAAGACACACCATGACCACAGCAACTCTTATAAAGAAAACATCTAATTGAGGGTGGCTCGCTTATAGTTTCAGAGGTTCAGTTCATTATGATCATGACAGGCAGCATGGCAGCGTGCAGGCAGACATGCAACTGGAGCTGAGGGTGCTACATCTTGCAGGCAACAGGAAGTCAACTGACTGTCACACTGAGGGAAGCTTGAGCAAAAGACCTCAAAGCCCACCCCCAAGGTTGCATCTCCTAATAGTGTCACTCCCTATGGGGACCATTGTCTTTCAAACCACTATAGATGTGAATTATTTGAAAACATTGGTGATGAACTTGTTGACCTGTGAATATGGTTTTCTGGTCTGTGTCCCAGAATCCCCCCTCTGTCTGGTGTCCTTTCCCAACCCTGATTCTTTCTTCAGTAAATACTTGGCTCCCAACAGTCGAACACTCTTGGACATTTTGTGTATTCCTATATTAAATCTTTTTCCTTCTGGTACAGTCTCTGATATATTCCATAGAAAAATTCTTTGGTCAAAAAAATCTTATAATAGGTATTTTAAGAACAGCTCTGTAGGAAGGCGAAACTGAAGACTGGCATTTCACTGAAGCATGCCACTGTGAAGCCTACATAATGTTTTAGAGATCTGATTTATTGAATGCTTCTTAAATCCTTTCCCCTCAAAATTTCAAAGTTAAGGGCTGGAAAGATAGCTCAGTGGGTAAACCATGCCTAATGACCTGTGTTCCATCTCTAGAGCCCAGAGATTTTATAAGTTGTGCGTACACACACACACACACACACACACACACACACATATAAAAACATTTTTAGGAAAAAAAATCAAGTCTTTATGTATTTTGTTTGTATACTATTCTTTGAAAGTTTTAAAATTTAATTAAAATATAAGTGCATAATTTCCTCCCTCCAATTCCTTTCATGTTCTCCTTCCCTTCCAAATCCACTTTTTTATTCGTTAATTATTTATTACATATACATGAAAATAAATACATAAACAAAACTTGTTCACTTATTGTTGTTTATGTGTGTATGTTTTTAGGGCTGACCATTTGAGATTAAATAACTATTTAGGGAGCTCATCCTTAGGGAAGGAAGTCTTACAGAGTAGTCTCTCAACAGTTTTTAATTGCCTGAAACTCTCCATCTAGGGGTGGGAATTTGAACATTTTCCCTCATTTACATTGGCATTTCAGCTAGTGTTGTTTTTGTTCAGGTCTTGTTTAGGCAGCCATATTGTTGATCTTTCTAGTAGATACAATTTCTCCGAAGACACCCCAGTCTTCTGTCTCTTCTAGTGTGTCCATTTCCCCTCTTTGATGTTTCCTAAGCCTTGATGTAGAGATTATGTTGTGGAAAGACCAGTTGGGGTTGTTAGCTCCAGGTTAGCTCTTCTCTGAATTTGGTCAGTTGTAGACCTCTGTAATGGCCTCTTTCTATTGCATGAATAAACTTCTTTGATGAGAGTTGAGAGCTTCACTTGTCTGTGGGAACAAGGATAAGTATTTAGATTTTAATTAGGGATTATACTGGTTTAGGAAAGTGTAGTAGTACTTCTTCCTAAATTCAAGATTAACTATAATTTGGCCTTGATATGTACTATCCTTTTAATTTTATAATAATGTTTAGTTTCAGAAATTATAACCAGATATTTTTTCTTATTCCCTTTTCTCCCTCCAATTCCTCCTATGCACACTGCCTTGATCATTCAAATTCATAGCCATTTTTTATTTAATTGTTGCACATACACACACATGCACACACACATTCCTAGGTATATAAATACAACTCGCTTAGCTCATCTATGGGGTCCCATAAGCTTTCCCTTTCCATGTTAGCATGTCTACTAATATCACCACTGTCCAGGTCTTGTTTAGGCAGCCATGTTGATGAGACTTTATGGCTGAAGTCTCCGATAATTTGAGGAGACACAACTTCCTGTTCCTTAGGCTCTTACAATCTTTCTTCCCTCTTTTGTATTTAAACCTGAATCTCAGTTGCAGGAATTGTGTTGGGATTCAGCATCACAGGGTCTCTTGCTATCTGCATTTTGATTGTGGTTTTCTGTAATAGTCTCTGTTGCAAACAGAATCTATTTGGTGAGAGGTTGATCTGTATTTTAGACTGTAGCTGGATCGTTACATGTTACTTGGTAACACGTTGGATTAAGGCTTATTTGTGATATAAGGATGATTTTATTTCTATATACAAAACCTTTCTGGTATACTGTGCTTCTTTGGGAGTGTGGAATATAGGAGGGTTCCTGCCATTTTTTTTTTGGTTTGTTTTTCAGATGTTATCCCCCTGGAAAGACATAAACAGTGGTAGAAAGATTATCCTGAGAATTTGGGAAATCGAGCTTATCACTGAGCATTTTAAGTAGAAAATGCCAGTATCTCAGTAGAACTGAAAATTGGAAAGCATGTACTAAAATACTTTACTCCCCAGTAAAGCAAGACTTAGAAAATATTGGAAAGCTGCTAAAGCCTCATTTTCCTCCACAGTTCTTACATTTAGACTTCTCACGATTGATTATGAAGTACATTCTAATCTCTTTTTAATTGAAAAATCCTTACTTATATGCATTGATCTTTATACCAAGAAGGCTGATGGAGTAGGGCTGACTTTCCAATCTTCCTGATCTTAATTGAGTTGTTTATATAGTATTCCAAGCCAGCTATCAGTTAAGTAGCCAGTCTGTGATGTTTGAGTCCAGGAGTGAAATACAGTGATTTTTGTGTCAACTCTACTTATGATAAGAAGTCATTGTATGAACAACAGAGCCTGGAAAACAGAAATACTCTGATGATGCCTCCTGGGGCCGGTGGGTAGATGTCTGTTGCACTTTCAAAGTAGATCTTGCTGCACAGTGATGACTGCAGTGTGGACCTCACCTGAGGTCATCAGATCACAACCGACACGAGATGAAAAGCCATTGGAAACCAGGGCAGCACACCTTGGAGGTGACCATTACTTTAGACAGTACTCCCTCTAGGACTTACAGAGAGCAGGGTACTCAGCTTAGAGATGGATTTTCCTTTAGGTAACACTAGCTCCATAAGTCTTTATAGATCTGGGCATCTCAGCCTGAAGATGTAACTTCCCTTAGATAATGCTTGCTCCATAACTTCATGTACACCAAGGTATCTCAGTCTGAAAATGGAAGTTCCTTTAGATAGCACTTATTCTCGAACTCTGTAGAGGTCAGGGCATCTCAGCCTGTATATAAAAATCGCATTAGGTTATATTTGCTCCAGAACTCTCTGTTCGCTTTGTGCTGCCTGATTTGCAATCTGACTTCATCCGGGCTTGCTTCTACTCCTTCCATTTATAGTTGTCCATCTCTCGTAAACATTACACATCCAAAACCTTCCACTTTGGTGTCTGCCTCCAGGAAATCTGGGTTGTGGGAGCAGGAACCGATGAGCAAGCCCCCATCCTCCCCACAGCACACAGAATTATCAACAGCACTTGCGTTTACATCTGACTCACAGTCAGCCAACATCACTCGGAGACTCTCACTGGGTCCTGCTGCAGAAACCTAAAGGGCTGCTGTCTTTGGGAAACAAAGCTAAAAACAAACAAACAAACAAAAAACTATTTGGTCTTTCTTGAAGAAACACTCCCTACGGTCTATTTTTATGTGCTTCTTTGTGCTCACCCTCTGCATTAGTGACACTGGATCTTGTCAAGCTGACAGTCAGTATTGACCATAACATGCTTGTTTCCATTTCTCTGGTTCTTCTTATATAATCAGCCTCCTCATTATCACATCCACTGTGAGTCCTGTTATCAGGCCTGTCAAGGTTTCTTTAGCTCAGACTAGAATATGGGGGATGTTACTGAAAGGTTGAAGAAGCCAGTATTAGATTAGATGACAGGAGAGCCAACCTAGTGTGATCCCTCAGGGGGTGGATGGTGGTACCATGCCAGGCTCAGGAGGTGGCATGACTTCTGTTAGTGCATAGGAGGAGGCTGCTATCAACTGGGGACCTGCTTGTCCTATACACTGGCCACCTGTTTTCAGGCTTTTACTACACAGATAAGTCTTTTAGAGATGAGGAATTTTTTGTTTTACAGAAATTGGCAGAAATTGTGTTGGTCATATGCAGTATGATAGTTTTCTTTGTGTATTTATAGGTACACCTATTTTGTGCAATGAATATGTCATACTGATTAATAAGGGCATTATTACCAGAGTTGAGAAAATCAAAGGGCACAGAAATTTAAATGACTTGTGCAAGGTCATTTGCAAACTGTGTCTGGGCAGATATTGGTGTATGAGTGTAGTGCTCTGGAAGGCATTACGAGTTTTCTACTAAGTACAGTGTCAAGTTTTGCTGGGCTTCTTGTGTTTTTGAGTACTGTTTTTTGATTGTTTCTTGTTTTATTAAATATAGACAGATGGTCAAGTTTTCACCTATGGATATAAAAGGAAGTGGCTGGTGTGGGACTGCCTAGAAGTGCCTTTAAAAGGGACTGCCAATGTTTTCTTCCTTGTTTCTCCAGTCTTGATGTCTTGAAACATGGAAATCGTAACTAGGCTTTAGCAGCCACTTAAAACCTAAGAAAGTTTTGAGAATGAAGCTTTATGATTGGATGAGAGAAGAGAGATGAGAGCTGAATTCCAAGATGATGCTGGTATTTATGACTCCAGCTACAGGTTGTTGAACCCCAGGTTTCTTACATGCTAAGAGACATATATTCCCTATCTTTTTTGAGAATTTGTTGTTCCCTTTGGGTTTTTTCTTGTATACGAGAATCTCATCCTAATTAATAACAAATGCTAGGCCTTTCTAGAGTTGAAATAGGAGTTTAAAATGGCCCTCCAGTGCACACGCATTTGGACACCATATAGTTACATTTAAGTGATTATTAAATTCTTCATTCCCTTTCTAGAAGTAGCACCTATGAAGCATCTCAGCGTCTTCTGTTTAACCACCCAACTCTCAGTATTTCATGACATACATAGCCATCCTTTTAACCACCATCCTTTGATTGACAAGCAGGAAGCCCATGACATTTAGAGTTTCTCTCAGGGATAAAAATCTGTAGTCTTTAGTTTTCTGTATTCTCATCAAAAATGTCAGATTCTACCTCTTTGTATTTTAAAAGGCAGTGCAGCCTGCCTTTGCTCTTCTTTCAGGAAACATGAGAGGCTTAGTGTCCAAGTGAGGGGAAGATAGTATCTCAACCGGGTTGAGCGATTTGATCTTTAACCCACGGCATTTTGTTCTAAGGACACTCCACACCGCAGTGAACATTGCTGTGGAGCAAACAGAGCCAAGAGCTGGCATATCTCTGGAGTATGTTTGCATCTGATTCAGATTACAATAAGCAATGTGGCCTGCCTACAAAATGCTGTATTTTCACAATTGACAGACCGAGCAGCCTGCAGCAATCAGCAAAGGGCAGCTTATTTAGAGCAAAAACATCCATCAGCCTGTGATGAGGAAAGTGGAGCTGCAATCAAAGGCAGGCTCTTCCAAGAGCCGCTGATGAGAAATGGACTTTACACGTATCAGGTGGAGAAGGAGCCACTGCTGACTTTTTTTTAAAGCTTCATTTTCATACATGGACAACATTAGAAATAATTTTGAGCATGAAAGGGAGAGATTTCATAGTCCCGTCATGAATTCAACTTTTCTGTCCTCATCAACTGGGAGACTTGAGTCTTGGCAAGAATCTGTTGCTCTAAAATGGCAAGATAATAAGCAGTTTCAAAGAAAGTTCTAGCATTCACTGCAGATATCGTGTGAAGATGTAGTATTTTTAATGGTATTCGGATGGAAGAATTGTACTGATGTAATCAATAGAATGTAGATTTTTGTTCTGGTTTCTAGTCTTATCTATATTAGGTCTATTCCATATGATTAGAAATTTGTAGCTCCTTAGCTTTGCGAGTCTTCCCCTTAGATATCATCTGTCGGTTCAAAATTTGTGATCTGCGATATAAGAAAAGTAGTTCAAATATGAATCTTCAGTTTTCTTCTTTTGATAGTGTATCCTGCTGTGGTGGTGAGATTTTTGATTTTGTTAAATGCTAGGCTATCTAGAAGCTTTTGCCTACCATGGCAGAAAGAGACTAAAGTTACAAAATGGTCCCAATTTTCCTCATTAAAATTCTCTCATCTTTAGGCTCACCAGCTACACACTGTGGCATTTGACATTGGGCATGATCTCAGGCCTGGCAGGCTCTTAGGCTTGGCTTCATGTTCCTTCCTATAGGGAGTTATGGAGGCAAGCAGGGTAATATACTGGTGGGATTTATGGCATCTGGTTTTCATTCAGATGCATGGATATTCTCTTCCATTTTCTTTAGATGGTTTTGGCATAGGTCTTAACTTCTGTTTTGGTCAATGTCTTCTGTTTAACTTCACAAGGACTATGTGTCACTTTATATGTTTTCTGAAAAAACAAAGAACAATTCTATCTGCCTGTCTCTTCAAACAAAAGACTTACATATGACTTAATCATATGACTTACAAAGACACTAGTTACAAAAAGAAAAATATACATATTAAACATGGTAAGGTTTCAGCTGCATCATGCATGACCAGTAATCCAATTCTGTACTGTATAACTGCTTAAGATCTCTGGAACTCAGGCAGAAAGCCATGGAGGTTGCTGTTCTAAAGGGGAATGACTCTCATCCTTGGGCATCTCCTTGACTTTTGTTTATGTCTTGTATAGATTTAATAAAATGCTACACAAATGTCCCAAAGCACTCATTGGTTGTGTGAACATTTTCTCTAGAAACCTTTCCAATTAGTAGTAATCCAGAGTACTGTGGTCAGTTATTGGATGTACCATAGCAGATTCAGAGAAAATTTCAGAGGAGGTATGTGAATGATTGCTAACTCATCATTCGAAGTGCAGAAGTGTCCAGGAAAACATCTGCATCTTTTTAGATGGTTATCATTTTGAATAGCATGTCCTTAGACTCACCAATTAGAATGGAGCAGGGGGCATAGTAGTCATGAGAATGTGAGAGATTAAAATGGTAAATGCCAGATATTGCAATATGCAGATAGTTGTGCTAAGTGTTTCAAAGCTGCAGCAATCTGAACATTCCTTCCAGATGCTCCTCACTAAGGCTGAACAGGAAGTGGGAGAGCATTTATGCACCAGTGATGTTACCCTTGTGTCCTTGTTGAGCGCAGGCAGCAGGCTTAGAGGACTTGTTATCTCTGAGGTTTCTGGAGGATCTGTTTGACTCTCTGGGTGACTATTACATGACAGCATAAGGAACACAGGGCTGCAGTTCAAGCGCAAATAATTCCAGAAGATTCATTCCCTAGCCTACATCTTCTGATTTATCTTGAATGACAGTAGCCAGGAAACCTCAAGCTGTTCATTTGGATACGGCAGTACTGTGTACTTGGATGTGACTATTCTTTTTATCAAACCTCCTGTTATTTGCATTTATATGATATCCTTCTAATGCTCTTAAAGCAATTTCAGCTTCATAGCACTTATGTGAATTGGATAAGAAGAAACACACTTCATTTTGAGGTTGAGATAAAAGACATAAATTGTCAACAATTCTCAGCAGAATAAAATAGAGCAGAGCAGGCAACAGTTTGTGCTGTTTTCCACTCCACGTTTTTTAGAAATGTCAAACAGATTAGTATGATAGGCTCTCCTACAGGTTCAGACATCGGGCTTGGGGTGGGGTAGTGTACTTTGATAGACTTCCCGAGAGGCACAGACAGAGATATCCATATTGTTCTCCTTGTCCCTGTCATCGTCCAGGGCTGCAGAATTTGCTGAGTTCATCAGATTCTCACAGGACAACAGAGGATCACCACCTGGAGCAGAGCTCCTAAAACCCTCATTCATCCAGGTCAAATTGCGATGCTTGTCCAAGCATTCTGGCCACACATCTAGGAAGCCCAAGCTAATAAGCTTGGAGTAGGGCCCTAGGACTTGAATCTGGACACTAAATGATTATATTCTTGTGAACAAAGACACACACTTAAGACCCTCTGTCTTAGTCCTTCAGCTAAGCAGAGGAGCAACTTATTGGAGTCTTCAGGAGTTATTGCCTCAGATTTGAAATCTCAAGTTTGGGGCCGAAGAGAGGATGCAGAGACTGTAATAGGGGATGCAGAGGCATTTTGTCATTTGTCTTAAAACCAGAATTGCATCTCTTATGTTAGGCTATAGGGCTTTGGAAGTGAGTGATTTAAAATGAAAGATAAAATAGTGTAAGAATGATTTAACAGGCACAGTGTAAAACATTAGGAGAAATAGGAAATACTAGTTTAAGACTTTTTGTTGTTGTATGTGAGCCCTATATAGCAAAAAAATTGTGAGCTGCTAGCAGGAGAGAAACACTCAGGCTAACCATCAAGCATCAGGTAGCTGGGACTTGAAATATCTAATTAGTTAGAACTTAAGAAATAAAACAGGATGGGAATGACCATTTGCTTTCATTGTCGGGAGAGACAACACGGAAGTGGTTTGAGGTTTTCCATCTTAATCAGCCTACGAAGGACAGCTTTAGGGGATTTTATTGTGGTGGACGAGAACATTTTGTTTCCTGCCTGCAAACCCAATGTGTTTAGCAGGAAGGTCTATGGAACTATTATTTCATGCGCAGTCATCCCAGAACTGGAAGACAGGACTGATTAACTGTAAGCTGATTGGTTGGTTGACCAGATGTGGATTTACAACCCTCTGCCCACCACCACCCTGCCAGATCACTGTATTTCCCTTTAGGAACGCCTCTCATCAAGGCCCCACAGAATTCTCTCCTTTTATGTCATCATTTGTGTGCCAACTAGACTTTGACGTGTGTGGCACCACACTCACAGACGATTGCTCCGAGAACGTTTCTGTAAAGCGGTAATGGCGTTTGCTCTGTGCCTTCTTGTTTGACACTTTGTCATTTAGTCCGGTGGTGGGACTATGATGCAGGTGGTGAGTCAATTGCTCCCAAACCCCAATCTGTAGAGTGCTATATTTGGGAAGTACCCTTTGGGAAGTACATGGTGTCTTTTTGAAGAGGTTCTTTTTAAATTTAACAGTGTTTTTCTGTAAATATATTGACACACTCTTAGAGCACAGACTGCGGCAGCCTGGCAAGATCTTCTGCGGATATGTGGGCAAGGCTCATGGAGCGCCTTGGTTTGTATGGAGGCTTTTAGGAAATTAAATCGCTTAAAAGAGCAGAGGACTTTCTCATGAGGGTGTTATACACAGGAATGCAATGTTGTGGCAAATTTGCCTGAAGAGAAGCTGAGAAGAGACAAAAGAACATCTCAGCTTAGGCAGGTGGGAGGCTTTTGTTGTTTTTCCTAACAGCCAGGGCTGACAGAAAGAAGTCTCCCTGCATCCTCCCTTGGGTGCTTTGTGGTTGTTTCTCTCCTGTCCTCCCCCACTTTCCCACTTCTCGAACAAAAGTCCTGGTCGTTGTTCAATGTCCAGCACCATGACCCCAACACACTGAGGCTGAATAGGTAATGGCCTAGTGACTTTGACAAATGCATTGCACTCTCCAGTGGCTTTCTCACAGCCTCTGCTTCTGGCTTTACACACTTGCCCTGCTCTGGCCCCTGTAGCTACTGACTTCTCCTCTTAACCTTCTCTCCTTCTCTCAGACTGCTGTAGTGACACTGGCGTCCCTCAAGGTCCTTCAATATGCCAGGCCCAGGCCCACATGAGGGGCTTTGTATTTGCTGCTTCCTCTGCCTTGGGTGTTCTCTCTCCAGGTATGTGTATGCTTGGCTTCTTTTGTAACCTTCAGCACTCTTCTTTTTAATGATGCTTTCAGGTGTGTGCATAGATATAGTTTTTTTATATTTGTGTGTGTGTGTGTGTGTGTGTGTACATGTGCCCTGGTGCACACGTGGAGGTTATAAACCAGCCTGTGAGAGTTGATTCCCTCTTTCCACCATATGTGTTCCAGGAATTAACCTCAGGTTGTCAGGATTGGCAACAAATACCTTTACTCAATGAATCATCTTGCTGGATCCTTTTTAAGAATATTATCTTTTGCCAGGTGGTGGTGGCAAAAGGTATTCTTTTATATCTTTAATCCCACACCTTTAATACCAGCACTTGGGAGGCAAAGATATATGGATCTTTGTGAGTTTGAGGCCAGCCTGATCTACATAGTGAGTTCCAGGACAGCCAGGGCAGTTAGACAGAGAACCTTGTCTCGAAAAATAAAAGTAAAAAAATCCAAACAAAACAAAATAAAAAACCTTCAAAATACAAAAACCAAAGCAACAACAACAACAAAAGAAAACCATTTTTTACTTTATTCATTATTGTTATTATTATTTGTGAGTGTGTGTGTGTGTGTGTGTGTGTGATAGAAAGAGAGTGTGCGTGTGTGCGGGCTACTCCGTAGTGGGTATGGAGGTCAGAGGTCAGCTGTATTGTTATTTTTCTGTTTCTGTGATGAAAACCCATGGCAATGGCAACTTCCAGAAAGAAAAATCAGTGTCTGGGTCCAGAGGGCGTCTGTAACGGTGGTGGGGCATGGCAGCAAGTGTAGGTGTGATGACGGGAATAGGGAGATGAGAGGTGGAATCTTCTACTGTAAACACCACGCCAGAAGGAACTGGAGGGTTGGTGGGACTGTGAGACTGCAAAGCCATCTCCAGTGGCACAGCCCTTTTGCAAGGCCACACCTCCTAATCCTACCCCAACCGCATCATCAACTGGAGACCAAATGTTTGGATACAAGGGTCAGTGTTGTTGGGTGACATTCTCATTTCAGCCACCACAAGGAGTTGGTGCTGAGCTTGGGACTATAGTCATTGGGCTTGACACCATAAGGACCATGACTTTCTGGAGCATCTTGCCACCCTTATGTGGTTACTTTCTTAACCTCTTGACCTTTCTTCTTAATGAAGTCTTATTCATTGCCTGCCTTCCATATCCATCCAGGGTTGCATGATAGAAACCATGAAAGTCAGAAGCTTGAGTACCCATGACTGTTATATTTGACATTTTTGTATGTTAAGTTTCTGCTTCCTCACCTGGTGATGAAGACATTTGGCTGGGATCTCTGCTGGTACATCTTAGCTCTCTACATGGTGGTTCATCTTCTAGGCCTATTTCACTTAGTTTTCTCTCCAGGGGAACAGCTGGGCTTCCCTTACATCAAAGACAAGAGCCTTTGAAGAAGACAGTCCCTGGGAAGCCTTTGTTTACACACACATTTAATGTCTCCTCAGCCAGTGGGTGGCCAGGATCAGTGTTAGTGTAGGAAAAAAGAATAGCCAAACTTATCATCATTAACTGAAGTCTTCCTCAGACTGCCCTCTGGCCTCATATCCCTCTCACCCTCTTATAGGAATGGCCCGAAGGCCTGCATCACTGAAAAATCTCACAGCAGCGCACAGTGCCTGAGAAGAGCTTTATTACCGGCCTCTTCACACAGCTTGTCAGCCACCTCCCCCTCCCGAAGCAGCTGTTTAGCGCTTTGATTTACCCCTGGGAGAGGTCTTATGAATCTTCTTGTAACTACATGGCCCTTGTAAGTTTTGTCAGCTTCCAGAGTCTTAGGAGCCTTCTTCCTCCAGAAAGGACTGTTTCAATTCAGGGAAAACAGCTACACCTCATGGTCAAACCACACCAATACACCTTCCAATGACCCACAAGGCCCCATCCACTTCAGTCTCGCTGGTTAGGCCTGAGATGTAACATGAGCGTCCCGCCCGGTACCCCACAGCCGGCAAGCCCCAAAGAAAATCACACAGAGAGTCTACATTAGGTTATTAACTGATTGGCCCATTATCTCAGGCTTCTTACTAGCTCTGATAACTTATATTAACCCATCTATGTTAGCCACATGGCTCGGTACCTTTTCTCAGCTGGGCAGCTTACATGTTGCCTCCTTGGTGGTCTGCTCAGGAATGAGGGAAGAGCTTCCTTCTTCCCTATTCTCCTTGTGCCACCTCTACTTCCTGTCTGGTTTTCCCGCCTATACTTTCTGCCTGGCCAATCAGCATTTATTTAAAACATGATTGACAGAATACAGACAATTCTCCTGCACCACTGAGAGCTAGGCTTCATCATCTGTGTCAGGCCCAGGTGTGGTTGAGGCAAAGGCTGAATTTTCTCATGTGCAACTCCAGGGTTAGAGACTGCTAACTGGATCAGTAAGAACATTCTTTATCTCTTGACTTCTAGTTCAAAAACACAACATGTTACTTTCCAGTAGCCTGTAGGATCAGTTCTGCTTCCCATGGCTATTTCTCCCCAACACAACTGCTCTCCTCCTTATACTGTTTAAATCTTTCCTTCTTATTCTAGCCTCAGAAAAGATATGGAGAACAACAGGTTTTCCACTTGTATAATTTCCAAGATACTTCTTTCCTCCCTGAGGTTTTAGTCATCTGTAGCATTATCTAAAGATCCCATACAGTTAATGGTTTAAAATAGCAGCAATGTATGTTCCTCCTGGTATTTCTAGGTGTGGGAACTTTTATTCTGCATAAGGCTTCAGTTGAGGTCTCTCACTTGTCTGCATGCAGTTAGGAACTGAGGAGAGTGATCCTTGCTTCCAACTCCTACCATCCTCCTTATCATATTTACATGTTTCAAAGGGGGCACTGCATAGAGAAGGATAGCCTTGAAACCCTTCCAGTTGGGTATCTGGGTTCCCAGAGGCTCAACATAGTTGCAGCTGCTGTGGCTTATCTCTCTGGTGTGGGACAATTCTGTATTCTGTCAATTATGTTTTAAATAAACACTGATTGGCCAATAGCCAGGCAGGAAGTATAGGCGGGACAACCAGTCAGGAAGTAGAAGCAGGGCAATGAGAACAGGAGTATTCTGGGAAGAAGGAAACTCCTCCCCAGTCCTGTCCAGACACTGAAGAAGCAGGATGTGACCTGCCCCACTGAAAAAGGTACTGAGCCATGTGGCTAACATATACTAGAATAATGGGCTAATATAATTTATAAGAGCTAATACGAAGCCTGAGCTAATGAGCCAATCAGTTTATAACTTATGTAGATCTCTGGTTTTTCGAGACAGGGTTTCTCTGTGGCTTTGGAGCCTACGCTGGAACTAGCTCTTGTAGACCAGGCTGGTCTCGAACGTAATTTTCTTTGGGACCTAAAGACTGTGAGAACTGGGCAGGATAGAAACCCCAACAAGCAGGCCCTCATGTTACCCCTCCCCCCACACACAAAGCCTCCTCTTTCTTTCTTTCTTTCTTTCTTTCTTTCTTTCTTTCTTTCTTTCTTTCTTTCTTTCTTTCTTTTTTCTTTCTCTCTTTCTTTCTTTCCCCCTCCTCCTTCTTTTCCTCCTCCTCTTCCTTCTTCTGTAAGGCCTGGAGCTCATCAATAATGTTAGTCTAGGAAGTCAGAAGGTTAGCCTGTATTTGAGGAGGAAAATAGAGTGCACATTTCTTAAATGGAGGAATGAACCACAGGGGGCCATTTTCAGGGACTAAGTACACCCCCATCTATTTCTATAAATTATAAACACTCACTATTTGTTATATGTCTCCCACACTGAAAGTACATTTTGCAAACCCGGAGGCTTTGCTCATTTTACTCAATATTGCATATTCTACAGAGTGTGCTTCTAGCCATAGAATGGGAATATATATGCTGAATGGATGTTTAACACTGACTTATGGGACAGTTCTCCTGGTTGCTCAGCCTGGGGTGTTGTCATCCTAAATGACTTCTCACAGGTGATCTGAACACAGTGATAACGCATGTTTATGGGCTTTGCTTTTGCTATGTGTGAGCACCCTCATTCTGTTTATATCTTTGGACGTTGACTCTGGCATGGATGGGTTGCTCACCTAGTCAGAGTCTCTCATATAGGAGGACAATGAAAAATTTATGTCAGGTTGGTTGGTCAGTCCTTTGCTCATGCCACACAGCTTATTTTCTTTCTGTACACATTCCTGTACACCACTACAAAGGCTTACATTTCCTTAGAGTCAGTCTTGCCTATCTGTTATAGAAATATATACATACACACATGTGTAAGACATAGGGAGGAGAGTGGGAGTAAAATATAGAATCCACTGCCCAGTGAATTACAAATATACCCTACATTCAGGCTCTGAAGACCTCTAGTAAAGTTGATCAATGAAACATTAAATTCTATGCTGTTAGAAACGAATGGCCTATGTACATTTAAAATCATTTTATCAGTCTATGTTTTCCTTTATTTTTGCTTTGTTCCAATATAATCTATATTTATCCTTTTTATTTTTCCAACTCTTTCTTCTAAGTTGCAAAAGCTCCTTGCTGGAAACGTAGGCCAATTTTTAAAACCTCTAAGACTCAGCTCTCTGGAGACATGTGATTTGAGAGTATACGATTATTTTTTTTACCTTGATTTTATTTGCCCTAAAGCTTCTCAATAAAAATCTTTACAGGAGGGAATTGCTAGTTGCTGTTATACAATATTGTTAGAGAATTAGCCACCTGACACACTTATATCATAAAGTCATGATTCCAGAAGTCACACATACGATTCAGCTAAAATTTTCAACAACCACACCTCCTGGTGTAGATGAAGGGCATTAGAGCCATGTATGGCTGTCATAGCTGTAGATAATTTCATCTAATATCTGTGGCTCAAACTGCAAATGAAGCCAGTGAATGGTACATATTAGTTGTGTGGAATAAAAATAGCTATTCTTTGCTTTTATGACTTCTGTTTAAGTCACAAAATACCACAGTCATGGGATAATTGCTGGCAGAATTCTGTGGATGAACTTTAAATAAATAGAGAGATGGAGGAAGGTAAAATGTTTAAAGAGAGATATTTAAATAGCGCATTCAAAGCACATGCTGAGAAATGTCCTGAAACACATCATGAGACCTTTATAAATTATTAAAAACCAGAACACAATATTATTCCTTTTTGTTAAGTGCAACAATTGATGTAAGCTGAGAGCATATAGAAAGTTCTGTGGGATGCTGGGGAGAGAATATGATCATGAAGCTGATTGCTTTCGCAAAATAAAATTGGTGAATATAGGCAATAGAATAGATATTAAATGGTAACAATCACACTTTTTGATAAATAAATTAATATTACTAATGTTTTTTTTCTGAAAAGGTAATTGAAACCTTATTCACAAATATATATATATATATACATTGTGTACACACACACACACACACACACACACACACACACACGTTTAGTCTCATCCACTTCATCATTGTCTTCTTTAAGGCAGCCATGACTAGAGGCTTCTTTTTGTTTGTTTGTTTTGAATTTTACTCTAAAAATTTTGTTATTGTTGTCATTGCTGAAAAGTAACATCCCAATGACCCATTGAAGAGGTTGGTCAAATGGGAATTATAGAAACGATGAAGACATTTAATTCAGCCTAATTAGAAGTGCAAACTTACATTTCTTTAAGACTCTTCTGTTCTGTGGTATGCTTGTTCCAATCTCATTTTTCATTGAAAATGATCTTGCTATGCTGGCTCCTCATCCTCCTCACTAGATGGGACTCACGGTTAGTGGCAAAAGTTTGCTAATCACTGAGACTCAGTTATGTGTCCTCTCTGAAATTTGAATATTGTTTTTTTGGTTGTGAAAGAGAGTGATCCGAATTTTCAGAAAACGAAGGAAACAGAAAATATTTTTCTAGGAGTATACGGTATATGTAAATGGTCTTTCTAGGCTTGGGAATTCAGGGAAAAATAGAGTTGTTAACTTACATTCAGTAGTCATTTATTATCTACAAAGAGGTTAAAAAGAAGTCTTAAAATTCACATAGAAGCACAAAACATCCTCAATAATCTAAACAATCTTTGCGAATAAAAACCGGACTGGAGGTATCATTCTTCTTTTTATTTTTATTTTTGAAGCTTTTTTTCCTTTCTGTGCTTGTAATTTAATCACAGTATTTCTCCTTCTCCCTCCTCCCTCCAAACTCTCTCATATGCCCTCCCTGCTCTCCTTTTGATTCAGGGTCTCTTTTTTTGAAAACTAATTGTTATTACACACATATATTCATATTTCTCTTACTCTCACCATCCCTGAGTTGCCTGTAGCACGTTGTATAGTCCCCTGGCAAGTGGTAAAATCCAGAGCTCTTCTCAATAAAAATGCCCTGTCCATTTTCCAACTTCTCTCAACATTCAGTGTTTGTTTCCTCCTGCTACCATCCTTCACTCCTTCCCAGGACTTTTCCACCCTTAATAAAAGCTAAAACCTTTGCTGTGATGGAAAAAATATTTTCCATCCTTCTGCTTTTTCCCATACAGACCCGATGCCAGCACATCTATTCCAGGCTTGCACTGTGACATTCTTTAAAATTATTGCTGCTATTCTCCCATCTAGGCTTTCCCAGATTCCCTCCAGACAAAAGCAATGCCATTCTCTCTTTTCTCACTGTACTTGTGAACTATTAGAATGTTTTGCACTGGGGACTGTAATCATGTCACTGAACAGAGGAGATAAGGACTGAGGAAACGTTTCTGTGAAATCCTGGCTTTGTTTTCCCAGCTCCTCTTGCTATCCTGTCTAGATTAGAAAGTGATGGACATATTCTCATGACTCTTTAGATATACATAAATATAGTAAAACTACCTTAGAGATTCCACCTTACACTCAAAGGACTCTATGCCCTGCCAGAAAAAAACGTGTACATGTGTTTTCATGGATGCTCTTTTCACAATAACAAGGAAATGCAATCAGCTTAGATGTCTATCAACTGATGAATGCATAATAAAACATGTGACACATATATAACTGCACTTCGTCAAATGTTTATCCCGTATCTATTGAGATATTCAAGTAAGAGACTGTCTTTAAGTTTGTTATTATGGACTATACCAGTTCTTATTCATTGTAAAATGTTAGTCTTGGATGAGTTCATTATTAAACTTGCCATATACAAAGTCAGCTGACAAAATCTGATAAAATCTTAAAGCTGGCTTGTGTGGGTCTACTTAACTCCTGACCTCAGCAAACCCTGCTTCCTCCCAGTGCTTCAGAGTGAGTCCCAGTAACAACAAAACTCAGCAAACCTGATGCCCAGTTGGAAAGCAGTCAGCAGGAGGAATTCTCTCTTACTGAGGAGAGGGTCAGCCTTATTCTATTAAGACCTTCAGCTGATGGGATGAGTAATCTCACGTCAGAGTGGGCAATCTGCATTATTCCAATCAAATGCTAAATTTATTCAAAGACTTTTTATGAAAGTCTTTTATTCAAAGATTTTTATGAGCATGAAAACTCTAGAATAGTGTTTGAATAAATACCTGGGCTTCCGTGGCCCAGTTGGGTTCACACAGGGAACTGCCACATCTCACTATGTTTTATTCCCTTTTTCTATAATATTCTTTGTCCTCGACTGTCTTAGATTTCCCCATTATTATGGTGTCCCAAGCTTTTCTACCTAGATGAAATACTGCAAATATACCCCCGCAAACTCTTTGTTTCAAACCTGTGTTATATTTCAGCTGTCATCATACACCCGTCCTTTCCAAAATTCTTGAAAAGTTAGTTATAAATGTAGTATCTAATTTTTTTCCCTATTCACTACTGCTGAATCCACAATAAAACTCTCGTCCTTGGGTCTCTCACTACACCCAGACTGGATCTAACAAGCTTTAGATTTTATTAAATGCAGTGGAAAAAAATCAGTCAAAAGGTTGCTAATCTTAGTGGACATTAATCTTTGCTTTTTAAAATAGATCTTTCTTCCTGAAACATTATGTTCCTTTGGCTTCTGGTGCAATAATTACTGATTTTTCTCTTCTCCTACACCTATTTTTCTTGTTTGATCTTTCTCTTTCTCCAGTTTGTGGCACTTAAGTTTCAGTGTTCTTTAGGGATGTCTCCTAGGCGCTCGGATGTTCTTGCACTGCACAGGATGTCAGGCATTCTCATTTATTTTCACTGCCTCAATAACCATTTATATGCTGATCTACCCTCAAGTGTGCATCTCGTCTACTCCTCATGCCAATACGTTCAAATCTCTTGATATCTCCTATTGGATGCGTTTTTGTTAGAAGCCTCAACATCAGCATCCCCGTAACTGAACTCATCATTTTCCCCGTTGTCCTCCTCATTCTGTGGATGTTCCCCCATTGCACTCTTCCGAATCATTAGGAATGTAAAGCTTCATGAGCAAGGCAGGAGGAGTTATCCACCATATTTCTTTCCTCCTAGTTTCCTATAGCCAATCCCAAACAAAAATTTCATGCATGATAACTTTTAAATACCCTTTGAACCCCTTGATTTCTCTTCATTGCCACTGCTCCTGTCTTGATTTAGGCCACCCTTACCCTTTCACTGACTTAAAGATCTTAGAAAAAATTGCCTCACTATCATTATGTCTTACTTCTATCTAGTTCATTCTGTCTCTCGAGCCAGAACCACCCCGTAGATGTCACATTTAATCATCTTTCTCTCATGATTAAAACTCCCTAGTCATTTTCATTTGTCTTTACAGTGGCTGTAAACTTAAGATCCTAGCTTAAGATCAAAGCATTTCACCATCAGCTTAGCTCTGTGGCAAAGAAAGGTGCTTCTGTAACTCTTTGCTTTTTGTTTTAAAAACATTAGGCTTCATTCCTGTCCTGTTCATACCTGCCCCCAATCTTAGGCTTAAAAATTTGCTACTTCAAGCCAGGTGGTGGTGGTGCACACTTTTAATCCCAGCACTCAGGAGACAGAGAGAGGTGGATCTCTGTGAGTGAAAGACCAGTCTGGTCTACAGTGCGAGTTCCAGGACAGGCTCCAGTAAAGAAACCCTGTCACAAAAAACAAAAACATAAACAAAAAACCTGTTACTTCTCCAACGTTCTCTCCCATAGCCTATTTGGAGCTAACATTAGAATTTGGGGTAGCTATTGTTTATGAAACTCACTTATCAAACAGAGGTATATAATTTGGTCCTGACAAGGGATTGTATGGATCTACATGAATATAAACACATGCAAAACAGCTTGTGTAGTTCTTGGTGCAAAGACTGATCCCTAGGTAGACAAAATTTCCTCTTATTTATCTATGTTACAAAGGTGTCTCTCAAATCCAGGATGGCCTCAACTTGTGATCCTCCTGCCTCAGCTTCCTGAGTGTGGGGCCTAACTACCACACTGGCCCTGTCCTGTGTCACTTCTTTTGATGACAGCTTATCCTGCTATTTGGAGTCCCTATACTGGTCTTATTCTCCCACAGTCTGTTTACTATACTTTTAAACATGCTTACTAAAATCCTGATTTTTTTTTTAAAAAAATGGAAATGTAGGGATTCATTTATTAGCTTTTTGTTTACAAAGAAAGGCATCTGATGCTTCTGTGTATTTCTTATAAAAGAGTAACAGTTTACAATTAAAACAACAAAGTCCACAAAGCAGATTTTTTCCAACAAACAGAAAGGGGAAAAGTGGGGGTCCCCTTCCCCCACTGCTTCCCAGCTTCATCTAGCAGACAGGAGGAATTCTTATTTGATTTTCTTAACATAGCCACATGTTGCTGTTGCTGAAAGGACCCTGAAAATATTTTAGATCAAGACTTCTGAAATGCATGGGAAATTTATTCTTTCCAACTAAGGTCTTTTCTTGGGCCTTAAACTGTCATTTTTTTTTTTGGGTCAAAATATGCATTGGAGAAGTTCAGCATATTTACTGTATAAAGATGGCTCTGTTTTACATCATCTGGAATTAGGCAAATGCATAGCTCCAAGGCAGAAGATAAAATTTCCTGATATAAATAGCTATCATTTGCGATTTATATGAATGTATAAGTTATCATTAGGAGGCAGTGTTTAAAGAGAGACATGTAAAATGATATTAGTCTCACAGGGATACAGGGGAGACTTTAATCATAAAATTACTGCTTGTGTGCATGCTCAGATTTAGGTAAAAAGATCCAGAAAAGTCATTTATGTTTCTGATTCAGACTCCATAGGTGCTGACACAGAATTCTCAGAACAAAAGAAACCTTGAGTTTCTCCTTTAACCTTCCATAGAGCAATAGCTGACAAAGAGAAACCTAGTGTTAGGTTTTGTTGTAGAACAAAGAATGGCCCATGAAGCAGGCAGGCTAAATGCAGACCTTCACCTTTCCTTTCTCTTCTCCAAATCCAATCCCTAGTCTCATCCCCAGCCTGTAAGCAGACCACCCGCTGTGGGCTCAACACCCTCCCTGCTCCCCCTTCAGTGTGTCACATAGACCTTCCCCTCCAAACTTCCTTCCTCCAACTCCTTGCTTTATCCCAGCCCCCAACTCCAGCAGGCACTTCCAAGGAACCCACGTCCACATACTTATAGACACTTGTTTTTTGATAAAGGAGCCAGAAAAAGGGCAGCATCTTCAACCGGTGGTGATGGTCAAACTGGAGGGCTGCATGTACAAGAATCCAAACATTTATACATAACAACCTGCACAAAACTCAGGTGGATCAAAGACCTCAACATAAAACCAGACACACTGAACCTGATAGAAGAGAAAGTGGGGGACATCCTTGAACTCATTGGCATAGGAGACTACTTCTGAACAGAGCATCGTTAACCCATGCTCTAAGATCAACAATAATAAATAGGGTCTCATGAAACTAAAAAGCTTCTGCATGACTAAGGACAACATCATTCAGCCTACAGAATGGAAAAGATTTTTCTCAACTACACATCTGATAGAGGGATAATATTCAAAATATAAAAAGAACTCAAAAAGTTAGATATTAAAAACCAAATAAACAAATTAAAATATCAGTTATAGATCTAAAAAGAGAATTCTCAAAAGAGGAAAAAAATGGCAGAGAAACACAAAGAAATGTTCAATATCCTTAGCTATCAGGAAAATGCAAATCAAAATTACTTTGAAATTTTATTTTATACCCAGCAGAATGGATAAAATCAATAACACAAGTGACAGCTCATGCTGGCAAGTATGTGGGGTAAGAGGAATTATGTAGCCACTATGGAAATACATATGGTAGTTTCTCAAAAAACTTGGAATTGGTTTACCTCAAGACTCAGCTACACCAGTCTTGGGCATATATCCAAAGGATGCTCAAACCGTGTGCATTACTCTGTATTCATAATACCCAGAAATTGGAAACAACTTACATGCCTTCAATAGAAGAATGAATAAAGAAATAGTTGGTTTACACAATGCAGTATTACTTAGCCACTAAAAGATAATGTCACCATGAAATTCACAGGTAGCCAGGCAGTGGTGATGCATGACTTTAATCTCAGCACTCAGGGAGTCAGAAGCAGGCAGATCTTTGTGAATTTGAGGTCAGCCTGGTCTACAGAGTGAGTTCCAGGACAGCCAGGGCTACACAGAGAACACTACCCCACCCTTCATACAAAAAATTCACAGGTAGTTGAATGGAACTAGAAAAAAAATCATCCTAAATGAGTTATCTCAGACCCAGAAAGACAAATATGGGATGTGTTCAGTTATATGTGGATATTAGCTGTTGCATCAACACTAACCAAGCTACAGTGGGTAGAACTACAGAGGGTAAGTATAGAGTAAGGGATTGGGAGAACAGATAGATTTTGTTAGAAAAGTGAAATAGAGTAGATAGTTACTGATGGATAGAGGACTTGAATGGGAGGCTAATGTAGGGAAGATGGGGGAGGAAGGTTATGAGGGAAGGAATACATGGAGGGACAGCTAAAATAAGGAGCATGTATGGAAACCTAATACAGTAGAGGCTAAAATGTATACATACGTGAAGGTGATCTAAATGAAATCTCCAAATAATAGAGGAGACAGAGTCCCAACTGGCCATCTTTTGTTACCAAATGAAACTCCCAGTACCGGGATTGGGCTACATATTATTGACTTATGGGCCTAAGGAATTTCCAAACAACCCAGGCTGTTGCTAAGACTATAGCTTGCTCTCTGACAGTAAGGCTCTATTGCAAAAAAAAAAAAAAAACTCAAAACAAAATACACAATTCATTGATCTGGTGCCTACATCAGAGATTTCATCCTATGTTCTAGTCTTTAGTAGATGAATGTACTCGCTATGCTATTAAAAGAGAAATATAAACACCAACCCAGTCATAAATCCTTTGTTCTACAGTGGCATCCTGTCTACAAGGTATGCTAGGGAAGCAGTGGCACAAAGCTTGTGGGAGTAACCAACTAATGTCTGATTTGACTCAAGCCCACTCCATGAGATGGAACCCATACCCTACACTGCTTGGGTAACCATGAATCTGAGACCCAATAGCCCAGGGAACCAGGGTAAAATCAAATAATGCTATTCTAAACAAAATAAGCAAATAGTCAAACAATCAAACTACTAGCAACAAAACGACTCCTAATGATATTCAGTTATAGTCATTTATCAGTGACTTGCTCAGTCATCATGAGAGAAACTTCCTCCTGGGAACAAATACAGAAACCCACATCCAGACATTATGCAGAGGAAAGGAAACATTGGAACACGTAATCCTAACTGGGGTGTCTCTATCAAGTACCTCCTCTCAAGGCTCAGGGAACCCTGTGGAAGAGGAAGCAGAAAGAATATAAGAACCAAAGTGGGTGGAGGAAGCCTAGAAATGAGATCAAAGCTCAAAGGGACTCATAGAGACTGAGGCAACACTCACTGGATGAACAGGGGTCTGCACCAACTGGGAGAGGAAGTGGACACATGCCCACCCCCTAAACCCAAAACAATCTCCAACTGAAAACCACTTGCAAAGAAAAATCTAGTTTTCTACAAGGGAGTCTAACTGGGGAAACAAACTACTCTTATGTGTAGGTTGCATGTCCAGCAGTAGATGGCCAACAGAAAGCTAACTCAAGGACATCACTGGGTATCCTTTTCTCTTAATGTCATGTCAGGCCTTTTCTCTACTTTTAAAAATTTTTATCTTATTTTTAATATATATTTTATTTACTTATATATATAATGTATATATATATATACAAACACATATTTACTTATTCTCTCTTTTTATCCTACAGGTCTTTTTTATTTATGGATTCTTGAGTTTATGGATGAGTGGGCCTATGTTCTTGTGCATTTTCTTGGACTCTTTTCTTTCTGGTTGTTTTGTCTTATTCTGATGTTAGTTTCTGTTTTATCTTTTCATTTTATTTTATTATTATCCTTAGAAGCCTATTTGCTTTCTAATCAGAGGCAGAAAAGGGGGTGGATCTGGATCGGAAAGGATGTGGGGAAGAACTGGGAGGAGTAGATGGAGAGAAAAGTATAATCAGGATATATTATGTGAGAAAAAAATCTATTTTCCATAAAAGGAACCAAAGATAGATATGGCCCAATTGCCACAGGATTTTCATTCTAGAAGCGTTGTCCCTCCCCGCAAGATACTGCTTATCTTCCAATAATGGCTCTTCCAAGAAAGGCGCTAAGCAATGAATGCACATCACAGATGAGGCTTTAAAAAAAAACGTACATATGTTTCTGGTTTGTTGGAAAGAGAAGTGTTATTTTTAGATAAATTTGAGTGTAAGGGTGGATGGATGCTTCCTGGTGAATTCTGGAAGGCAAACTTATTGCAAAACATTGCAAATTCTTGAAACACATTTTTTTTAAAAAAAAAAAAGCAAGAAAAAGCAAGAAAAAAAGTATCTGGATAAAAGAGAGAAATTTCAGTCCTCAATAATTTGATTTTATTGACCCACTAGTATAGGGGAATGCACACATACAGGAGGGGGCAATAAGCACCTCTGAAATGTACCTT
Source organism: Dicrostonyx torquatus (assembly GCA_028555095.1). Classification (NCBI taxonomy): domain Eukaryota; kingdom Metazoa; phylum Chordata; class Mammalia; order Rodentia; family Cricetidae; genus Dicrostonyx; species Dicrostonyx torquatus. The sequence continues at coordinate 4,613,344 of JAQHUG010000132.1, forward strand.
TCCCACTTAAAAACCCCTTAGAACCAGAGATCCAATGACTCTGCGACACTGCAGAAGATACTGTCAGGAAACAGGCAAGACAAGAAGGCAGCTCAAAGTTTAAGCTGAAATCTCCTGTTACGTGGTCTGGCAACCGCAGGCCCAATCGTGTGGGCCTACTGTTTTGTGACAGTGACATTTGACTCTCTAAGCCACTCTCCTTTTCAGTGGGCCTGGTACTTTCTGTTCTATGTGGATATGCGAGCAAGCATCCTTCTCTGCCAATGACCACTGGAGTCTCCCTGTGTGTAAATGAAACTCTTTTGAAATCCACTACCAGGCCACAAGGGTGCCATGCAGTGCACTGAAGTAGTAATTTACTAAATGGGACCCTCATGGCCTGAGAGAGTTCATTCAGCCTCCCAAATGCCTACCTTAACGAGGCAATGGTTTATGGTCTGGGGAACCTAATGAGTCTTCAATTATGCTATTACGTTTAGGAAAGGAGAGTCATACATCCCTGGAAATTTTGGATATGCTGTATGCTTTAGTTCAAACTCAAATTATTGTTAGACTTTCGACTCCCACCACTGGCTTCCATTGGGCAGCCTACGTAACCTTCCCTTCCCCAAGTGAAGGATTCTCCTGGGTTTAGCAGCCATAATGTTGTGAATTTGACTTCATTTGGTGGAATGATTGTCAGGAAAGGTGATAAACACTTAAAAACATCTGCCTCCTGATCTCGTCCATTATTCTTCAAATTCATTTTCAGGAACAGCTTTTCTCCCTGAAAATAAAAGCCTCACCACCGGAGTGTGGCTGTTGTGTGATGTACATCCTAGAGTGTCCTCCATACAGACGCTCTGCTTCTGTCCAGCACTGACGGCTATTATTTTCAGCTTCTAAAAGACTGTGTGCTGGCTCATTATATCCAAAAAACTTAGAACCATAGTTAAAACTTTTAAAAACATTGGTGAAAATGGCATAAGGATATGCTAAGGTATTTCACATGGCTTGTGGGCCTTGGAATTATTATACAACAGGTGTGTGTTTTCCATGCAGAACCTACAGGTGACCAGGGTGCTGTCATTTCTCTATTCTCTAGGTGGCAGTTTAGCTCTACCTTAAGACATTGCCCTTTTGGTGTGTTTTTTTTTTTTTTTTCTCACTGACATTTCATTCTGCAGCTGGTACTGTAATGCACAACAACATGTAAAATGAACACAGCCAAACATGAGCTGCCCGCCTGTAATGTCGTGACAAGGCTTTTCATGTAGCTTTGCCAGGCTGCTGGTTTTAATAGACAGCCTCCGATATGACAGTATTTTAGAAAGTGCTCTTGTTTGCCATTTCCTCACATGAGGGTCAATGTTTTTTTTAAATGATCAGGCTTCAGTTACAGGGCCACAGAACTGTCCCGGGTTTTGAACATTATTTGTGAGCCCATTGTCATGCTATTTAGTTACATCTGAGATGTATTAGCTTCCTTCTCTCTATTATAGTTCCCCGAGCAGCTGGTCTGAATGTCACAGTACCCTCATCTGTTCCATGAGAGCCCAAGTGCCTTCTTGAGAACCATGAAAATAGCCGCTGAGAACGAGAGGAAGCGAGCTGCTCAAGGTTTTAAAGCTTTAGCTCAAGGCAGTGATTGCACTCCTCGGGTAAAAACTTTGTCATCGCGTTTTTTTATTGGAATGTGTTCTCTCTCTCTCTCTCTCTCTCTCTCTCTCTCTCTCTCTCTCTCTGTTAGTGAATGTGTGCCTGTGTGCCACAGTGTAGAACTGGAGATCAGAGGACAACTTGCAAGAATCATCTCTCCTCTTCCATCCTGAAGTCCCATGCACTGAACTCAGGTTGTGTGGTGTGGCTCCTTTATCCATGAAGTCACTTCACTGGTCCTGATGATTCTGGTTATTGAAACTGGTGACAGAAAAGTGTTGCTACCAACATCCAGAGTGTCAATAGAGCCCAAGGATACCATCAAGAGCCCTCCTGGGTAGAGGCCCGTTTTCCACAACGATATGTCCAGTACAAATGTCAAAAAGTCCTGAAGGGGAGATACTCCATGGTAGAGCCGCAGGAGATGAATATGGAGAACAGAGCTAAGCTTATTAATCAACACAAAAATACACATTTAAGTAAGTTACTTAAATATGGAGGTTATAAATATCACTACGTCGTTTTCAAAAAGAATCCTTCAGAAAAAAAATTGCTTTTGATTAATTCAGTAACAGATTTGTCATGAAATGATTACTCTTCCATGGTGCTCCACCTGTTTTCACTCACATACAAAAATAGGCTGTGTCCTTGAATTTTATCTTCTTAATTAAAAACATTGCTCAAGTCTTATTTTGCATATCTACAAACTCAGGGAACCTCTTTATGAAACCACTGTTTACCAAATACACAGAGTTAGTCTGCACAGCTGTCAAGGGCTGTATGTGGGTTTCTTGCCTTTCTATTTTGCGAGTCAGTTTTATTAAAACAGGTTTGAGGTGTCTCAAGTTTATCAGTCCTATTGACTGTGGACTATATTAATTAAAATTATTGAAAAATCAAGATTTGATCATATTGAAGTTCCTGAAGGATTTAGTTAAAGAAGTGACTTAATTTATCATTGCCAGGAGGCTGGGAAACAATGACAAACTTGTTTAGTGTCCTGAGACTGTGCTGCAGGCACAATTCATCATCATGTTCTGCCTGAGGATCCATTGTGGGACATAATTAAGAGTACTCACTATATATGGATTCGTCAGGTACTCTGACATTTAATAAGCTGATATGGTAAGATTTCTTGGTTACCTTTTGTTCTCCTTTGATCAATTATCTTTCAAATGGCATCTTATTTTAAGCCCTTGTTCATAAGATGGATTAAGTTTCAGTAACTTTTGCTGTAAGAAAAGAACCTGCAGCAGCCCCAAGGTGCCATTGCAGGAGCTCAGTCGTCTCCTGAAGAGAGTAGGAAACCTCTGGAGTAGGCCTGACAGGCTTGCTTCAGTTCCTGCATTTTAATTCTTAGGTGTCTATGTGCTCATCTTTCAGTGCGGGGGATGGATTCTCCTTTGACCTCAAATCCTTTCTAATTAGAATCTGCTTTCTTTGTTTCTTTCCCTAGCAAATTTCTTTTTAGAATTTTTTATTTTTATTAATTTTGTGTATAAGTATCTGCTTGCATATGTCTGTGCACCATGTACATGCCTGGTGGCCATGAAGGCTACAAAAATAATGACAGATCCCCTGGGAGTAGGCAGGTGTGAGCTGTGGAACTGAATTGGTGTCCTCTGGAAGAGGAGTCAGTGGATTTAACCACTGAACTATCTTGCTAGCCTACCAGCAATCTTCTTGATGCTTTGTTTTCTATACATCTTGTTTCTACTTCCCATTCTATTTCAATTCCTAAACTAGTTTACCTCTTCTATCTTTTACTATTCCATGACCACTGTTTTTGGTGTTAATACTGGCTCTATATTGGAAGGCTGTCAAACTCTCATCTTGCTCGGTTTCTTAATAAATGTTGACAAGGTTGTCTTCCTTCCTTGTTGAACAGCCTCCCCTACCTGTTCTTCTTTCTTCACGGGCTGCTTCTTATCTCTCTCTCTGTTTGAGTGATGGAATTTCAGGAACTGAGCTTCCCCTGCTTCTCTCTGAGCTCTCTGGGTTGTCTGCCTCACATCCACGACTTTATTGTCTACGCATTGATAGCCATGTATGTATCTTCTGGCTAGCCCTCTTCTCGAGATTTGTGCACCACCCAGATCCCACTAAAACTTTTTGGATAGCTGCATTTTCCACCCACTTTCTTGCTACTCAGGAGATAGCATGCTTGGTCAGATTGGTTGTAATGAAAAATTTGGGGTCACCCTTCACTCTCCATCTTTTCTTACTCTCCATGTCTCCCAGAAGAAACTTCTATATGTATTTAAACTACAGGCTTCAGATATTTCCATACATGCCAATTTCTTCTGTGACCATCTTTTGCCAGGTTTCCATCACTTCCTTCCAGGAGTCTTCTCAGTTATCCATATCTCTACAGCAATGATGTGTCCAGTCAAAAGGTTAAGAAAGATCTTGAAGGTGAAAAGTCCCATTGTAGCAGAACGTGGGTGTTCAAATGTTAAGTGATATCAAATTGATTGTTTTTCCTGTTTACAATTCTCACATTGAATAGTATTGCATTTAGAATGAAAGTCCCATGTCATGCTCTTGGACCTATTTGTTTCTCCAATGTCATTTTGGCCACTTACCCTCTCTCATTAATACTTTATGGTATTGACTTGTGGAATTTGGAGAGGCCATAATTTTTTCCACCTGTCAAGCTTTTCCCTTTGTTTTGTTTGGGTCACCCTTCCAGCTCTTTTTATATATAATATTTGTGTTTTACAGGCATTATATTAAAGAATCATAAAAATCACTCAAATCTGCATTTAATTTTAATTAATACTTTTAGTATTGTTTATCTGCTGCTTACCTCTTTGTCATCTGTCTCACTAGAATTTAGGCTTCATGACGACAGGGTTTCTCTTCTGTTCCTCTGCTTAAGACATCATTTTTCTGTCTGTATAATACATAATGTGTAATTGACAGGAGCACATTTTCCCTTATTGTCTTTATGTTGCTTTCATGAATAGATCTAAATAGGAGGCTGGTTGTCTTGGTTGGTTTTTGTCAACTTGATATGAGTTAGAGTAATCTGGGAAGAGGAACCACAACTGAGAAAATGTCTTTATTAGCTTACCTATAGATAAGTCTGTGGGGGCCTTTTCTAGGTTAATTATTGATATGGAAGGGTCCAGCTCACTGTGGGTGGTGCCACAATTGGGCAGGTGGTCCTGGGTGCTTATAAGAAAGTGTGCTGAGCGAGCCATGATAAGCAAGTCAGAAAGCAGCATTTCTCCATGGTTTCTGCTTCAGTTCCTCCCTTAAATTCTAGCCTGGTCTTGTCTCTGTGATGGAGTGTGAAATGAAAGCTGCAAGCTTGAACAAACCCTTTCCTCTCCAAGCTGCTTTTGGTCATGGTGTTTTACCAGTTGTAGGAGCCCCAGTTAAGACATTGAGTCTAAAATAGCTTCATGTGTTACATTTTGAGCTTAGTGTTTTAAAAGCTACTGTAACCTGCCATCATGATTTTAATAGTGTCCCTGTAACTTCTGATTTGTCTTCAGTTACCAGACAGTGTATTTGATATGAGAAAAAAAGAGAATAGTGCCTGGAACTGTGCCAATATTAACAAACTGACTTTCAGAGATCATAAAACACATTAGCAATTTCTTTTTGTTCATCACAGTGTTAGGATGGATTCATAGTTCACATTCAGCTGAAGAAAGCTGCATTCCCAAAGACTGTTTATATTTGTCATCAAAGATAATCCACACAAAATTGTTTCATTATATTATCTGAAACTCAGTAAATAAAAACAAAACAAAAAATAAAAACAAAACCCAAATATAACAACAACAACAACAAAATCTACCTACATTTAATTACTTGCCATTTGAGAGCTATGGTTTTTATTTGATGGCATTTTCCAGAAAATATAAACATATAATGTTTCTCCTTTTAGAGAATGCAGAATTATAGGCTCATTTTGGTTTTCTTTATGCATCTTGACCATATTTTCAATGTTATTTTCATTTGGACACTGGTCATATATATTTTTTAAACCTAAAGCCCTTGATGATCTTTTCATTTACTTCTTTTCTTTATGTTACCCATTTTTAGCTTTATCACTTACACACTTTAAGCTTTTGTAGCGATCCAAGAGTTCAAGAAAGCATGCTGCACTATCCATATGAAGGATATTGTACCTTATTTTCTACTTTACTTTATACTAGGTACAATTTGGCCTTAGTCTTTATATTGGTCAACTTTCTGTTACTATGGCAGAGTACCAGAGGCAACTGAGTCAAAATAAGAAAAGGTTTATTTTGGTTGTGTTTTCTTCTCAAGATCAAATAGTCCCACATCTTTGGGTGTTGGCTACATCAGCAATCATAGCATGATCATGTAATTACAAATTAGTCATTTTGTAAGTCAGAAGTAGAGACTAGAAGACAGATGGCCATCTCATCCCATTCGAGGATCTAATCTGAATGATTGAAGGACTTTTCACACGATCTCACCTACTGTGTGCTCTCCTACTCTTTAGCTGTACCATCCTCGGGATCAAACCTTTGGGTTCACTTTGGGGGCTGCTCTTCCAAACAACAGCAGCACTGTAGTGCATCTTCCTACCAATGGTTATTATTTTTATTGAAGGCAGAATATCATTTAGTATTCACAAAAACATTTGCTTCTACCTTCTTCCTACAATTTCCCTAAGCTTTATTTTTGTCTTCCTTACTTTGAATAATGACATTTTGAATTTATCTCTTGCTGCTTTTTGGAGATCCTTGGCATGCAAACTCTACTTGAAGTGCTGTGTTCCTATGACCTTAAGAGATTACTTTCAACTTTGTGGCAAATCCCCAGGCTCGAGACCTTTAGTTCTGGAAGTTCAGAGGTGGAATGAGTTTATATAGATGTGGACTAAGCTGTGGTATTTCTGGAGGCTCTACAAGAGGACATGTTTCCTTCCTCTTCCAAGCTGCTGCAGACTGTGCGTGTTTTACGTTTGGTTTCTTCTTTTGCTTATCACTTAGACAGATTAATCTTTTTCCTCTTGTACTTCTTGTTTTTAATCCTAGGGTTTGAACTCAGGGCCTTGAGTGTGTCAGACAAACAAACACTAAATAAACCGAGCTATCTCCCCAGCCCTTCTTGATAATGGAGAACTCCTGTGACAACTTTGAACTCATCTGGATAAAGAGTGGATTTCCCTATTGGAAAGTCAACTGTCTATTAACTTTAATTCTACTTGTAATTTTAATTATCATTTGCCAAATAAGGGAAGAATAATACCATGCTCTGGAAAGTAAAATGTAGATATCTTTGAGGCAGGGTGATAATTATTCTACCTCCTTCACTCAGTTGGGTGCAACAGTCACGTTAAACTTAGCTTGCAGTTGTGGCTTCTTCCCTTGCCTCCATTTGCCCAATTTCAGCTAACTCTGAATGAATATATAAAAACAACAGCCTTGATTTTTTTATTTAAAACATAATTAAAATAAATTACTTTGATATATATAAGTAATTTAAGAAAAATAAGTAAATATTAATCATCCTAATTTAAATTATTTCAATCAGATTCATTTTCTTTCTTTTCTCCTTTTTTTAAATAGTATTTATTCCATGCTGTAGGAGACATGGGAATCACTTTGAAAACTAAAACTACTGCATGGAAACATTTTTGTTATTAATGGTTTTGCTTTAATGCACAGTTTAGTTTTATATCATATCTGGGACGTGCAATGAAGCTCATGAACTTGCGTCCTTCTTATTGAATTTTAATAGAAATCCATACAGTTCTGCTGAACTCCTTTTGTGTTTTAAAACATGACATTCCTTTTCTCCCCTCTCTGTTAAATACAAAGGTCCTAGGAACATCTTGAGTGGCAAGCATTTGGTCTGAAAGCATACAGATAGTCGTCAGTAATTAAGACTATACAGTTGCCAATGTCTTCATCTGATTTTCAGTATTTAGCATACATTCATAGGTGGTAAGTTTGTTGTCTATGCTCTATTATTGCTATTCATTTTACTTCTTAGGCATAATGTCACAGGCTTAACAATAGCTGTATTTTCATACTTGGGATATCCTTTCTTAAGTTAAAGAGAAAAGCACTTTTTTTTTTTTTACTTCCCTGAGACAAGTCGAGACCAGAGTTACACAGAACTTCGAACTGCGGTCAGGAACAGAGTCATGGGAATTCCGGGTAAGGAAGGCTTTTCCTCGCACACAGCAAAGATATTTCTGTATACTAAACATCAAGGCATTGTGCCCTGTCTGCTCAGGATGCAGTCAGTGATCCTTTCACACAATCAAGGAAGCAGAGAAGAGCACTGAGCTCAGCACACATTAACTATTTTCCAATTGTAAATGGTCACTGTCATTGAGAGCATGCTCTTCAGTCACAGGGCTGTCAGAAAACACCCAGGGCATTTTGAAGTTATATGATTACATTAGCCTGAAGATCTGGCCTATCAGCATAACCAGCACCTCAGATAGACTTCTCAAACACAGATTCTGTGTAGTTAACTGGGACAACTAGTCAGGCCATTTCTTTCTTCTGTGAGCAATGATAGGACTAGTGTTTTTCTATAAATTAAATAGAGATATTTGTAATTTTTCATGAATTTCAATATTTTGGGTTGATTTTTATAAAATGAGTGGAAATTTGAAAAGAGAACTGAGAAATTTCTGCACCCCGATAAACCTCTCCACTGACACAATAATCTGAATCAGACCAAAGCAAACTGAATGAGAAAAAGCCCAGGTTTAATGGATACCAACACTCCTGGATGGCTTTCTAGCCCCCTCCCTTACCCCCCAGAGAGGAGCTGGGAAGGAAGACTGGAAAACCACAGTTCACTGGGGTGAGGCGTGGGAGGGGTGGGTGTTTAAATACCTGGTGGGAAACTTTAGCATCTCTGGAGAAGGGGGTCATCGTTTGGCAGGCTTTCTCAGGGGTGGAGTCTGGACTGAGGCAACTCCAGAGGAGGGGTCTTGGAATGGAACTTACACCTGAAAATTCTGGACTCTTTGGATATATGGATGCCAGGGGCTGTGGTGTGGCCTTAACTCATACATTTCAGACTCTTTGGGTATATGGATGCCAGGGGCTGGGGTGACGCTTCCAACCAAACAAGAACCAGGAGATGGTTTGAGTGATAATACTGTAGAAGAACCATTGGGGAAAAAAGAAAGGGTTCAATATCCTAAGTGCCTGAGGCTTTACCTGAAAATGGTGAAAAGGTGCCAGCAGTCGGTCATTCGCAACTGGTTCATATGCAAAACGCGATGCAGTTGAGCAGCTACATAAACTGTGAGCAACAGAATCTCAATTCTTAGTTTTGATACTTCTGTGGCATGCAGACAAGAGCTGGTAGGTGCAGCTCTTTAATTTGAAATGAGGGAACTTTCTCCTTTCCGAATTAGTTAGGAAGTTGGCACTAAAACAGCCCCAAGGCATGGACTGTGAATCCAAGTGTATCTACAGCAATCTGCCTTTCATTTAAGTCTGTTTAATAAATCATCTTCCTAACTGGCGCTGGGGGTATAAAAGTTCATGCCTCTGGCACACCGAAAGGGAGAAAGGGATCAGGAGCATGGGGTTTAAAAAGTGTAATATTATTTTCTGACACAAAAGG
>JAQHUG010000132.1:4655287-4672750 GCA_028555095.1 Dicrostonyx torquatus
GTTGCTTTCAAACAACTCCCAGCACCAAAATCTATATTACTCAGGATCCTCTGGAAAAACAAAAATTACAGAATGAATATATATACATATATATATATATATGTATATATATTCACACATACATATGAAATTTATTAGAATGGCTTCCAATAGTGACTGTCTGCCAATGGAATGACCGTGAATCCAGTAGTTAGTTCATGAGGCTGGATATCACAGCTGGTCTTCAGTATACACTGAAATCATGAAGTAGCCTCTAATGCCAGTGAAGGAATGGACTTGTTAGCAACAGCAAGCAGGCAAAGAGAGAGCAAGCTTCAGTCTTCCGTGTCATTTATCTAGATTGCCACCAGAAAGTGTGGTCCAGATTAAAGATGACTCTTCCTATCTCAAAAGACCTGGATTGAAAGAGTATCTTTCCACATCAAAGATTCCTATTAGAAGCAGGTCTTTCTACTTCAAGTGATTTAATTAAGAAAAAATTTCCTTATTGTTGTGCCAATCATTTGGATTTTAGTTAATTCTAGATGTAGTCAAGTTGGCAACCAAGAATAATCACGACAGGTAAGCACACGTCTTTTCCTCAGCCTCTAGAAAGGGCAGAGCCCTGATTGACATGTTGAGTTTTGGTCTGTGAGGCTCAACTCAAACATCTTTCTCATCTCCATGGAAGCAGGATTGTAGATTTATATTGTTCAGGGCTGCTCAGTTTCTGGTAAATTGTAACAACATTGAGTTTTAATAATTTATTTTTAAAAATAAGCAGTTAAAAATTTGAGGCCTCTGAAACTACTCTAGTCTCCAAAGAGAGTTCCAGGACAGCCAGGGCTACAGAGAGAAACTATCTTGAAAACACAAAATCAAAAACAGAACAAATTGAGACGAACTGAAGTAGAGGTGCCTAGCAACAATATAAACCATGTCAGCATCTTTGAGTTTGCAAAACTCATCTGTGTGCAATAGTAACTCAGCAGCCATATACAGTAATTCAGCTAGTAGACTGGGCACATGCAGAATCATATGCATAGCTGGGAAACAACTTCAAGTGCTGAGGTAATAAGGAAAGAGATGGGGTTCTAATCCCTTTGACCTATACGTGAGTACCCAGTCTGGGAGGCACAGAGTCCTTTGCAAATGGAGTTTGCTTCTTTTCCAAGGATTCAATTTCTGTGCAGAGGCTTGGCAGCTACTTGGGTTTCTGACCAATCTTAAAAGTTAAGAATGTCTTTGAATTTACTCTCCATAAATCTTTTCATGTTTTGCTTGTGGATAGTTGACTATGAAGAGATCACAGCTTCTTGTGTTTGTTTTGACCTTGATAAAATGATGAATAACTTCATTTGTTTCCCAAGCTAAGAGAAATCCTGTACTTGCTCAGCTGTGAGGAAAATTGACAGAATGAATAACTTCTTTTGCTAGTTTTAAAAGTTTCTATTTATTTACATAATTCATCTTATTTTAAATTTAATATTACTTATTTAATTTATTTTTAAATAATATTTTATTTTGCTAACTCAATAAAAATTTCTGTGTTATTAAAGATTGACAGAGGGGAAAAAAGTATTGGGTTCTGCCAGGAAGCAAAGAAGGCCAGTGGTATTTGGAAATGGTTATGAAATTAAGTTCTGGATCTCTCTTTTCTTATGTGTAATTTTGAGTAAGCTATTCATTGTTACATATGACAAATTATTCACCTGTAAGATGGAAGTCACAAAGCACCAATCTGCTAGTTTTACACAAGTATTAATTCAGAAATAGTATTGGAAGTACTTACAAAGTTTCTTACATCATTGCTTCTATTATTTTGCTGTGCTGGGGACTGAACCCAGGGCCTTGCATGTACTAGAAAAATGCTCCGCTACTGAGGGCTGCCCAGATCTTATCATTGCTCTTTAATTTATCACTATTGAAAGTGAAGAACAACCTCTCTCAAGAACATAGTTTAACTTCGATATTATTAATCTGTTTTATGCCAGTTATCAGTAAATACAAGGGAAATCCTTTTGCATTTTAAGAAAACTAATGTTTATCTGATCCTCATAAGGATTGTTACCTACAATACCAAATAAAATTGTAATCTTTAATCAGAGATATTTATATGTACTAATAGATACTCCTATATGTAATTTAAAAATGCCATAACTAGAAACAGAAAAATAGCTCAGAGATCATAGTAGTCTAGTGGCAGAGAAATTACTGAGGATGCTCAATTCACTGGAGTTAATGCAGCATCTTTGTGTAAAAGTATTATGCTATGTATTTAAGACTGAGGGGAATTTCAAAGCAATCTTAGTTGCTCTGAAGAGCAATGTGGCAATATCTAGCAATGTTAAGGGTGCTGTGATCTAATAGACACATTTCACGTCTGCATCTGTGCTGTAGGCGATTTGTGCACCTATGCATCAGAAGACATTTACCCTGATGTTCAGTTGTATCCTTATTATGAATAACAAGTACTTGGTGGTGGAGAAGAATTTTTAAATAAGAGAGTGAATAGCAATGCATCATAGACACACACACATTGCTGTTCAATGCATCACATATACATATAAAACAATATTATATTTAATATGTATATTACATATTATATATACTAAAGCTAGAGTGGTTAATCCTCAGAACTAATGTTGAGGGAAAAAACAAGTTTCAGGGTGACTACATAGTGTAATACATTTACCCAAAATACTGCATATTATTTAATAAAACTGTGTTTGAAATTAATACCCACATGTTTGAAGATAGCAGTTGGATTCAGTGTGAGAGGAAGAGAAAAGGATGGGATTAAGATGAATTATGTATAGAAATCTTCAATGCTTTTTATAGCATTTTCATTTTTAAGTAAAAAAGAATGACCCAAAGTAATTGTGAGTATAGCTTGAGATATTTATATGTGAACAATTTCAAGATTTTTATAATATAAACGATATGATAATTCCTTCATTTTATAACATTTAAATCTCTCATCCATGATAGAACGTTGACAGGCTCACCCTTTGCAAGTCTTGTGAAGGTAATCATAGCTGCTACGGGTTTGTGAGTGAAACAGTTATGTCCTAGAGATAGCATTTCACCCAACAGTCTTCCTGCTCCCTCTTCCATGGTTTTCTATGAGCTTTCAGGGTGTATGGGAGTGATACATTTCCAATTTAGGGCTGAGGGCACAAAAATCATGTATTCTCAACACTTTGATCAATCATGAGCCTTTGACCTGACTGCACAAATGAGCAAGAAATAGCTTCTCTGACTAAGGTTGGGAGCATCAGTAATCTATGTGTATAAACATAAATGTTTAGAAGTCAATTTGTCAATGTGTGCATTTAGTAGTAGGTTCCCTCTAATGTCAATGTCCTCCTCAGTGTTGGATGTTGGATCTGGCTTAGAGTAACAGGCATGCAAATCTTTAGCAATAGGGTCTCACCAGTTTTTCTTAATAAAAGAATGCATTTATGTTCCTTGCTTATATCTAAAATACTTAAATGATACTAAAAAGAAATTCCTTTAAATGTTTGTGGTGCTAGAGATTGGCAGCCTCAAATCCAACCCTGAAGTGTTTGGTTGCATCTATAGCATTCACTTCACTGTTGAACCCGCAGAACTGTGTTGACTGGCAGGTACTACTATAGCATGCAGAGTCCATTGCATGGTAAAACTATTGAGGTTTTTGTTCTCCTGTAGCAATCTGCAGAAGCAGAGTCTAAAACATAGCCAGCAGAGAAGAAGTTCCAGGTCAGTTCCAGATTTGTCTATATGTTGTAGTCAAAGTGTGAGGTATCTTTGGCAATAGAGTCTTACCAGTTGTGCTCAATAAAGGAATGCATTTATGTTCCTTATTTATATATATTAATTAAATGATAGTAAAAAATTCTTTTAAACAGTTGTGGTGCTGGGGATTGGACCCACATGCTAAGTGCATCTTTTGTTACTGAGTCAGACCCACAGTCCAGTAGTTTGAACTATTTTTTGAAGGTCACATAACTTTTTCAGTTATTTGAACTTTTAATATCAAAGTTTATGGTTCATCAGTATGAGTTCATAAACTGGGCAATTATTTTTTTCTGAAGATCAAAGCCAAAAGCAAAGTGAGAGAAGTGGCATGGTGATAGCTTCTTTGAGTTGCTTAATTTATAAAAAAGTGTGATGTTAATGAACCAAGAACTGTTTACAATGAGCTCAAACCGCAGCACTAGAGTATTACAGAATCTTTTCAATGAGCCATCTTGACTTTGATCCTGCCTAGACTAATCTCTGAAATTGGATGAGAGTAATGAAAACATAAGGCACAATTGACTGTCTTGAAGGGAATCAGTTAAATATGGCATGGTTCAACCAAAGACGGATTATCAATCCTAAAACTGTTTAATTCATAATTTCTGCTTTATAATTAATGTTATGGTTACTATCTATTTATATCTTCTTCCACCAGACCGTATGACAAATAGCCCAAGTTCAAAAATCTAAGATCAGGTCATGTTTGTTTATTTGAACTAAATTTATGTTTCAGTGAACAAGTGAGAAAACAGTAGGGGATATCATCTAAGGATTTCAAGACACCAACTCCATCTGAAGCCATTTGTTATAATTGATCTTTGATTAGATGAAAGCTTTCCTAGCATGGCATGCACACAGCACACACCCTTCTCAGTAATATGATTTGGCTATAAGCAGGCCTGACAAATGCAGATCCTGAGAGCATGCTTACAAGTGATCCACACCAGATAAACAATAATCACACAAGAACCCTGAATTTTCCAAGTTCACGAAGATATTTACCCCTTTCAGATAAACTGACTTAGTATCTCAAATCTATACCAGGATTCGGTTCAGATGTCTGAAAGATTCTCTCATCTGTGCAAGGAATCTCTCCCAGGGAATTACATTTGTTGTTATAGCATTGCAGTAAAAAATCAATGCTGCAATTTTTGAATACGTGTCTGTGTGTTCTTAAGGCTTCCCTTTGTGTACCCCAGTTGCATTTATATTACTTCCATTCAAGGATGTAGTAGGATAGAATGATGAAAGAACACATTCTGAGATGTAAGCTGCTTTCAGTTAAGTAGTGTATGAATCAGAGGTAGAATGTGTAACTTCCAGTAAGATGAAGAGGAATGCACATTTGAAGAGTTCATGATTTTATTTTTCCACTCCTAAATTTGGACTTCCAACAAAAATGACCTTTCCTCCCTTTTCATTTAGACTTTATTTATTTATTTTTTTGCTCCATGGGATTATTTACTTCTCAATATGAGATCAAAGATATATCACCAAATCTTTTCCTTGCTTTGTTTTAGAGTGAGACGAAGTTCTATTTCCTTAATGGAATTCACAAAGTGATTTGCTCTGCTCAGGAGGATTTATTGAGCACATTGTTTACACTGATAGCCTAGTTGTGAAGATAATATAGATGCCACTCAAGAAGTCTAGGCATGGCCCAAGGTCTCTAGGAGAAATAGAACAGGGAGAAGAATGAAGCAAGAGCATCTCCTGCTCGAGTGACATTTCAAGATTGCTAAGTATGTAGGGGAAACCTGACTGTGTCTAGGGAAATGGCTATTTTGGAAGATTATCAAAGGCAAAAGAACCAGGAGAGTTAAGACCAGAAACATGAAAAGACCCAAAGTCTAGGCATCTTAATTCTAGGGCAATATTTGCTTCTCTCAGACTATATTGGTGTTTTTATTTTCTTCACAAATGAGAAAAAATTTCTGTTTGTATTTTCCCTTAGGAAGAGGAGGATTTGTGCAGATCCAAGCATTAAGGAATTTTAACCCTCCTATCATTATATAACTAGCCTGCAAATACTGAATTAAAAAATAGGCTTCTTCTGAGAGCTTCCTTAGTGGATTTGCCTTTAAAGTAAGTTGACTTAGTTTCGTGTTCAATTTTCAGAGGGAAGCAGAAAAGACTTTAGCAATGTGTTTTGTTCAGTTCAAGCTGTGTCTGGTCTTACAATCCACAGATAAACTTAAAAAGCATTTATTCCAGCACTCCTGAGTCTGTTCTCAACACAGTCACTTGCTAGCTTGGTTTAGGGCACTTGGTCTTCCAAAAGTTTTCTTCTGAATGTGTTGACCATTGTGGTGAATGGACATTGTAATTTCAGTCTATCCTTTTATTCTGGTGGTTTTGCTTGCTTAACATTGGTTTTGGGTGTCTTGCTTTTAAATTTTTTTCTATTGTTTGATGTTTTCCTACAGGCATATGATGTGTTTTGAACAAATCCACTCTCAAGTCCTTCCCCTTCAACTCTCCCACTCCTCTTTTTCCACTTGACTTAATATGGTTTATGTTAAACCCACGGAGTCCACTTAGGGATGCCTGAATTCTTTTAAAACAACAGCAGAGTATTATTGTCAGTACTGGCATTCAGTCTATCTGAATGGCTTTGGTGGGTCACTCTTTGTTTTTCACTTCACCTTGCTCTTATCTGGTAGTGTGCGAGATCACCAAATGCAGCGTATTTGGACACTGAAAGGTAAAACAACACAGTTGTAATGTTACTTGGAGTTTACTAAGAACCACACTATGCAGTGAATGGAGTTCTCACTTGGAGATGAAAGCATGGCCAATTATATTTTTCTTTTCCCAACCATTTACAGACTCTTTGTAACATACATTTCTCTCTCAAGTACAGCCTGCAGAGCTGATGAAACCAACCACATGTGCACCCCAGTTGGTTTTTCCCATTTGAGCTGTGGTGGGAAATGTATTTGACACTACTGGCTGGTGTACATACCAGCTGGTTATTGCCTGTTCTACACACCTTCTTTATTAAGCAAGAAAGATCTACAATTCTCTTACATGGCAGAAACTGGACGAACTAAACAAGAGCTCATATGTTATATGTGATTTGATTTTGTTACTTTATGATTGCATTTAGGAAAACCTTGACAAATGGGAAGACTATTTTGATGAGATGACATGTGACCTGCATGCAGGTGATGGCAGAGAAAAGAGGGGGTCAGATGCCCTAGACCTGGCATTACAAGTGGTTGTGAGCAGTCTGATGTGAGGAGTAGCACCTGAACTCAGGTCCTCTGGATGAGCAGCATGTGCTTTTAATTCAGAACCATGTGTCTAGCCCTAGGCTATAATTTTCAATTGGATAAATTTATGTGCTTTATTAGAATGAGCTACCAGAAAGCTGACAATTTATTAGCATCTATAAGAGGTGAAATTCTTCACAAATGTCATAAACAGTGAAAGCTTGTGTGTGTGTGTGTGTGTGTGTGTGTGTGTGTGTATGTGTGTAGGTGTGCATTAACAAATATGCATTCAGAAGCCAGAGTAGGACATTGAGTATCTTGTCCTACTCAAAGAGAGTATCTACTCTCTTTGCTTTATTACCTTAAGAAAAGGTCTCTTACTGAACTATAAGCTCTCAATTTTAGCTAAACTGGTTAAGCACCAAGCTCTTGGAATCCCTCTGTCTCTGGCCACTGATGCTGGGGTTATAGGCACATGTAGCCATGCCTAATTTTAACACTATGCTGAGGATTCAAACTCAGGTCCTTATATTTTCAGAACAAGTACTCTTACGCAATAAGTTATATACCCAGACCAGTAATATTTTGAAAATAAAGTATTTTTGAAAAACAAAATCCTACAAAGTATGCAAAAAGACAGTAGAATCAGAGAGGACTATTTAAACACTGAGACACAACCAACAAGATGAGTTGGAAATGTTCTACATGAAGAATATCTTAACACTGAATTTTCTGAGTACTTTAGCACCTAAGTAGAGAGTATCTTTTTTAAAATTGAAAAAAATCAGTTTTTTATACAATATATCTTGAACATATGCTTTCCCTTCCCCCAACTTTTCCTAGATCCTGCACACCTCTCTACCAACCCAACTTCATGCTCTCTCTCAAAAACAGAAAGTAAATAAAAACAAACAAAAACCCAACATGACAAAAAAATCCTTCCAATGTCAAACAAAACAAAAATTATATAACCCCCCCCCCACAGTCCCTTTTGGATGGCCCAGATAATCCTGGTTGTGGGGCCTGTCTGAAGTGGTTGGTATGCACAGTGACAGGGAAAAGCTTATCAGTAAAAGCATTATTGCTTATAGGAGATGGTGTCTCAGTTAGGGTTTCTCTGATGTCTAGGGATGTTGATCATAGTGCTGTGAAGAGACACTATGACCATGCCAACTTTTATAAAGGAAAGCATTTAATTGGGGCTGACTTACAATTCGGACAGGTAGCTCTTTATCATCCCAGCAGGAAGCATGACAGTACGCAGACAGACTGAGAGGTAGTTGACAGTTCCACATCCAGATTGGCAGGCAGCAGGAAGGAGGAGACACTGGGCCTGGGCTTGAGCCTTTGAAACCCTAAAACTCACCCACAAGGCCACAGCTCTTAATCCCTGTCAAGTAGTGCCACTACTTAATGACCAAGCACTCAAATACATGAGCCTATGGGGACCATTCTTATTCAAATAAGAATGTCATCACCTCGGATGACAACAATTTTACATTTGTTAATCACAAAATATAATATTCAGAAGCTTACAAATGGATTTATATGATGGACATAAGATCATTGTCAAAATATAAATAGTTATGATTGGGCATCCTTTGGATATATACCCAAAAGTAGTATTGCTGTGTCTTGAGAAAGGTTGTTTTCTAATTTTCTGAGAAATTGCTATACTGATATCCAAGGGGCTGTACCAGCTTGCACTCCTACCAGCAATGCAGGAGTGTTTCTTTTACCCCGCATCCTCTCCAGTATAAGTTGCCATCAGTGTTTTTCATCTTGGCTATTCTTGCAGGTATAAGATGGAATCTCAGAATTCTTCTGATTTGCATTTCTCTGATGTCTAGGGATGTTGATCATTTCCTTAAGGATCTTTCAGTGATTTTAGATTCCTCTGTTGAGAGTTCTCTGTTTAGGTCTGTACTCCATTTATTTTTATTGCATTATGTGTTCTTTTGGTGAACACTTTTTTGAGTTCTTTGTATATTTTGGATATCAGACCTTTGTCTGATGTGGGGTTGGTGAAGATCTCTTCCCATTCTGTAGGCTGCTGTTTTGTCTTGTTGACCATGTCCTTTGCTTTACAGAAGATTTTCAGTTTCAGGAGGTTCCAGTGTCTGTGCTACTGGGGTTATATTTAGGGAGTGGTCTCCTGTGCCAATGCATTCAAGTGTACTTCCCACTTTCTCTTCTATAAGGTTCAGTGTGGCTGGCTTTATGCCTAGGACTTTTATCCATTTAGATTGGAGCTTTGTGCATGATGATAGATATGGATCTACTTTTATTCATCTACATGTTGATATCCAGTTATGCCAGCACCATTTGTTAAATATGCTTTCTTTTTTTCATTTGAAACACCAGGTGTTCATTGCTGTGTGGGTTAATATTCAGGTCTTCAATTCAGTTCCACTGGTCCTCCTGTCTGTCCTTATGCCAGTACCAGGCTGTTTTCAGTACTGTAGCTCTGTAGTAGAGTTTGAAGTCAGGGATTGTGATGCCTCCAAAAGTTCTTTTATTGTACAGGATTATTTTGGCTATTCTGGGTGTTTTTGCTTTTCCATATGAAGTTGAGTACCATTCTTTTGAGGTCTATGAAGAAATTTGCTGGCATTTGGATGGGCACTGCATTGAATCTGTAGATTGCTTTTGGTAAGATTGCATTTTTACTGTGTTAATTCTACCTACCACAGAGCGTGAGAGATCTTTCCACTTTCTGGTATCTTCTTCAGTTTCTTTTTTCAAAGATTTAAAGTTTTTGTCATACAAATCTTCCACTTGTTTAATTAGAGTTACTCAGAGATATTTTATGCTATTTGTGGCTATTGTGAAGGGTGATGCTTCTCTGATTTCCTTCTCAGCCCAGGTCTGTGTAAAGGTGGGCTACGATTATTTTTGAATTAATCTTGTAACCTGCTACATTACTGAAAGTGTTTGTGAGTTGTGTTCATAGCAGCATTGTTTGTCATAGCCAGGACCTGGAAACAACCTACATGCCCTTTGAATGAAGGATGGATAAGGAAAATGTGATACATTTACACAATGGAGTACTACAGAGCAGAAAAAAATGTCATCTTGAAAATTGGAGGCAAAGGGATGAATCTAGAAAACATCATATTGAGTGAAGTAACCCTGACCCAGGAAGACAACTATATATACTTACTCCCAAGTGGTTTTTAAACATAAAGCAAAGAAAACCAGCCTACAAATCACAATCCCAGAGAACCTAGACAACAATGAGGACACTAAGAGAAACATAGCTGGATTTAATCTACATGGAGAGTATAAAATGACAAGATCTCCTGAGTAAACTGAGAGATTGGGAACCTTGGGAGAGGGTTGAAGGGGAACAGAGAGGAAGGGAGGGGAGCAGAGAAAAATGTCTAGCTCAATAAAGTCAATAAAAATAGAAATAGTTAAGGATCAAATTAGAAGAGGATGGTTATTTCATTTCAATTATTTTAAATCCTTGTATTTTAAATACAATGAAGTAGTTTGCTCGTAATGCACCGCCAAAGATTTTCTTCAAGGCAAATAATTCTCTTGAAAGTGGTTTTTGAATAGAAGTGTTTAATAAAATCACTGTGACAAAAACAAGTTATTGATTAATGAACAAAAGTTTAAATTAGTGCTGGGGAGATGTCTCAAGGGATAATAGTGCTTGCTATGAAAGCGAGAGGACCCAAGATAAGTCCCCAGTATCCAGAAAAGGCTGCATATGCCTGTAATTCCAGTGACAAGGAGTAGAGAAGAGAGGACCCCAGAGTGTTATCTATAGCTTCAGGGTTAGTGAGAGGTCATGTCTTAAAACCTAACGTACTGAGCAATGGAAGAAGATACCCAACATTCTTCTCTGGCCTCCACGGGTATTCTCATGGGTGAACTGCCTACACAGGTACACATACACCATAGACACATCTCCACATCCCGTAGACTAAAAACAACAAACAAACAAGCAAAATGTTGAGTTGTATAATTTTGGTTATTTTCACAGCCCACTGTATATTATCAGTAGTGAAGTATCTGGATGATGTCTCTTTTTTGCTTTTATTTTCTTTTTTGTTTTTAACGTAATTAGTTATCCCCCAGGCAGGGCTTTTAAATGCTGCTGTCAGCAGGCACACCCTGGCCCTGATGGAACTTTTGATTTTCTAGCAGCTTCCAGCTTCCCTGCCCTTTCAGTGTCCTTTTCTGTTAGTGCTACTGCTGCCCGTATAGGGGTTGACCAGACTTTGGGGTCCTGTGCTGCAGACTCCAGTGTATGGGTTTTGCAGTGGTTTTCTATGCTCATCCTGGACCAAAGCAATAAACAGATTAGAGGAGAAGAGGGAAGACATGCTTTCTTATGCGTGGTGTGTGCTTCTCTCTAAGAGATCCTCAAGCAGCATGGCTGTGCTTCTATGACCGATAGTGTTTTAGGTGAATATTCACTTAAGTTTCTTTAGCATCACTCTGTTTCTAGGACACGATTAAGGATTTTCTTGTCAACAAAGTGAACTACAGTTACTGTCACTTCCTTCTGGCATTTAAAGTCAATCTTATTTAATTAGTTTATCCTCAGAGACACTTTTGGTCCGCTGCAAACAGTCACTTGTCAGGACATCTCTCAAGATTCCCCAGACATTTCCATGTAGACTTAGCAGTAGCATGATCTGTGTTGTTTCCCAGGAGGTTTCTAAGCTTTCCTTTGCAAGTAGGTTTCTTTCTGATCTGTCTTAGCAGTGGAAGTCCAAGTGTCCACAGACTCAAGTTAAGTGTTCTACTGAATATAACAGATCATGTATATTGAGAAATTCTCTCTTGGGGTGCTCAGCAGTATCCATCAGGCATCCATCAGTTGCTATGAATGCAAGGATTCTGAGTTAGCCCTCATCTTCAAGAAATTCAGCTCGTTGATGCATAATTAACCATACACTAGGATAAGATAAATAGCAGTACAGCAGTAATACTGTGAAATATAGATAGAAGGAGAGAGAGGGGGAAGGAAAGAGGGAGTGAGGAAGGGAGAGAGAGAGAGGGAAGGAGGATAGAGGGAGGGACACACACACACACACACACAGATAGAGCAACTCAGGCAAAAAGACTTCACAGAGGACAGAGGGATACCTATAGGTAGGGAGCAACCAGAGGAAGCCTGGGGTTAGAGAAGATTATGTAAACTGATTCCCAATTATTCCTTCTAGAGTTGTGCCCACACAAAATGACTATGTAAACTAGCTTGACTGAATATTCCTACATTCATAGGCCTGTTTGATACTTGATACTTGAGTGAATATAAAATATATAAATCAATGTTCTGAGAGGTATTCATAAAAAGTAGGCTTTATTAGATTTTGTTTTATTCAGGGAAAAGAAGCTTTGTCAAAACCTGAACCTTCTAATAATAAGTATTTCAAAATTGCCTAAGAAAGGAAATATATTTGGGTATTTTTCTCATAGAATCATTATGTATTAGAAATGTGTTCAATGAAGTTTTTTTTCTGAAATCACCAAGGGAAGACATATTTTGAAATATGATTTATATTATAATATACAATCAACATCTCATTGATTTTTCAGCTCCTGAAAGTGCTGCTCAAGTTTGATCAATGCTCAGTAGAGGATCAGTAATTAAACAGTAATGATTTTTTTGAAATGGAGGCAGTTAATATTATGGCAAATTGCTTTTCTGTGAGTAGTTCGGCGTCTTAATGTTTTTGTAACTGACTTTGGGCGAACAAAAGCAAGCTTTCATTACATTATTATTTCAGGTTTTAGACCATGAAACTTAAAGAAAAGTATATGAACCCATCACTGCCAAAGGTGTGTGACAACCTGAAAATTACTAAGTCTAGAGGCAGCATCTTCAGAGATGAAAGGACCCTCTGCTTCTGTTGTCTCACTTGCCGCCTCATACGAGACATGCGTGAAAAGTGAACAGTTACAGAGGGCAGGAAGCCAAAAGCAGACAGGAAATGGGCAAGTCTCCAGTGAGATTGCTCTTTTGCAGTGATGCCACTAATCTCATGATACTGGGAGCAAAACCGCCCTCAAACTCTCTGACATAGAAACCCACTTTTGATTTAGCTAATATTGTACAAGCTTGTTTTAGTGACTTAGAAATTTCAGAAGACATATCCGGAGGTGTAGGTCTGAAGCTATCTTGAGATGTTGTTTTAATTGGTAAATGAAGTTAGGAGAAGGAGACTATGGTGCTGGGCGGGGGTAGGGTTTGATGATGACGGTCCCTTGTACAATCAGAAGTCTGTTAGTGACACTGATCTGTATGCTTTCTATGTGAGGGAATGGAAACAAGTCTTAGAGGTTCAGCATGTTTGAATCCTGTTGACCACAAGGAATAACATAGTGTACAATGGGAAAAATGAGCTATAGAGTGTGTTCTAACATTTCAGACACGGTATTTATACTGTCATTTCAGTATACATAGAAATGATGGGTATAATATATGTTAATGGATAAGTCTGAATAAGTCTGGAAGCTCTCACTACAAATCCCAGGCATCACAGAACTTCACACATAAATGCTTCGATATGTGTCTTAATTCACAAGATGCTCTAAAATAGACTAGCTCCAAGAATATCAACATGTCTAACACATTTAACATTTATTCTTCTAGATAATTCAACAACTAGTTCATGTTCTGTTGTTTCTCATTTCAAAAACATAATCTTTGCTGTTACACAAAGAAACCCTGTCTCAGAAAGCAAAACAAGCAAGCAAGCAAACAAACAAAACCTTAATTTTCTTTTTTTCTTTTTTTGTTTTTCTTTGCTTGATTTTGCTTGTATTTTTATTTTTCCACATGAGATGTATCACAAAATTTCATCTTAAATTTGATGTTAAACCAATTTCATAACAGCAAATACTAAGCAAAAACAAATAAAATAAAAATAAAGGTTAAAAATACATTAAGTTTATATTCAAAGTTACCTTTTCATTTCTTTTTTTTCTTTTTTTATTGTTAAAAGAAAAATTAACATTTGCGCCCCACTACCCCACCGCCCTCCCCCTGCTTCCTAAGATGGTGCAGGATCCCCTGCCCTATGGGAAGCCCAAGGCCCTCCCCCCTCCATCTCGGTCTAAGAAGATGTGCATCCATATAGAATAAGTTCCCAAATAGCCAATACATGCAGAAGAGATAGGTCCCAGTGCCATTATCGTTGGTTTCTCAGTCAGTCCCCACTGGCAGTCACATTCATAGAGACCAGTTAGGTCATATGCTCATTCAGTCCTGGTCCATCTGGATTTGATGAGCTCCCAATAGATCGAGCACGCTGTCTCTGTTGGTGGGCCAGTCCCTCATGGTCCTGACTTCCTTGCTCATTTTCTCCCTCCTTCTGCTCTTCCACTGGACCTTGGTAGCTCAGTCCCTTGCTCTGGTGTGAATGTGGGTCTCTTGCTCTCTCTCCATCATCAAGCCAAATTTCTATGGTGACGATTAAGATATTCAACAAAGTAACTATGGGACAAGTTCAGTTCAGGCACCCACTCCTCTGCTGCCGAAGTACCTAGCTGGGACATCCCTATGAATGTCTGGGATCCCCTCAAGAGACAAGTCCCTTGCAAATCTTAAAAAGACTCCCGTTAATGTAGATATCTTACTCCCTTCTCCAATAACCACCCTTCCTCCATCTCCACCCTCCCACAACCCCAGGCTCTCTGAGGTTCTTCCTTTCTCCCTTCTACCCCCTCCCCCAATCCCAACCCCCACCCCTATCCCCACACCCGTGCTTCCAACTTTTGTCTGACGATTTTGTTTGCTTCCGACTTCCAGGAAAATCTAACCCAAAGACTTGTGAACATTAGGACAGAACCATAACTCTAGCTCTCAGGAATATCTTTCATACTTGCGGGAGTAAATATCTCAGTGAGACCCCTCATTACACTTGTTTTCAGTGTCTCGTGTTCCCTTCTCCTTTTCATTCTTCTCTTCATGTCTAACAGTTCCCTCTACTTCTTCCATTTATTCGATACATTAGATCATTTATCTTTTAGGATTTCTCAAGCTCTGTATTTGATTGATAATTTCTCCTACTGTCATTCTATATTTTTATATATGGATTTTCTGTAAATGCTGCTGAGTGGAGGTGATGTGTGTGTGTGTGTGTGTGTGTGTGTGTGCATGTGTGATGATAAAGATCACTAATCTTATTATCAAGTACAAAGACCTTATTCATATTCCAGTAGTAGCCCCAGTAATGTTTTTCCATGTATTATTTATAAAAGAAGATTTAAATTTACATATGAGGACTAATGAAAGATGAGAGGCATAAAGGTCAAAATGAAACTCAGTGGAAACAGTTTTATGTGTGGAAATATGCATAAACAGAAAGCTACTTCATTTTTTTATGACATTGCTCGTCAGAAGAAGGAATATGTCTAGAAGTGAATTTGAATAGCAATTCCTAACAGAACAAAGCCAACAACTTCAAGTTTCTCATAAATGGCCATGTGGTAATCCAATTGCTTTTGACTTTTTCAGTTTTTTCTTAACATACTTGTTTGTTTTTGTTTGCTTCCTTTCAGCCATTGTCTTCCTAGGTAGTCCTGCCTGTTATGGAGCTTGCTACTTAAACCAGGCTAACTTCAAACTCGCAGAGACCCAATTGCCTCTGCCTCCTGAGTAATTCCACTAAAGGTGTGTTCTGCCATGCCTTGGTTTTAAATACAGGTTAACACTTACTGAGATTTAATTATAGGAGGATTTTCTGCCAAAAGTAGATTTCATCCCTCTCATAGGTCTCCTTCTACTTTTCTGGCATCTTCTCTCTTTTACCCTTACATTGACATAGAGGCTAAGAGTCTCATATGAGAGAGATAGTATATTTTTATGTGTCTGGATTACTTCATTTAATATAATATTTTCCAGTTCTAACCATGTTCTTGAAAATTTCTTGACTTCATTTTCACTCATTGTGGAGTAAGCTGTCTTTGCGTAGATGAACTATGTTTTCATTGTCCATTTAATTATTATAGATTGGGATCTATGCGGGTTCCTCTTCCTAGCCATCATGAGTTGTGCAGGAGCAAAGCTGGCTGAGCAAACATGTCTGTGGTGAGATGTAGGGGACTTTGGAGCTTTGCTGAGGAGTAGTTTAACAGAGTCCTACAGTCATTCTACTTTTCATATTTTTCTAAAAAAAATTTATTATTTTTTTAAACATATTGCGAAGTGTAGCTTAGTTTTTCAAGAAGTCTCCATGTTGCTTTCTATGTGGTTGTACCAGTTTACATCCCTACTAATAGTGGATAAGGCTTCCTCTTTCCCTACACCCTCTCCAGCATTTGCTTACTTTTCTTAATTTAGAAGTTTTTTCTTTTAACATGTCATACATGTGGTACTGCTTCCGTATTATTAGCACTTCTTCCTTGTCATATTTCAATTTTTCCTGTGTCCTTTCTACTCCTTCCTAAATTCAAGATCTTGTAATTATTATTGTTGCATATAAATTAAGTGTATAAAGAAATATAACCTGTAGAGTAATGTGTATGTATGTGTGTTTAGGGTTGACTACTTGGGACTGGAGAACCTGTCTGGAGTCTCATTTGTGGTGAAAACTGAATTTCTCTCTTAGCTGTAAAACTTCATCTAGGAGTGGATCCTTGTGAGATTTCCCCCATCCAAGTCAGCACGTTCATTGTTGTCATTGTGACGGTCTTGTTTTGGTGGCCGTATTGCTGAGATCGCGTAGGTAAAGCTCTGTGTTATATACAGAAGACACTACTCCACAGCAGGCATCCTGGTTCTCGAGCTCTTACAATCTTTATTCTTGCTCTTTTGCGCTGTTCTCTGAGCCTTAGGTGTCAGGGTTGGGTTGTAGATGTATCAGTTGTGGTTGGACACACCACATTCAGTTGTTTCCTATATTGTGACCAGATGAGATTTCTGAATAATCCCTGTCTGCTGGAAAAGAAGCTTCTTTGATGAACAGTGAGAGCTATACTTATTTATGGCTATAAGTACAAGCATTTTGAACAGATAGAAATCACACTGGCTTAGGAAAGTAGTAATAGTAGGGTTCATGTCCTCACCAGCTAAGGTAAAGGGCTGGGTTCATAGTCCAAGGCATGAATTTACTCCTATTGACAGTTCTTAAGTCCAATTAGATGACTGTGAGTTATCTCCAAGATGAATGCCACTATTGAATGCTTGGGGTTATCTTGCTATGCTGGTTACTGTTGTGGTCCATAGTCTTAGCTGGCTAGGACTACTGATTGCTTTTCTCCCTTGGAATCTTGCAAAGCTCTTTCAGATAGTAACAGAGCTAGTCCTCAGAGAAGGCTTCCAGAATGATTCCAACTCAATTCCAAGTCCTATACTTGAAGTGTCTGGCATCTTCAGCAATAGGGTCTGACTTTCAAATACTGAGAGTCAACAAAGGCAATGTCCATGGTCTGTCTTGTTTGGAGAGTCTGTTAGACTTCCTTGACCTGTTGCAAGAGGGGGGAGGCTGCTGTTCCCAGCATCTTAGAGGAACGTGGG
>JAQHUG010000132.1:4674730-4685284 GCA_028555095.1 Dicrostonyx torquatus
GGTCAGCATGGCAGAGCTGCTTCTGCCTTGGAGTCAGTTGGGCCTCTGAGCCATGCAGTTCCAGGCACACAGCAGTCCAAATTGTCATCAAGCAAGCAAATCGTAGCATTTTAGTCAGAAAACCCCATTGAAATGCTCAGTCTCCCACTGGAGCCAGAGGTCGTGCTGGCGGCACAGACTGTAAACTGGTATTTTAAAACCACCAGTTTCTAGCTGATCTGATCCTGCTGGCTATCCAGGCAGGAAGAGTGAGCCATGGTCACAGTCTCAGCTGCTTTACTCCTAACCTCCAGTGGGCACATAAACATCCAAGCTCACAAAAGCCATTGAAATGCTTTATAGCTGGAGTTCGAGCTGGTGGCACAGCCCAGGAAGCCCCGTTTTAAAACTGCCGCCACAGTGTTGCTTTGCTGAGTCAGAAATCTCTCTTAAAGGAGATATGGCAAGCCACCAGCTATGCTAAACTTTATATTTGTGTCTATATTTCCTTTTTAAGCCCCCTCAGGTTTTATGTGGAGTTAGCCAAGCATGTTGGGCAGCCAAACTGTTCCAAGAAGGGGGCGGCTGCTGTTCCCAGCACCTGAGAGGAACGCGGGCCCTTTTGTTCCTTCCTGACCGGCTCTAGGCCACCAGCTAGCTTATGCCCAAAATAATGTAGACTCTCTGTGTGATTTTCTTTGGGGCTTGCCGGCTATGGGATACCAGGCGGGACACAAACCCCAATGAGCAGGACCCTCATGTTACAGAAGACAGAGAAGTCCTGGCTTTTGTGGATTCCCAGAGCTGTGACTGGCTTCCTGTCAGAGGTTCAGTCTATTGGCATAATTATTCTTTTTTGGCAATTCAGAAGCACTCTTAAAGATCTCATAGAGAAAGTGAGGCGACGAGCTCAGAGGATTTCCACATTCCTTTTGGCTGCCAGAGAATTATTTATGGACCTTCAAACCAGACCTGGTGGGCCTCTGTCTTTCTCTGCATTGCAAACTCACATCCTCCGGCTGTGTTGAGTTCTGGCAGGGATGTGCTTTAGGGAAAATGGCATGCTTGCTTCCAATTTGGTTGTCCTCGGAGTTCTGCTAACACCTGCTGTTAATTACTTTAAGTCATCCAAGAGGGACCTTTACATCTGTCTAGTCTAGATTTTTGTAGCTGTATTTAGTGGGCAGAAAAGGTTGACGCATGCATACCTTATCTCAACTGGGGTTTGAATATTTCATAACATTTAATTAAAAACTTGTGACACATGTTTCAAGATCAAAAACTATGAACAAGACACTCTTAGAGAAGGCAGACTTCTATACTTGTTTCTTTTTTTCTCCAGAGACAACCATAGTTTCAAAAATTGGATTATACTGTCCCCTTTGATACTAAAAAGCTAGTGTTGGTATTTGCCTCTGCTTCCCCCAGTCTCACAGAAAAACAGACAACATGCTAGTAACACTTTTGGGTCTTAATGATTTTTAATGATGATCATTTTGTTTGCTTTATAGTCACTTTTGGCTATACATTTTTTTCTTATTTCTTTTGAAGATTGTATAGTGTTGTATAGTATGAATTTATCAGGGACTTTAGTTACTTTATTTTTTAAGGCAGTGTTCGGTTATGTAGCTCTGTCTGGCCTGTTACTACATAAACCATACTGGCCTTGAAATTATGGCAATATTCTTGCTTTAGCTCCTGTAGTGCTGGATTACCATACCTGCCTATCATATTTCACTGTATTGACTTGGATGAGGATTTTCTCTTTTTACCATTTTCTTTTCTGGTACTTGCGGGGCACCATGCCTGTCTGCACTCTATGTGCCAGATCAGGGGAAAACAAGTGGTTTCAGGATCTGGGAGTTCACAGCTCCCAACATCTCACCCCTCCCCCTTTATATATAATTAGAAAAAAGAAGAGCAACTAACCACATGCAAATCCCACAAGAAATCCAACTGCTCTTATAAACTGGAAAATGCCCTAGCGAACATGCTCAGTCTATGGTCAACATGAATGATGTTAAATGCTGATGCCAGCTACAAGATAGTCACAGCAGCCGTCTGACTGAAGACAATTTCAACTGCCATGAAGGAGGCTGCAGCAGTGACAATAGCGTACCCGTGGTGATCCCAAAGTCTCTAGGATGGCTTGGCAGTTGTCCTCCTGCCTCTGCCTTCTTTAGCAAATCTTACCAGCGTGCACCACCACAACTGACTTGGGCAGCAGGCAGGCTCGGAGACCTTCTGCAGCTGCTTTTTAGGTGCTGTGGGAAAGCCTGCCACTTGTGCTGCAGTCTCTTGAGCATGAAGAGCCTGGAACCACCACCGCCTTCTCCTTGCCCCGCTGCTGCCTTCTTGGGGCAGCTCAGTGGGATCTTTGAGGCTCCAGCTTGTCTTGGCTCCAGTAATTGTTACTGCATTTGCTGATACTCCTGCCACTGCCATGGCGTTCCCCAGGCTGGGCATTGACTGGGCCAGGGTATTGTACATTCTACCACAGCCGCCCAGCAAAGCTCTGCTCCAGCTGCCTTCTAGCCCCAGCTGCATTCGTTCTGGGTCCAAACTGGTGCATGGATTGGAGCAGAACTCAGGAAAGCAGGTTTGCTGCTCTGGAACTACTGAAAGGGCCCCCACTTAAACAGTATTTTAGGGAATTTGGG
Source organism: Dicrostonyx torquatus (assembly GCA_028555095.1). Taxonomy (NCBI): domain Eukaryota; kingdom Metazoa; phylum Chordata; class Mammalia; order Rodentia; family Cricetidae; genus Dicrostonyx; species Dicrostonyx torquatus. The sequence continues at coordinate 4,677,370 of JAQHUG010000132.1, forward strand.
TATTGTCAACCTGTCTGGCTACTTCCTGCTGAGTGGGGCACTGCATTTTTGGGGGTATTTTACTGCAGCATTTCAGGGGGTCTTGGTGAATCAAACGATGTGAATCTGGAATAAATCCTCAGGTTCTCATCTTCTGTGGAGACAAAAACAGAACCTAAGCATCAAATCCTTAGGCCCATATTTTAAAGTCAAAATACCTTTCTTAGCAGTTCCCAGAATCAAATGTCTTTCTCCAGTCTAGAATCTATCTTTTGGAGGCCTTCAATTCACCCTCCCACCTCCTCTTTATCAGGAGGGTGTCCCTCAGAGCATCTCTAGAAAAAAACACATAACACTCCCCAATCCACCCTCAACATTCCTGAGGGTGACCTCTTAGCGTTCCCTAGTTCTCCATCTCGGTGGGACTTCCACTTGCAGCATACCACACCCATCTGTGCTCTATGTGCTGCCACACAGTTTGTGAACCAGGCAAGGGGCTGGAGACTGAAACACACAAAGACACAGAGACAGAGACACGGGTCATCTTTGAAGCCAGAATGCCCCAAGAATTCCCCCTTTATTGTGTTCAGGGGCAGCTTATATAGGGATAGCTATGCCCCAGCCAAACACACCAGAAACCATTCTCCTGCTATCAGGAACTCCTGAGGCTCTCATGTTTAGAGCAACTGTAGGCACTCAGATCAGGGAAAAACAAGTTGTTTCAGGATCTGGGGGAATCACAGCTCCCAACAGGTACCACTGCCTCTTGTGTATGAAAAGGCTTATTCTGGAACTTTTCAGGATTCTATTGGTCTGGATTCTTATATTCTCTTTAGCTCTATGAGTATTTTGACAAACACATAATAAAACCTTAATCAAAATATTCCATATGTATAGATATAGGCATAATGAAGATTGCTATAAGATGTCATAAGGTGGGTCCCAAGGAGACTCGTGACCAGCAAAAGTTTAAGCAATAGGAGCTGTTCTGTGATTTTGTAACTCCTGCAGTAACTGGAGCTGTTCGTTATAGTTTCTGATTCTTTAGACACATTATTCTTATTGATAATTTTGTTTTACTACCATGTGACAACTTTTTATTTGTTATAATGCATTTTGGCTATTTTATTCTGTATTACCCTCGCTTATCTCCGCATCCATCTCCTCCTTTAATTTTTTTCCTTTCTTGTTTCATGCCACATTATTCTTGATCAATGTCTATCTTTTCATTTTACAGTGCAGAAAAGTTCTAACATTTAGCTTGAGATATTTCTGATCCCATTCCACTTTGTATTCATTGTAATAGTTTAGCTTGTAAACTGGGGTCTTTAAGGGCATCCTATTTAAATAGTGCCTTATGATCCTATATTTTAGATCAAGCAATTTAACTGCTTATGATGTTGACTGGAAGAAGTGGTAAAAAAATTCTGATTGTCTTCTCTGGTGAGGTAAAGTATGTTGAGCATGGCAGGCACAGCATCATGTTTGGACTGATCCTGGAAGCACTGAATTTCAACTTGGCATTTTTGATTTTACCATTTGGGTTTCTGAATGTCATTCTGGAAGTCATTTTGTGTTTAATTCCACATTTATCTTATTTCCACATTTGAAGTGTTAAAAATCTAGGTTATTTTGAGACACTGAGAAGTTTGGAAGTGGTCATTTCTGATCTGATGACGATTATTAGTATAATTTCAGTAATAGGCTCATGCATCTAATACTGATATAGGCACCAAATAAAAAAGAACGAAAGCAAGCTGAGTTACATGTTATAGAAGAGGTAACATATTGAGCATTTCACAGAAACATGTTACAGAATTCTTACATCAAAAACTTAGGGACAAATGGCTATTACTATATGTCTTAGTAAGGTTTCTATTGCTGTGAAAAGACACCATGACCACAGCAACTCTTATAAAGGAAACATTTAATTGAGGTGGCAGCTTACACTTTTAGAGGTTTAGTCAATTATCATTATGGTGGCATGCAGGCAGATGTAGTGCTAGATTTGAGAGTTCTTAATGTTGACTCAGAAGCAACAAGAAGTAGACTGACTGTCGCACTGAAGAAAGCTTGGACAAAAGAGAATTCAAAGCCTGCTCCCCCAGTGATACACTTCTTCCAACAAGGCCACACCTTCTAATACTGCCACTCCTCCTGGGGGCCATTTTCTTTCAAATCACCACACTACATTAATTTGTAAATCAGGAGAGTAAGGTTCAAATGTCTAGGTGATTTGCTCAGTGGTACAGAGAAATGGACCAAATATTTGCATGGAATCAGATCTGGCTTCTGGGCTTTTTCCGTTATACCTTACCAAATCCCTTAGTAAGGCAAGGTCAATGTTTAAGGAGTCCAACCCCCAGTGGTGTGGTTCAATCCTGCACAAAACACAAAAGTCTTCTAAGAGTTTTATAAGAGTCTTAGAGCTTGTGTTTATAAGAGTATTTGTAAACACCATAAATTTCACCCCAACCATTTTATGTAGTTTACTTTGTGATTGATTGGAAGACATTGCCTGTTGAAATACTGTCTTTATATCTTTATTGTTTCTTAAACGATGCAACTTAATTCTTTCGTGAATTGTCATGTTAGCTAAATACGTAAAAAAACAACTTTAAAAAATAAACTAAAGTAGTGATTTCATTAAGGTTTCTATTGCTGTGATAATACTATGACCAAAAGTAACTTGAGGAGGAAAAGTTTATTTTATGTTACAACACTCAAGGTTGCAGTTCATCACTGACAGAAGTGAGGGCAGGAACTCAAAGAAGGAACCTTAAGGCAGGAACTGAAGGAAAAGAGGTATATGCTGCTTACTGGCTTGCTCCTCATGGTTTGCTCAACCTGCTTTTTTTTTTAAATTATTTACTTATCTTTCTAGATATGATGTCAAGTGAGGCAAACCAGTCCCCAAAGAATAAATATGTTGAAATTCTATTCATATGATGTAAGTTGGGTAGAAAAATGTATAGAATAAAATGTAAAATGTTGGTTGTTAGGGGACTTAGTATTTAATTGATATGGAGGGTCAGTTTGGGAAGGTGAGACATAGCCTATTTGACCATGGCTTGCTTCCTTATAGAGCTCACTAACACCTGCCTGGGGTAACACCACACACAATTGACTGGCCCCTTCACATCAATTGCTAATTAGTCAAATGCCTCAGCAGCTTTCCTACATGCCCATTTGGTGGGAGAATTTTCTCAGATGAGGCTACATCTTCTCAAATGACTGTAACTTGTTTCAAACTGACAGAATACTAGCCAGTAGAAATACTGAAATCACTTTAATAAAAGAAAAAGAGCTCTAATTATAAGATATTGGTGACTTTGAGTAGAAGATGTGTCGAGCATCCTTGAGCAATCAGAAGTCATGAGGATGTGGGTATGGGTACATACAGACCTTATGTTAGGTGATCAAAGGGCTTAAGGCCTTGATTATGATATAAAAAAGATGGACTTGAAGTAGAGGTTCAAATGACTTATGAATGTGAATTTTTCTATCTTTGGAACTCTTTGCCATCTTTGATTTTAAAAAGTAGTACTTTAACATTTTGAGGCCTGTGTGATGTCACGTGAGCTAAGGCTGTGCTGTCAAGGATTTTAGGTGCCTTACGTAAATGAACAACTACAGATACCCATGAAGCAAAGGACACTTTTGATGGTTAGGTGGTTAACTTTGTATTAGAAGAACTCACTTATGAGCCTCTGATTCTGAGTTAAGGAGGAAACACCAAAAATCCACAGGAACCAGGGGTGTGAGGCAAGCACAAAAGAGGATTTTTATTCTACCCGCTACATTTCTATACATAGATTCCTGTCTCCTTTTAAGCACCTGGATGGTGAGAGCTTAATGTAATTGATCTCCTACAGCTTGTGAAGAAAATTAGGAGGCCTGTCTCACGCTGAGAGCTGTAAGTTTTCATAAACAACCTTAGCCTGGGGTCAGTTCTTCCTACCTGAAAATGTATCTACTTGGTTCCCAAAGTGTATTACTTAGAACACTAATTCTACAAGATGTTCAACAGAAGAAGTGTTCCTGAGTTAAATCTAATTTGGGAATCTCTCTCTTGTATGGTAGTATTATATATCTGTTCAACTGGGTTCTCTTCATATAACACACACATCTATCTTTATTTATTATTTCACAGAATGCACAAGACACTGTGTTCTGCATTAGAGCTACAGGAAACGGAGGATACCAGCTGAACAAGAGCCTCTGAATCAACTGAGCAAATATCCTATGAACTCGCAGAGATTGAGGCATCTACAGGGCCTAAAACTGTGTGCATCAGGTCCTCTACATATGCATTATAGCTTTCAGTTTAGTATTTTTATGAGAATCCTGAGTGTGTTAATGAGGGGATCTTTGATTCTTGTCTCTTCTCTTGTGCTGTTTTCCTTCTGTTTTTTTTTTGGCTTGTTCAAATTTGATATGACAGTTTTTTCTTAATCTTACTATCTTTATTTTGTTAGGTTTTGTTGTTATCTCTTAGAAGGATGATGTTTTCTAGTGAGAGGCAGAAAAGAGTGGATCTGGAGGGAAAGAGATGTGGAGAGGAACTGGGAAGAGTAGACGTAAGGTAAACTATATTCAGGATATTTTGTATGAGTAAAGAATCTATTTTCAGTAAGATAAAAACGTAAAACAAAAGAATAAAACCAACACACACACACACACACACACACACACACACATATATATATATATATATATATAAAGAAAAAACAGCCCACATTAAAAAAAAAAAAGACCCTGTGTTCTGCACCCAGTCAGGCTTTGGGATGGTATGGGAGGCCAGTAGTAGCACTCACAGTAAGTTATGATGACGGTGGCCTGGATATCCATGGAAATAAAAATGATTCTTGCTTCTTGTGTGATGAGGAAAAGTAAGTCAGCATGACTTTTAGAAGAAAAAATAAGAGAACATGTTTGTGACATAGGACAGAGCCTATCTTTATGACATGGAAGGAGAAGAATTCTTATAAGTTATATAGAGTGAAAGGAATATTAAATAGTCCTGTGTGTGAATTAAACTCTATATCAAATTAATCATTGAGGGAATAATAAGATGTAGACATGGGTGAGATATTTGTTTAAATAAACATACATACACGCATCACACACACCACACCCCCCACATCTCTCTCTCTCTCTCTCTCTCTCTCTCTCTCTCTCTCACACACACACACACACACACCACACATACACACCACACAAGCATACCATACATATCATGTACACACATATGCCACACAGGCATACACACCACACCCCACATCTCTCTCTCTCACACACACATATACATCACACATGTATATACATATACCACACATACACCACATACACACACCACATACTCATGCAAGTTCACATACCACACCCATGCATACTGCACACATAAACACACACCACACTAAGCAAACCAAGTATTGGACATACCACACACAGAGACCTGCACACACACACACACACACACACATTCAACAAAAACTTTACATAAAGACAAAAATGTCTCTAAATCATATGAAAATGGAGACAATCTAAAAAAATATATTCAGTCAGTCATGTATGAGGACATTCAAATAGCCAACAGAGGCAGATGAAACCATGCAAATTGCTAGGCACTAAGGAAATGCAAATCACACTGCAACATAATCATAAAGGAACTGTAAAGTAGAATGTGTCTAGTGCAGAGGGGTATGATGTTACACAGCCCAACTTCTCAGGAGCCTGAGGCAGGAGAATAAAATCTTGAGTTCAGATGTTAAAAGTCAGCTTGGGCAGCACAGTGACACTGCATCACAAAGAAAACTTCAAGGGCTGGGAAGGAAGTGGTGTAATGGCCCCCTTGTCCACAGTGGGAGCATCATTGATCAGTATACCACTTGGAAAGACTGGCTGGTAGTAATGACTAGCAATGAACACATGGCTTGCTTTACAGTCCAACATAAATCAAGGAACTCATAGATTATAGTCCGACAAAAAAGTACATATATATTTAGTAAAAGATGTGCTAGAATGTTCATGGGAAAAGCTCAAATGTTTCTCAACAGTAGAATGGTCGAACAGAGTGTGATGAATTCAGTAATAAAATAGCACAGCAGTGAGGATGAGCAAATGACTACATGAAGCAATGCAAATGAATTTCTCAAACATAATTTTGATCAATTGTATCTACAAACAAAGACAGTATATACTGGATGATTCTATTTATATAAACTGTAAAAGTTTATATAAAAGGCTGTATTATAGTGCTAGATAACAGAACAGTGGTTACTCACAGAGGACTGATGTGGGAAGTCCTTCTATCTATGAGTTGCCTTTATTGGATAATGAATAAAGAAGCTGCTTTGGCCTGTGATACAGCAGAGTAGAGCTATGTGGGAGGGGCAGGAAACTAAACTGAATGCTGGGAGAAAGAAGGCAGAGTCAGTGAGATGTCATGTAGATACCAGTGGAGAAAGACATGACTTGCCAGCTGAATCCTTGCCGGTAGGTCATGAGCCTCATGGTAAAATATAAAATAATAATAATGGGTTGATTTAAGATGTAAGAGTTAGCTAGAAATACACTTAAACCATTGGCCAAACAGTATTGCAATTTATACAGATTTCTGTATGATTATTTCGGGAGTCTGGGTGGCTGGGAAATGAACAAGCAGCCTCCAACTAGAGAAGACTCAAAGAGACTTTGGGAGTACTGGTGATCATTGTTTCTATTACTTATTATGTAATTGTTTGCTTTTGTATGTAAGTGCACTGTTTATGTACCTGTTGTCCTCAGAGGTCAGAGGAGGGCATCAGACTCCCTATTACTGAAGTTACAGATGGTTGTGAGGCTCCATATGGGTGCTGGGAACTGTACCTGGGTCCTCTGCTAGAGTAGCAACCACTAAACAATTTTCCAGTCATTTTTAAAAAATCTGGAATTCCTTCATTTTATGAATCATCACTTAAGCATTTTCTTATATATTTGATGTGCAAAAATAAAAAACCTGGTAAAAGAAGGATATATCAAGACAAAAATCAACTCAAGGAAAAGATGCTTAGACCTAGGTTTCTAAGGAACACATTGAGAATGTGAACTTACAACATTTAGTGGTGATGGTGGTTATGTGTGTATGTGTGTATTTGTTTTCCTTACTTTTCACATGCATTCTAAAACTGAGTTTGGAATATAACTTAGGTGGTAGAGTGCTTGCCTAGCATTTCTGAAGCTCTGGGTTGGAGACCTGACCCATATCTGGGTACATCCTTGTAATCCCTGCACTTGGGAAAAAGTATAGTTGGCTGCTGGCATTGCCATCCCTGGGCTGGTGGTCCTTGGTTGTATAAGAAAGGTTGTTATGAGCCTGGAATTGAACCAGTAAGTAGCATTCCATTATTGTCCCTGCTTCATTTCCTGTCCCCGTCTTCATTTTCTGCCTCGGTTTCCTTGATGATGAACTGTAACCTGCAAGCCAAATAAGCCCTTTCATTCTCAGGTTGCCTTTAGTCAGTGTTTTATGTCAGCAACAGAAAGTAGAACAGAAAGGCCTATGTGAATCTATGTGCAACACATTCATGCAGGTGCCCACATATGCCAGTAGAGGGCATTGGATCCCCTTAAACCGAATTACAGGCAATGGTGAGCCGCCTGATGTCAGTGCTGGGAACTGAACCTGGGCCTTCTGCAAGATCAATAAGTACTCTTACCCATTGAGCCATCTCTTCAAACCAAGTTTCAGAAATTTTTAGGTTCAAAAATGATTAAATAATATGATATTGAAGGGAAACATTAACAGATGTATAGGTGTGGGTAAATGAGTCCCTGGGAGCCCAAAATAAAGGATGACAAACATCTATTTGGGGAACACTCATATAATAAAGGTAGAGAACCACGATCCTCGGCTCTGTGGGCATTGAAAGCTGTGAACAGAACTCCAATCACC
>JAQHUG010000132.1:4693212-4704553 GCA_028555095.1 Dicrostonyx torquatus
GGGAGAGACAATAAATGCAAGGTCAAGCGGTAAAGGACAGGAGAAGTCCTGAGCGGCCTTTGAACGATGATAGTGTGAACGTCTGTTTCTTCCACGCGCCTCCGAGAACACATTTAGGGAGAAGCACCAGTTTCTATGTTGGGGCGACGGTCCCCGACACACTCCCCCATCCACTTACTCCCAGTAGGTAAGTACTCCCATGGAAAGTCAACAATGTCTGGTAAACTAAGTTGGGGCAGGACTAAATCCCTCCCCACTGCATTAAGGTTGGACATGAAATCCCACCATAGGGAATGGTCTCCAGTAAGCTAGCTCACGCATCAGGGATTGATCCTGGTCCTATTGCCAGGTACCTCAAAGATAGTCCAAGCTTCACCACTGTCTCTCACCTATGGAGTGCCTAATTTGGTCCCATGGAGGCTCCACAGCTGTCAGTCTAGAGTTCATGTGTTTCCATGAGTTTGGTTCAGCTTTCTTTGTAGATTTCCCCATCACGATTTTGACCTCTCTTACTCATATGTCTCCTCCTCCCTCTCTTTGATTGAATTCCTAGACCATGGCCTGGTGCTTGGTTGTGAATCTCTTCATCTGGTTCAGTCAGTTGCTGGATGAAGGCTCTGTGATGATAGTCAGGGTATTCACCAATCTGATTACAGGGGAAGGCCAATTCGGGCTCCCTCTCTCCTATTGCTAAGAGTCTTAGCGGGGGTCATCCTTATGGAATCTTGGAAATTTCCCTAACATCAGGTTTTCCCTGACCCAATAGAGGCTCTCTCTATCAGGAGCTCTCATTGCTTTCCTACTCAGTCCTTCTCCTCCCTAGAACATCCTGTTTCCTTATGTTCTCATCTCCCATTCCCTCCCCTTCACTGCCCCTACTTGCGCTCAGTTTACTGAAGATCTCAGATAATTCCCCTTCCCTGGGCAATTCATGTGTCCCTCTTAGGGTCTTTCTTGTTACCTAGCTTCTCTGGAGCTGAGGACTGTAGATTATCCTTTGCTTTATCTAATATCCACTTATGAGTGAGTACATACCATGTTTGTCTTTCTGTGTCTGGGTTACACTCAGGATTTTTTTTTCTAGTTCAGTCCATTTGCCTGCAAATCTTATGATGCCTTTTGTTATTTTTAATGTTATAGTAAAACATGCTGCTAATGAGACAGATGTACTCAATTTTTACACAAAGAATTAAATATTTCCTGGGTATTTGACACTGCAGCAAAGTTCCCATAATGTTTTTCAGAATTGATCAGTGTTTTGAATTTTTAACAATCATTGCTGAGAATGCTGCTTCATATAAATATGCTGTACAAAATAGGAAAAGTGGCCGGGTGGTGGTGGCACATGTCTTTAATCCCAGCACTCAAAAACCAAAAACCAAAAACCAAACAAACAAACAAAAAAACACCAAAAAAAACCCAAAATAAGAAAAGTATGGTTAGGACCATTTTTGAAATTGTTAAAAATCTTAATCCTAAGCAAAAATTCACTGAACAACTGCTTGGAAATGGAACTTAAGTCAGCAATAATTCAAAACAGCTTTCTAAAAGCAAACATTCTAATAATACAATATAGGAATGCTAATTTGATACCCATTTGCTGAAGAAAGACACTAGAAAATATTGTCTTTGTTTAATGTAATTAAAGCACAGTGTTTCTAGAGGAGAATTTTTTGTACATGCAGTAAAAATCACTGTAATTTGTAATATGCCAGAGTCACAGCTAGTTCAGAACTAAGCTGTGGCTCTTCAGGTGGCATTTGTCAGCATTGTGCAGGGCATGGCATGTGTATTCAGAACCAATGTTGCAGGGAGATCCTCTATACAACATCGGCAAATAATTCCAGAAACACCCTGGGTTCCTTATGCACTTTGAATTGTTTTTGGTCCTTGGGGATTCAGAAATATTTCACAGGTGTCATTTTTTGGTGACCTTCCACTTTCTGTTACAGGACAATGATATATAGGGTTATAACCCACAGTTCATGGAGGTAAGTGTGATAGGTAATCTTCCCATTTTGCCACATCTGTGCTCACCTAAAACTCAAGATGCTAGGCATTCCTGTGAGGGTTCTTTTGGATCAGATTATTTGAAGCAGGAAGACCCACCCTAACTACAGTTAGGTACCTTCTGGAAGGCCAGATAGAAGACCTGGATGTAGAGCCCTTTGATTTTTAGCTGCTTGCACTCATTCTCACCAGTGAGTTCATATAGCCTGTTGCTGGGATGTTCTCTAGCCGATATCAGAATCCCTCTTCAGGTTTCTAAGTTGGTTGAAGCTTCCAAGGATCCTCCCAGCTTTCAGCAGCAAATTGGGACTGTTGAGGCTTCCAGGGTAGTAATCTGAGCAATTAACTGATTGCTATCTGTGGTGGGTGGTAGCCATTGTTGGACTATTAGGACCAAATTGTGCAAGTCAATCTAGTAAATCCTAATATAATATTATGTGTATATACACACATATTACATACAATAAACCCTAATGTCTATGAGAAACACCACACACACACACACACACACACACACACACACACACACACACACACACAATCCATCAGTTCTGTTTCTACTGGTGACCTTCTACCCTCATGTGTTTAAAGAACTAAGACGCTGGATTTTAGGTTGGGCGACCAACATGAAGGAATAAGGTGTGCTTGTTGTTTAGCCCCATGAAATTCTCATTTGTGTCAAACTCTGACCTGAGTATTTGGTGTGAGAAGGATGTGCCCTGGAGAGGCAGCCTCAAAAGTCACTCAGTAGAAATCTCTGTGCACTCTAGAAAAAAAACCCTTTGACGCATTGGTGCAGATTGCCTGTGACAGAGGAAAGATTAACTGTGCAGATGAATAATGATGGTTTATGTACATTCCTTTTCTCTAATTTCTATTTCTGGCTCCACCAAAGGAAATGATAGAATAAAAATGGAGTCAGAAAGGAGAAACATAAGGTTTGCCTGAGTTAAGAGGGTTCACTGGATGTTAAAGTTTTCAGTTTGAGTCAGGTTGGAAGATTTAATAGATCAAAATTCTGCCAATCCATTATAGACTGTGACTCCAATTTTCTTTTCCAAAAATGTGCAATGGAGTTGGGAGAGAGAGGGGATGGGCATGGTTTTAAAACTGTGTTTACTGAAGAAAATGAAGCATTTAATATTTGGAATCAACTGAATGCAGACTGTTCAATTAATTTGTAATAAGTTGAAACCCTCACCCCAACCCCATGCAACTATAAAGATTTCATAAGCAGTTAACTTTACATATCCTTGATTATAAGGTTAGACACTAAATGGAATTTTTAACTGAGTTAAATCTCAGCACAAAGATCACTGACTATGTACTGCTCTTTATAAAAGGAAGTTTTGAACAATTTCTGGCCAGTCTTGAAATGAGGGCTATAAGTTTTACTCATAAGACTTTAGACTTTGCGCTCCACTCACTCTTTCTAGACCTAATGAATGCAGATGTCAAGAACTTCAGTCATAATTTAATACTTTGTCACATCCACAGAATTTCTAGAAATCTCATTCAGTACATTTGAGAGGATGCTAGAGGTTTTGGTTCATGCTGGTCATAGATGTATGAACAGTGGGTGTATTTAAGGTATGGGTTTTACGTCCATTGGAGAAAGAGGATTTTTGTGTTTCTGAATCAGCAGCAGCCTGCAAAGTCTGGGAAGTCCTAATGATGTAAAATTCTGATGCAAATGGAAAGCAGAAGCTTAGAGAAACACTGTGAGCTGAAGTGTGAATTGCTCAAGAAAGGCAATGCGTTTCAATGAGTTTCACAGACAATGAAGAACTTAAAACTACAAGGAAGCACCCCTAACCACAGGGTCTTTCGGTATAGCATTGATTGCCTTCCAACTCATTATGTATCCCAGGCTGGTCTGAAATTCACAGAAATCCTCCTGCCTCAGTCCCTTGAGTTGTGGGGTTATAGGCATGAGATATTTACTGTGATCTGAATTGCAAAATTTACTTTGTTTTCTTAAATGTTATATTCTGTGTTTAAGTAGCTATTGACAGAAAGAAAGAATTCTTAAAGTGCAAATAATTTTAATGTTTTAGCCTTTATGTCATTATTAGACACATTTTGACTCTTAATTGTTTAAACAGCTTTTGAAACAATGACATAGATCACAAATCAGGGGTTAGCATAAAAAAAACCTCAAAACTTTTATTTATATGTTTAAATAATCAGCCATAACCTCCCTGAGCTTTTAAAAAAGACACCAATTTCAAGTTTTTATTGCAAGTCTAAATATGTCTATAAGATTATATAAAACAGTAATTCCCAACACTTTACTAAAGTTTAAACACTGAATGTTTTAATTGGTAAACCAAGATTGACATCAGTCTCACACACTCGTATTCTGTTTCTGAAGCACCAGAGCAGTGCCCTAAAGAGTCACAAGGAAGAGTATTTATTGCTTCACTCTGTCATGTAAGTGGTGCCTTCTGGAATCCATGCTTGATATAAAAGTGGATAAGAGTGAGAAGAAAATAAACTAGAGGGGAGGGTGGTAATGGAAGTCTGCTGAATGAGAGAGTGAAAATAATAGTGCATAAGCAAGGTAAAGATACAGAGAGATAACAGAAGTTGCATTTAATTTCTTCTGAAGAAATGGAACTTCTGGGCTACCTTGCTCTGTAGTTTCATGCTTTCATAATTGAATAGATGTAATTAAGTGGGTATAAGAATGGCATTGCTTATTATTTAAAAGTATATACACTACGTGTGGAAGTGAATGAGGCACACTTCATTTCACTAAACTGTGAACCTTCTTTGCAAGCTGCTACACTGTAATAAATGATTGGAGAACTAATTGAAGGAGTTACTATACTTTTAGATCGTATTTTTACCAGGAAGCAATAATGAGAACTCATTGTTACTCAATGAGCTTTCATTGTTCATCAGTGGGGATTTCTCTTCTAACATTATATATTGTTTTTCGAACTTGTCTTTATTAAACCACATATTAGAAATGTGTTGAAGTGAATGTAGATACAGATTTTGCCTATTATTGAAGGGTCAAGGTCTTTCTAATTTGAGTTTGCTTTCTGTTCCTCTCTTATCATCTCATTTTTCTCCCTGTAAATTGTAAGCTGATTCAATTACAGCCAAGTTGAATCTACTAATTTCTGGCTGTTAAGCTTCTTCATATGTGTAGAACAATTCAATATAAAAAATATCAAATCAGTTTCTATTGTTAAGGGGGCATTTCTTTCTTTTCTTATTTCTTATTGTTATTCCATGAAGTATGTTTTAAATGTTCAAATAAGCTCACTGCTATTCTGGGTATCTAGAAATTGTAATAGGGAGACTTGATAACTCTCTATTACATACTTCTTAATGAGGGATTTGTGATATGGCAGTAGGACTTCTGAAACCATGAGCCCATGAGCTCACTTAGGGTAGACTGACCAATGAGCCATCATTTAATGGAGTAGGTATATACTCAGTCTTACTATCTGTGAGAGGGATGATTTTCTTTCTTTTATAAACAGGGACTATACTTGCCATGGGTTGCTCACTTTCCTCTGAGTACAGCATCTCCTCAGGATGTTCTATTTTGTCAAATAAGAAGGGAGAGCATGATGGGGTTAAGTTTGTTCTTTACTCGCGTCTTGGGGACCAGCAGAAGGAAGAGCTCTTTTATGATCCTTATCTTGTAAATGTGTCCACTAATGTCAACGTGGTATTAGGGACTCAGGAATCCACCTTTGAAGGATGACTCCACCTGTGCATCCTTGTGAACTGTGATGTAAAGTTCTTCACTTTTCTGGTTTCTCTTCCCTTCCCTAACAACATGCCTATTTTTCAGCTTCACTCTTCAAAGCTGACTAAGCTATGTATCTAGCAGAGCAGTGCTGATGTGTTTTCATCAGTTGTTAAAAGCTAGTTAGCCTAAAAGTAGTACTAAATGAAAGTGTTTGGAAGGATTTTTTTCCTCTTATTTTTCGCTCTGGACCAGATGAGACTAAAAAGAATAAAAATTTTCCCTGTGGATCCAAACTTTCTTTGGGTTGCATCTCTGGAGGTCTGAATGGAGGACCTGGAGTTTTCAAGCCTATCTTTCACCTCAGCCTTTGTCTGTGACAAGGACACTATATTGGTATCCTATGTGTGTCATACAAGTTGTCTTAATTTTAAGTGGGTTCAGGACTCAGGAAAGGGATGGCACTGCTTGAACCTCTTCAGCTGGGAGCATTTCCAACATGGACTGGCTGGTAGATTTAAACATTATATGTGGTGTTACTGTTCTTCACAATGTGTTGTCCATTCATTGGCTCATACACTCTGTTGGAAAGAGACATGCCTACAATTCCAAATAGCACTTTGATTTGGTGAGTTTTAAGGAAATGCCCACTAGACAGAATTCAATTCCAGACTATATACAAGCTGATAGATCTTTCTTTGTTACTGGCATGCTTAGCTTAACACTGTTTCTGTTGCTGCGATAAAACACCATGACCAAGTCAATTTATAGAAGCAAGGGTTTATTTGGGCTTATAGTTACAGAAGGAAAAGAGTCCATCAGTATCCCAACAGGGACGCATGGCAGCAGGTTTCTGTGGGGCAATGGTCTTGTACCTTGTAAAGATTTGTCACTAATACTGGTTTAATAAAATACTGATTGGGAAAGATGGGGTAACCAGAACAGGAGAATTCTGGGAAAAGAAAAGGCTCAGTCTGCAGTTGTCACCCAGACCAAAAGGAAGTAAGATAAGAATGCCTCACTGATAAAAGGTACCAAGCCATGTGACTAACACAGGAAAAAATTATGTTATAATTCTTATATTATGTTATAATTACATTAGAATTAATGTAATACATAAGAGTTAATAAGAAGCCTGAGTTAATATGCCAACCAGTTTATAATTAATGGAGACCTCTGTGTGTTTCTTTGATACTGAATAGATGTGAGAAAAGGCAGGACAGAAACCTGTCAACAGTAGACAGGCATGGTGACTGGAACAGCAAGCTTAGAGCTCACACCTTGAAGTTGCAAGCAGGAGGCAGAGAGAGCACTGGGAATGGATAGAAGCTTTTGAAACCTGAAATCCTCCCCACCTCTGTGATAGACTTCCTCCACACCTGATAAACCCACCTAAACAGAATCACCTGTTGTGGAATATTAGTTTAAAATGTGTTACATTTGTTTGTGCTGTGGAATATTTGTTTAATGATGCAAAGATAGATGTGTTGCATTTTTTTTATGTTGCATTTGTTTAGATCTGTGAAGCTGTCTAAAACACTCAATTGGTATAATAGAGTGTTAAATGGCCAATAACTAGGCAAGAGTGAGGGACAGGCAGGGCTGCCAGGCAGAGAGAATAAATAGGAGAAATCTAGATAAGAGGAGGGAGGAGCAAGATCAGAAAGACTGGGGGATGCCAGGGGTCAGCCGCCCAGATGCACAGCCAGCCATGGAGTAAAAAGGAAAGAAAGACACAGAATAAAGAAAGGCAAAAAGCCAAGAGGCAAAACATAGTTAAAGAGAAATGGGATAACTTAAGTTAGAAAAGCTGGCTAGAAACAAGCCAAGCTAAAGCTGGGCATCTATTTGGGAGCTGGGTGGGCCCTCAAAGAGTAAAAAACAAAACAAAAAAAACAAAACAAAAAACCTCTAGCCACCAACAAGACTCTTTGTAGTTCTTTGTAAGACAGAATGAGTTCTGCTTAAAGTGATATTTAGGGGCTCGGGAGATGGCTTGGTGGGTGAGAGAATTCTCTGTGGAAGCATGAAGATCTGGGTTGAATCCCCAGTAACCCTGTGAGAGGTTGTACATTTGTGACTATGTGTGCCTGTCCACAGTGTTAGGGTGTGTGTGGGATTCTTGGAGTTCACTGCTCAGCCAAGCTTGCTGAAATGGGGGACTTCAGGTTGAGTGAGAGACTCTTGTTTCGAGTGAATAAGATGAAGAGTGATGGAGAAGTATACATTATACTCAACGTACTTCTCCAGCCTCCATTCACATATTTATACATATGTGTGCACACAATACACACTCACACCAGAACAAACAAACAACACATACATAAATAAAAGACGTTGAAAATGGCTACGTTGAGTTAAGTCCTTTACGAGGCTTATCTGTAGTAATCAGCATGCAGTTTCCTTGCACTTTGTTAGATTTTAATGACTCTGTTTCCTGACTATATATATTGTGAAATTTACAGAATGCACTTTACTGATATAAAGAAACAGAAATTAGAAGAGAAGTTTACCGCTTGTATATTTAAGTGTAAGTGAATTACATTCTCTTGGTAGCCACAAGATCTTCCTCAATTCATTTTGTTGTGATATTTTGTAGGAAAAAGTAAAATCTCTTCATGACAAACTAGTGATTTCCCTCCTGGGTGAATTTCTTTTTGTGTTTGACTGGACTGCTAGAAATCATATCGGTCATCAAAAGGAAATGCAGTATTACATTGCCCAGGTTCTCTGTGGAGAATTAACAGCTGTGAGAGGAGGACGTGAAGAGAAGAGCCCCCAACCCATCTCTGCCTGTTATTTTAGAGCCCTAGGAGTTCAGTCCTATGCCTTAAGACCTCTGAAGCTCTCAGCTCTACATTTTATTTATATTCTTTGTTCCATTTTGCTTTGGCTTCTTTTCTTTGATACTTTCATTTCCTTTTATCCTTACTATTGTTGACTTTAATCCACAGCTCTCTGAACTCCATTACATTTTTCTACACCATGACTTTTGAAAAGAGGGGATTATCATGAAATTGTATGTTCTGTAAGCAATGCTCGTCTGCATGGGATAGTCCAATGGGTATTTATTAACTAAATAAATAGGTCATTAATAAGTGAATACACAGTAATTATGTTATACGGTGGTCTTTATAGTGCATTATTTTTTATTTTAGTACAGAATAAACTTTTCATATATTCTAAAACAGATCAACTCCTTCCTGATATTCATTCCGCAACAGAATAGATTTCATTGTAAACTATACTTCTCTTCAGAGTCCCAGTGCTGAATCATTGTTTTGCATGTTTGTTTGGTCTCTTTAGTGAACCTGCTCCAATGCCCAGATGCTGATGATCTACTCTAACACAGTGTGGGGGAACCTGTCTGTGCCCTATCTAGGCTGCTTAACTGGTGCATAAACGACAGCTTTTCCTGGGTGCTTGCTGGTGTTGTTGTTATTATTTTACATTTGCTTACCTGGGTGTAATAATGGATATACTTATCACAGTCTTTCTAAAGTTGAGGGCAAGTGTATTCTCTAAGGGACATATTTTCAAAATCATTCTATGATATTTATCAGAAGAATATATCTATATTCATTGAACAAATCAATCAAACAGCAACTGTAGGTTTGGTTACAAACTCAAAGAAACCTGGCTCACAGTTCCTAAGGGCTGTGGAGCTCCAAGGCAGGGAAGGAGTACAATAGGTGGAGTCAAACATGGACAGTAGCAAAGTAGAGAGGCTCCACCATGTAGTGCAATTGTTCACCTTGTTAGTCTCTGGGACGTGTCCTGTGTCACCCTTCTCCTCCTCTTCTTCTTCTCTCTCCTCCTCTTCTCCTTTCTTCTATATAAGACCTTTACTTTACTTTTTTATCAAAAATTTTAATGATCATATAGTTATTGTACAAAATGTTGAGTTTTGTTATGACATTTTTGTAAGTATTTCATGCATATTGACCTTATTTGCCCTTCATTTTCCTCTTTTGTCTCCTCATCCTCACTTATTTTTCTTCTTAAATAGTCGTGCTTCTACTTTGATGTCTTGCTTTGCTGTTTTATTTTTTTTTTAAGCAGGATCCTATATAGCCCAGGCTTTTTTCCAACTCATTATGTATCCTTTTGCCAGGCATTTATGCCACACACACTTGCATGTGTGTATTCATGTGCATGTATACATGTATACACATATTTGAGAATTTCTATAAGCCTACTGTGTGAAGGGGCCTTTCTAGTTTCCTCTGTAATTGTCCAGCTTTAGTATATGTGCTGCTGAATTGAGCACTCCTTGAAATTCTTATACCACTTCCTTCTGCTTTTTGGGACAAGGTCTTACTGTAATCCAGGCTGGCTTTGAATTCTCAATAACCCTCCTGTCTCAGTCTCTTAAGTGCTGTGCTGAGACTATAAAAGTGAGCCATACATCTGGCTTAACATTCTTTTTCCATGACCATGCAAAAAGAAGCCTTGGGACTCTGAGGAAAACTCACAATTTTACTTGTTATGAGTTCAGAGTAAGACAGTTTGCCAAGCCTTTTAGTATACAAAATTCTTAGTTGAAACAGGGGATTTTGTGTTGTGCCTGGGCTTCTCAGACAAACATTCAGAAGTGCTACTCCCAACCTCAAGGAAGGCAGAATTCAGATGTTAGAAGAATTATTTTGACATTTTAATATCTTCTCTTATTAGTAAACTGACATTTTGTTTATAAGTAAACTTGGAATTTTTATGTGTCTGATTTTTAGGTAGAAAATACTAGATTTGAGCTGTCAGGAAAACATGTCGATAAAAATGCCTGATGCATAAACATCTGCTATTTCTCCATTGCTAATGTTTTGTTTTTAACTTGTTTTACTCTGACCTGCATGTAAGCATTTCTGCTCATTTTCTAGGTCTGAAATATATACCAAAAAGAGATTACCACAGGGCTGAGTGCTCTTGAGTCTTAAGATTCATCTGTGGAATAGTGTCTAACAAGCAGGCAAGCCATGCAGTCATGTGGAAATGCTTGGTAGTTTTCTTCCATTTATATACAGTTTGCGCATTACTGTTTCTTGCATAAACTTTATATCTTTTCTGTATTAAAATAATCTTACATGTAAGGAATACTTGACAATAATTATTAGAAAAGTGTGACCACTTAAATCAATAACTCAAATGACTAATTTAGTACTAAAGTTCAGTACTTTAAATTTAAATTAAAGTATAATTTAATTTTCAGCATAAGATTTTACATTCCCTTTGTGAAAGGAATGTTTTCCACTAAATACAGTCAATAAATCTATCTCTAAAAATGTAAATGTATATACAAGAATCCTCAAACAACTGCTGAATTAGTTTCTTTGAGAAATGCCAAAACACAGAGCTTTTGAGATTGGTAAACTATGAAAAATCACCTTTGTAAATGCAGTTAAATTTTTTTCTGTTGTTATGACCTTTAAATTTTATTCTTTGACTCTCAGTACTCTTTAAACAAACCACTAGTTTGTTAAAAACTTGTTAATACACTTAACATTTTGGAGTATACAACTTCAAGCAGTTCCTTAGGTTTTCAAACATAGGTCATGGTGTGCAGATATTATGGGTTAGATATTGTACCATCTAGTTTTATGTCAACTTTCCACAAGCTAGAGCTGC
>JAQHUG010000132.1:4706193-4725696 GCA_028555095.1 Dicrostonyx torquatus
CATGAACAAGCAATGTGGAGAAATCCAGTAAGCTGTCCCCCTCCATGGCCCCTGTGTCAGGTTCTGACTCCAGGTTCCTGCCCTGACTTCCTTTGATGATGAACAGTAATATGGAAGTATAAGCCAAATAAACCCTTTCTTCCTAACTTGCTTTGGTCATAGTGTTTCACCACAGTAATAGTAATCCTAACTAAGACAGATATCAAATATGCTTCAACAGGCTCCTGGATCAAAGCCTTGATCTCTAGTTGGGGGAGTTAGTCATTGAGAAGTGATTGGATCCTAAGAGCTGTGACTTGGTTAATGGTTTAACCCTTGTCAGATTCATAATATGGTGGCACTCTCAAGTGATAGGAGACTTGATGGAGGAAGCAGGGTATGTCTGGAGAGGTAAAACTTATCCCTGTGTGCTTCCTGTCTCATTCTCTGCTTCTTGGCCATCAGGAGATGAATTATCTCTACTTTACCATGCCATCCTTTTACTTGTTTCTGCTTTTCATAGACCCCAAAGCACTGGAGGTAGCCTCATATGAATGGGGGCACCTGAAACTATGACCCAAATAAATCATTCTCCCCTTTAAGTTGTTATCCCAAGCATTTTTTTACAGGGTTAAAAGCTAACCCAATAGCAGGTTCATCCTGGTAGGACAGCAAAATTTTAGCAGATCTTGTAAAGGAGTTTAGACTTTGTTCTATGGGGAAGAAATTAATTTTACCACAAACAAACACAGTAGCAAATACTTTAAGCTTTGTGGACAATACATTTCAGTATTTACTTGCATCAGTAAACTGATGTTTGGTTTATAAATACTTCCCAGTTTAGTCTTTGTCATAATGACAAGCTGTCATTGTAGAATGGAAGAAACTATGGGGAATTTAAGTGAGTCTGATTACCTTCCTGTCAAACAGAACTTAAACACTAAAATGTGAATATTATATAATTTCCACATCACAAATAATAGTGTCTTGATTTTTTAAATTGATTTTATTGAGCTACACATTTTTCTCTGTTCCCTTCCCTTTCTCTTCTCTCTCCTTCAACCCTCCCTCATGGTCCCTATGCTCCCAATTTACTCAGGAGATCTTGTCTTTTTCTACTTCCCATATAGAATTAGATCCATGTATGTCTCTCTTAGGGTCCTCATTGTTTTCTAGGTCCTCTGGGATTGTGATTTGTAGGCTGGTTTTCTTTGCACCTGAGTCTGGGACCTCCGAGGGAGTAGATTGGAGCCAGAGACCTTTGTGGGACCAACCCCAACCAGGGACCTCTGCAGAAGCAGATCCAGAGCAGGAACATTTACAGGACTGAGGCAGCAACCTAGACCAGAGCAGGCCTGATACAGTGAACTCCACAGGAGCAGAGCAAACCCCAGGAGTGCCAAGCAACCAACAGGAACCTGGAATGACCAACGGAGTGGAACTGTGGCACTGACTGCACCATAAGAAGCAACCATCTGAGCCTTGGATCCACTGGCACCTGGAAGGTTGATCACTGGAGTTACAGACAACCCTATCTACACCAATCAGAGGACAAGGTAAGAACACATGCAACACCACAAAGAGCAACATGATACCAGTAAAAACCAGTGGCCCTACAACACCAAGACTTGAACAACCAAATATAGATAAAGCAGAAGAAAATGACCCAAAAAATAACTTTAGGAGAGTGTTTTGAATTTTATAAGCATTAAAATTTAAAGCATTTTTGGTTGACCAGCTGTCATGGACCACATGGAGACCATTGCTGCTTGTCAAAGTTCCAACATTTTGACATTTCAGACCACATTTCTCCAGCACCTTTGAATCTTAACTTTTAATGATTCTCACTATTAATACTTTTCTCTTTGGGAAAGTTTGTGTAGGCTTTGGTAAAGGAGGAAAAATATTACAATGGTAACCTCTTTAAACAAAATAGCATTTTGGAAAAAAAAATCCTGTCACCTTGGAACCAGGAATTCCATTGTACCCTCCTAATGACACCAAGAACAGGAATGTTATAGACACACCTGATGCCAAAGATGAAATGCCTATAATCTATATCCAGAGCCTATAGCCATTAAAGGCAAGAGTTCAGTTAATAAGTGGAGAGAAATCAGGATGGTCCAATATAATAGGAAAAGAGTAAGACATCAGAATCTTCTTTTTTGGGCCGGGGAGGGTGTTATGAGGGGAACAGGCCTCTATTGTAAGACTAAGACACCGAGTGATACATTTATGGAATATCTCAGTGCTTTCTTTTTCAGGATCAAAAATAATATGTTTATTATCTTGAATATGATAATGACTGATATAAAAAACTACTGATATAAAAATAAAAATAAAAGTATTTTTTACAATCAACGAAAATTAATCTTTAATGTTAATTTTTAAAATTTATTCTTTGTGCCTTTCACATCGTGCATCTCTATCCCATTCAGTTTCTTAACCCTTCATATCTATTCTTTGCCCTTGCAATCCTCCCCAATCAATTTCATCATGGAAGCTGTAGTGTAACACGGTGCATCACACAGTAAACCCTTTTATCCATATATCTTGCAAGTGTTCACTGCACAGAGTTGTTGGTATGGTTCAAAGCATTTGGTTTCTATTCCAGGATCAATACTGGGCCCTCACTGGAGCTCCTCTTGGGTATCCTGCTATTATCCTGTGTTATGGATATCCTGCAGCTTTGGGTCTGCAGGACCGGTACTGTCCCTTCACTTGCTCCAACAGATCACAGGTGGGATGGATGTTGGGATGGGCCAACACATAACCCTACTTGTGGGCCTGGCAGCTGTCGGGTTGTTCAGCCTGCCAACTCTTCCTTGTGCTCACCACCAGGGTGAGCGCTCATTGTCCTGGTGAGTTCACAACTTGCCGTGATAAGCAAGGGTGGGGCCAGTCCTCTTGTTTTCATATCTTCAGGGTTGAATTTTGCTCATCTGCACCTTCAGGGTTAGCTCTACTTACCTGGCCAGGTGTGGCATAGGGACCACTCTCCTGAGTGTTATAGATAGCTGGTGAGGGGCAGGACCAGTTCTCCTGCTCTTATGGCCTCAGGGTCAGCTTACCCATCTGCCTCAGGTGTTGATGGGCAGGGAGCAGGGGAAAGAATCTCTCCCAAACCCATGCCACCATATTGCAGATGAGGGATGGGACCAGGGGCTCACATACCTGGGCCAGCTCACCTGTGTCCTCATCAACAGGGTCAACTCCACTGTGCTATCTCAGTAAGGCACAGGGCCCATTATCCTGATTAGGTCAGTGTTTATCTCCTTGTGGAATGAAAATTGCTCTTAATTTGTAGTATAGCATTTGGTCCCCAGAAAAAGTCCTTTTTCCAAGGTTAGGCACAAATGCCTAACTTCCCAGGGGGCTCTAGGAAAGTTCTTGCTTGTTAAAGCAGTCATTCTCCTTATGTCTGGAAAGAGGAACTTGTGGCCCTTTCATTAACATATAACCAGTGCCTATTGCCAAGGTCAAATGCTAGATTCTTCAACCCCTGACCTCAAGTCACACCAGCTTATAGTCCCCCTTTGTCCTGCTTAATCCTATGTGCAACTACAGAATATAAAAGGTGTGAGGTGTTTTCTTTTTCCAATAAATCCTGCTGGTAGACATCCCGATTCATCCTCAGATCATGTCTGTCTCTGTCCATTCCCTCCTTTTCTACCTCCATGGAGTCTATACATCCTCTGGGCCTGAACCCCTGCTCCCCAAACATGTCTCCCACAACCAAATTTGCAAAAACAAAGTGCATTTTGGATTTGTCATCTGTTGTTGTCACTGAGAGACTATCCCCATGACTGAAGAGTTCTTATCTGGAGAAAATCTAATTGCATTTTTATTTGTGAAAGGTAACTTTAGCACAGCATTTTCATGCGTGTGTTTACATATTTGTGTATATTCACAGGTGTGAGAGCATGTGGAGGTCAAAGGTTGATGCTATGTATCTCCCTCATTGTTTTCTACTTACATGTAAAGTTAAGGTCTTTCACTGAACCTGGGGTTTGCTTGTTTAGCAAGGCTGGCTAACCAGTGAGATTCACCATCCTCATGACTCTGCCTCTCCAGCTGTAAGACTATGGACATGTACCACGTCCAGCTATTCGTACAGGGGTGCTCAGGATTTCATCTCACTTCTCACATGGCAAGCACTTTATCCACTGACAATCTCCCTGCAGTCCCCACAGTGCAGTATTTTCTAAACTATGCATGAAGGAACCAAAATAGAAAATTCTTCAGGCAAAAACTCCTATGAACATATAGTCTAAGGAAAGGGTCTCTGCTGCTAGGTTCCTCTTCATCATAAATCACTTGGGTGTGTATGAGAGATGCTTTGAGGGGCTGGAAAGAATATGCTCGACTTCTGGCTAGTTTGTCCACGTGCAGTTCTCTCGGTAACTGCTGAGAAGTGTGATGTGGGAGCCGTGGTCTTATTGACCATTGCACAGGAAAGTGAGGGCACTGGGTTGGCAGGATGGTTCCGTGGGTCAAAGCACTTACCACTTCAGCATGACAACCTCAGCTTGATCCCCAGAACCCTGGTTAAGGGAAAGAACCAACACCCCCCCCCACCAGACACACTGTGATAAACGTCATGACCAAAAGCAGCGTGGGTGGAAAGGTTCTATTTGGTTTACACCCCCTGATTGTAAGTCATCACTGAGAAAAAGTCGGGACAGGATCTCAAGGAGGACAGCTGCCTACTGGCTTGCTCACCATGACTTGCTAAGCTATTTATTTATTTATTTATTTACTATAACCCAGGACCTACCTGTCCAGAAGTGGTACCACCAATAGTGGGCTGTACCCTCCCACATCAATCATTAATCAAGAAAATGACTCACAGTCTTCCCTCGAGATGTCTCGATGTGAACTGTGCCTATATCTTGGAGCTCAGGGGTGCAGCCAGAGAATACATGTCTTTGTCCTTTAGGTAATATGGATGTGAAATGTTCCATTTTACCTGTCTATAACAATTGAGAATTTTCACAAATAGGAAAGGAGTTCTTGATGTCTTACCCAAAAGTGTAAATTATTTGTGATAATACATATAAAATTTGAAGAATAGTATTCTCATTATTGACTGTTACAATCTCATTACTGAACAGTAAGACTTGTTTAATGATTAAATAAGCGACCATAGAAAATGAAACACCCCAAATGTAACTTATTTGGTAAACTTAAAGCCTTGGGGGTTGCAATAACATTTAAATTATTTTAGTTTTAGTGAACAGGGTTCAGTGGCCCTTCCAAACCATGCAGTATGAGAAGAGTAATAGTATAAAATCCGCTTGATGGTTTCAACTGATAATCTAGAAAAAAACCCAATAGTTAAAGTTTAATTACTTCTCTGTGAATCAAAATGATTCTGATGGCATGAAGGAAAAACACATTTTGTATATTCTAGGGGTCAAGGACTTTGATAAATGTTGGTATTTAAGGAGATGCTTTCAACCAGATTGTGAATCTGTTATTAAGTGATTTCTCCTTCCCTTTCCTGAAAACTCTAAGTTAATTGTCTCATTTCTTGTTGAGGAATTTTGTAAGAATGAAAAACAGAATTTGAGTATAAAGTGTCAGTCACTAAGAAATGAAATTACAGTGTGGTATAGGTGCCTGGATTATCTTTTCTGGACTGATTTCTGTATGCCATAAATACAGTATTGAAATTTAGTAATTATACCTTTTGGCAGTGGCCATCTGTTGGTTTCTGCTTGTTTCAAAACAAAGTTTTGGAAAGGGAGAAGACCAATACTTTGTAATAGAAATAAAACCCAAATTTCCTTAGAATATAGTCATGCTTCTGTCTCTTCGCCCACTTGTTCGGCATAGCAAGTTGGAAGTACGTGAAGCGGCTAATTTAGCATCTGTAACATTTAGTTGCACTTCAGTACAGAACCATTATCCTGGCTCATCAAACCTCTGGCGAACATGCACATCTGTTCCCTACTTCATCTGCAACACACAATTCTTTTAATACCTACAAACTTGATAGAGTTATATGTAGTTTTTATGAGGGCACCCTGGATATGCCTAAGTTACTTTTAGGATCTGTTACAACCAAATGCTTGGTTGCCTCCCTAACTCATCCACTGAGAGATCTGTAATAGCCCTGAAAAAAAAATTCAAGTTTGCAACAACTTCTAAGAGGACCTTGTGGCATTTTCTGGCCAGTGAGCTAAAGATGGGAACAACAGATATTTATGAAAATGTGCTTTAAAACAATTATCATTTAAACAATTTTTGAGACAGTAAATATGTCTTTTTGCGGGGTTAAACGTGTTAGATTTGAAGTCACGCAAAGACATTTTCCAGTGTCTATGTTTTAGAATATGTGTCTAGGTATGGACACTGTGGGGCAGAGGATATTTTACAGTCAAACGAGGAGTGAGGATGCTCAAGAAGTAAGTTCCACAGTGCCACGTCTAGGCCAAAGGTTCTATCTCCTAGCCAGGTCTTTCTCAGGTTCAGCCATTGGATTTGTTTGGAAGGTCAACCCAGACTTTCAGACTGCTGACTGTTCTGCTCCCATCCAGTCTAACCCTTCAGTGTTCACTTCCCACAGTCCTGCTTTCCTCTGATGTGTAACTGTTGCTCCCCATGCTTAGAGATTCGGTGGGCTCATGGTGGTATAACCACAGGTGGGAGCATTTCCCTGTGCTTTGTGGCTAGCCAGACATGATAAATCTGAGCACTGGCAGGTTTCAGAGTTTTACAAATCCTATAGATAGGCCATTATAAAAGAAAGACAGGCTTCTTCTCAAGGCTGTGCTTTTAATTTCTGTGACAAACTTTTTCTGGGGAGACACAGTGCACATATGTAAATGTCTATCAATTCCAGAAAGAGAATCAATGATAGACCAATGTAATGATTGCACAGAAGTCCAACTGGCTGAGCCATTGAGTTCTCATTGGGGTTACTGCCAGGAGTATAGGTGCAGGGTTGCTTACAAGATCGGGGATGACTCAAAAGCAGAGGCATCACCAGAAAGCCGACTTCCACACAAATTATTACCCAGAAAGCTACAATACTGAATTCTATGCAAGGCTTGCAGGTAGCTCCTGAGCCAGAAATCTCACTTCTGTGCCTCAGTTGGTTAGAGCTTCCTCCAGCAGTAGTTGTTGACTCCATTTATAAGGTTGGGGTGGGAGTGGGGAGCTCTGAAACTCTTTCAAGCTCTCATTTTCCTTGAGACCTTCTGTTTGCCTCCCATGTCTCATGAGCTTCCCCACTTCTTCCTGGAAGGAACATTTCAACCCAGAGGAAACTGTTATACACATATTCAGAGTTCTGAATGTGCTGAGTGACTTGGACTCACCTTTCCCCTAGTTTGGAGTGCCTACCACAAAGGAAAAGCTTCTCTTTGGACAGTTTCTGCAGACTATGACATCTGTAGACCATGTAGTTTATGGTCGAGAGATTCTAGGCTTGACGTAGAAGTATGAATTTTGAGATTTTTCTCTCCAAGACCTTCTTGCTGCGTTATAACTAGTATGTTTTTCTTACTTAATGTGTGGATTTCAAAGTAATTTTATCTGTTTTCAGAAATCAAATCCGTATTTAAATAAAAAAGGTTAATTATAAAATACTAATAAAAGATGTGGTCCAATTTTAAACATATACTATGGGTTCTGAGGGATTCCAGGGGAAAACCTTCATATTAGTGTTTGCTGGAGTAGAGGCCCTGAGCAATACACAGTCTTCTAAACCAAGCAGCTAGGTTAAAAAAAAAGAAAACCAAAAACCAAAACCAAAAAATACAAAGAAAAGGTGACACTTAGAAAGAACAAGGCTTGGCAAGTTTTTCAAAGATGTCATCATATAAATTGAAAATCACTTTTTTCCTATAATGATATATAATATTTCATTATAGGAAAAGAGTGAAAGATTTTAACTTCACTTAAACATCATGCTTTTAATGCACTGACTAAAAATAATGAATAGAAAAACACTAGGTAGGGACAGCTTGGAGAGACAGGCAGACATTGTTCAGATGGAGGCTGATCCTCTGGCCTCCCTTAATACTGTCTCATGCTGATTTCCAAGATCGTTACGTGGTTCCTAGAGCTAAGATTCGCAATTTTCATGCAGGGTTGCCTTATTTCCACTTACCTTCTTTCGGAAGGAAATAAATCTGAATTAATTTTTGGCTAGTATTTATGGTTTATTTTGGAATGAATCATTTAATCATATCAATGAAAAAAAAAACCCTGGCCATTTATCTCACACACATCACACTATTATCATTATTAGTTTTCTGTGAACTGAAGTAGAAATTTGGATCCTAGTGTTGGAAAGAGCCATAGTTTAGCCCTAACTATTCTTTCATGAAATTTGGACCACACATTCATATCATTTTCTGAAATGAGATGGAATATAAATGCCTAATTAAAAACTTTCCCTGTGTGCCTGGGGAATTAATTCAGTCCCTTTGAACCTGCTTTGATTATGTATGAAGCAGAAATAAGAATAACTGCTATCCCTTGACACTGTCATGAGAATGTTGCTTCTTAAGTAGCCATTGCCGAGGAGAGAACAGACAACAAACTGTGTGATATTGTGGTTATAACACTTCCGTGTTTTAAAAGTGTTTGCTGCCCCCCTCAAGAAAAAACCTTTGAAAAGATTTGCGTGCAGAGTCTATTATGCGATGCCTTTAGCACCAAAAATTGTGAGAGAATGAAGAGGCCAAGAGTGAGACCAAAGAAGACATGGAGCAGTCTAGACTTTGGCCAGCGACACAGCACACTGATAAGGTCAGGACATGCGCATCAGCCTTTCCTTAGATGCGGGCTGCCTTTGGGTAATCCTAAAGCAGACAGTTCTTATGAATAGACAAAATTTCCCAGAGATCTTAACTGCGAATGCTCAATGGCGCACCGCTGGAAGGGGGTTGGATGGGTCTTGAAGGAAGCGTCTTAATGTCATTCTACAGCATCCACGTATTGCATTGCTTAGATCCATTTAGCCTGTGTTACAAATGTATGTCTTTTGAGAACTGAGCCTCTAGAATTTTAGCTGGAGGGGTAGGGAAATTTATCGGGGTAAACCACAGTAACAGTTTTGTATCTGACCTCAAGATTATTATGTATTAGGATTATTGGTATTATGTGTCTGGATTATGTTACTATGTATCAGGATTATTTTGTATCTGGCCATATCTGGCCTCAGCCTTCTTTGCACAGAGATCTGGTTGGCTCTTCCTCTGACTCCGGCCTGCTGGGATTAAAGGTGTTTGTTACCACTATCTGGCATCTTTCTTTGTTATTTGTTCTCGATACTTTTTTCCCTTTATTAATCCTCTTAATTTAGGTGTGGAGTAAGCCAATGCATCCTTTGGGAGAATTCTCAGCCTGTGTCAAGTTGAGCAAGAAATGCTAGCAGACATTGTAGTAAAGTGTCATGCATCAAATGTAATTTTCTTGACTCTATTTTGTAAGCCTAACATTAATAAGCCGTGTAACTACCTACAGGTGTGACTTCTTTTCTTGCCTATTTGTATTTTGGTACAAGAAGTCCCAAATGACTGGTAACTGATGTTGCTTGAAATATTTGGAACTCTTAGATCTCTGGTAGAGCCAACCTAGAGTTGTAGGTAGAAGAAGCAGAGATTGTCCTAAAGACTCCCTGAGAATGGTGATAAATAGGATGATATTGGTTTACATGGTATTCTATCCTAATTCACTCCAAGAGTTGAAGATAAGACACAACTGCATAATGTTCATTGATTTATTATTTATTTATATCGCAGGATATTAATCTATGTCTTGTAGAAAATCTTTTAGTTGGGGCTAAATTATTCTTACACATGTTCTTCAGCTGTATTTTCAATCCAGAAGTTTCTGGACTGTATTGCATATGATAGGTTCACTGGGTCCCTTGATCATAAGCTCACTGCTCTGTTCTTTTGCCATAAATTTGTTCTTCTAGATCCTAGATGGTTTTTATATCAGTGGATCAGATACTCTTTAAGGAGGAAAAACCAACACCCATATGATTTCTCTGTCAATAAGCACTCTGAGTGAATTTCTTCCTAATTCAATGTTGACTTCCAAGTAGTTCGTTCATCAACCCAGAGGATGATTCCATGTGGCTTTTGCCACTTCAAATTTGGATATTTGGCAGTGACCACTTGGTCACTCTTAACAAATAGAAGCAGTTTAAGAAGTAGAATGCTATTAATCTATTGTTCTGTAATCATTAGTGACACTAGATGCGTGTACTGTGTGACTAATGGTAGTCTGACCAGACTACCCACTTCATTTTGATCCTTTTGCAGTGGATGATCATTTGTGAACATAAACACCTGATACAATGGTATTCACATTTCATGATTATCTTTATGTTTTTCCCCCTCCATTTTTTCTGTTTCTATTAACTCAATTTATAAGCTTCCAACCTATTAGCCAAACCATTTTCCACTTGCATGTCTTCATATTTGAACTTAAGGCAACTTCTTCCCAAAGTGAATACCATGATTTCTGCTCAAAGGACTGAGGATCACTAAAATCTGAAACTAGATCTGAATGGGGGATATCTTGTTACAGCAGCTTGTATTTATGTTGCATCATATATTGAATGAACACATTTATGAACTAATATCAGTTTTTTTTTCTACATAACTTGTTATAAGGACCCTAGTCCACATCCATAATGGAGATACATTGTGGAGGGTGATGGTGATCTATAGAGGCCACCTGCATGCACACATACTTGGACCTTCTAACTAGGTCCAATTTAATCCATCATATGATGGTTTACTGCTGGGTCTGCCTAACCTGATGAGTGGTCTGACGACCAGTTTATGGGGATAAGTGATTCTAGCTAGTGAACTCATACCATTCGATAGGTGAGTCCTTATCCTTTGTAAGGTCTGCTGTTAATCTGGAACACCAGGAGTTTATGTAGTGACTAGATAATAAGCCTTTCTATGGAGCATCTTTTCTTACCACAGATAAGCATAACACTATATGCTAGTCATGTGTTCATGAACAGCACTTGTGCAGATTAGTCTCTACTTCTCTACAGAATTTCCATAATTTATATCCCATCCAATTGCTCTCAAATTTTGCATCTCCTGGTGATCTGATCTGAGGAGGATTCCCATATGTGAATATACCGCCTGCAGAACCTAGTGAGGCCTACCATGAGAAGCATGAAATGCAAAAGTTTGCCTTTTGCTTTAGAATATATGCTGTTCTTGTTCAAGTTCTTGTTGTGGAATATTATTTGAAGATGTGTTACATTTGTTTACATGATGTAGAATATTTGTTTAAAGATGCAAAGATGTGTTGCATTTGTTTAGCTCTGTGAAGCTGTGTTACTTGGCCTGTCTAAAACACCTGATTGGTCTAATTAAGAACTGGACGTCCAATAGCAAAGCAGGAGAAGATAGGCAGGGATGGCTGGCAAAGATAATAAATAGGAGGAGAAATCTTGGAAGAGGATCAAGGAATTAGAAAAGGAGGAGAGGAGGACTCCAAGGACCAGTTACCCACCCACACAGCTGGACACCGAATAAGAAGGAAAGAAAAGATAAGTAGAAATAGAGAAAGATCAAAGCCCAGAGGGAAAAGGTAGATGGGTTAATTTAAGAAAAGCTGGCAAGAAACAAGCCAAGCTAAGGTGGGGCATTCATAACTAAGAATAAGATTCTGCCTGTGATTTGATTGGTAGCTATGTGGTGGGTCTGCAAAGAGTAAAAGAGTAAAAACAAACCCACAATTTCTAGCATAATTTACGTAAAGAATCCTAAAAACCATCACTGATGTAGAAGGTTCTTCAGTCTTTCTAAATTTTCTGTTCTTCACGGTATGCTCATGTAATCAAGGTTTCCATGGTGTTTGGTATTTCTTGCTCATCATTTCTAATGAGCAGGATGTTATTAATGTAGTGGATCAATTAGACTCTGTGTCAAACGCTGACAAGGTCCA
The DNA here is from genome assembly GCA_028555095.1 of Dicrostonyx torquatus. Lineage (NCBI taxonomy): Eukaryota > Metazoa > Chordata > Mammalia > Rodentia > Cricetidae > Dicrostonyx > Dicrostonyx torquatus. The sequence continues at coordinate 4,718,113 of JAQHUG010000132.1, forward strand.
GAGCACTTCAGACTACATTATAATAGGGGAAACTAGAGTTAAACAGTCTTGAGGAATGAACATAAATACAATTATTTATTCCAAGTGAATGCGAACTGTGTCTAATCATCCTCTTTGATAGAGACCAATGACTGCTGCGCACCATGCACTAAGCATATTAATTTGTTCTAGGAAATAAACCACATCTGGCATAACAGCTGTCTTTGAAGCTAACAATTGGTTGAGCTTTTAGAAGTCAATTATCATATTTCAGGATGTATCTTGGTTTTCTTAGACTTGTAAGTTAACTGGAAATATAACAGAGATCATCACTTTTACATTATTTTTATTTTGAAAAGTAGCATCAACCTTTTTTGTTTCCTTTTGGGTGTATATTGTTTCTCAATTGCTGTCTGTATAGGCCACTATGGATGTTTTGCCAGTTAATGGTACGAGTATGTTCATTTAACAGCATCAGGTATGCCTAAGGATCTGGTGGAGTACTCAGAACCAGATCACCATTATATGGTCTCTCCTACTGCCATTTACTCAACCTCTGTTCCTTCAGCATCTGTTGTTTGCTCATAGTTATTTAAGAGTTGTGTTGTGTAATAGCATTGATAGCATCAGCTCTGGTCTGTAGGGATTTGTTCAGGGAAGCTGGGCCTTTTCACAAGCACATTCTAATTGCCTTGGTGAGTGGGGGTACCTTCCAAGGACCCTATAGAAACATAATCAGCCTGTGGGTTTGTTGACCTTCTGTAATTTATGGTCACTTCTCCAAACCTTCCTACTTAATGTTGGTGGTGAACCATACTAAGCTTATTTGCTTTATCAGAGTAATTTTAAAGGTTCTGTATCAGATCATGTGGACTATAGGTATTTTTCTCTTCTCTTCTCTCTTTATCAAGGCTTCGTTACCACGCATTAAGGGCTTTGCCAGTGTCAGATTCTGTATTAGGGGAGGATATCCTGATGGCATGTTACTTTTCAACTTTACACTCTGTTACTCTTGATCTAGTATACTCAACATCCATCTCCAAGCTTATAATTTGGTTTCCCGCTGCTAAACCTTGACTAGATCCTGCAGCTCCTCCAGCTTTTATTCATTTTTTGACTTTAGAAGGCTCATTTAGCATCAGTGCTGCATTATCTTCGGGAAAGAGGCGGTATTAGCTTTTAGCAGGAGGCAGTTGGATGCTTTTCAAGTTCGGTGGTTTCAGAGAAAAATGAATTTTAAAGACTTTTGAGTATAGTGGTCCTAGTGTTCTCATCTCAGATTTTAGAGTCCTATTCTCCCCAGGAGATCTGTAAATCCTTAATCCAGGTTGGTCAGATATGGTGACACTGAACTTTGAGCCTTTTTTGAATTCCATTGTCTTTAAAGTTCTTCTGGTCCTGGCCTTGAGTATGTTCTGTTCTCTGGTTGTGAGAGAAGCAAGTGTATATAAAGTACTTCCAACCATGTGCTCTAAATTTATACGTTGTCATCCATTGATACAGAGTTATCGTTATATCTGCATTTCCATCTTCCTACTTCATCCATGGCACTAGCAAAAGTCATCAGAGACCATAATCCATCTAATTACTGCTCCTTGAGTTTCTCAAACACACTCAAGTCTCACCTGGCAGCCCCTTCCTCTTCCCTCTAGTGACATCTCATTGCAGTTCACCCTGGTGAAACTTTAAGCAATTGCGACACCTTAGCATGCTCTGAATTATCCACATTCCACCTACCACCAGACACAGGATCCTCATGGCCAGCTTGCTGGTGGGTGATTCAGATTTGAGATTCTAATTTTGAAGTCTGCCTTTTCAGATCATTAGAGGCGCCACCTATTTTTGGTCAGGTTTCCCAGGAAACTAACTCTGAGAAAGAGATTAGAGTGTTAAGAAAATTTCTGGAGCATGTTCTTCCCATAATACCCACGAGAAAACTTCGTGTAGGCAGAAGTTGGTTGCAAGTTTCAGATGGTCTTTGGAAAGCTCCCAAATTGAGGCCAGAGATGAGGTCCTTGTAACTTTCTTCATTCAGCCATTAAGGTAAATTTGTGTCAGACAAGGTTCATGATCCTACAGAAGGAGTACCTTCTGGATGAGTGTAATTCTTAGGGAAGAAGACTAAGCTATAAGCTGTACAGTCAACAGATGAGACTCCCTTCACCCCAGCAGCTAGGTACAGAAGCACTTTATTGTGAAGTATAATATCTGCTCTAGTTTCCAAAACCAAGAGGGTGAGGATGCCTATTATTATTGCTTATTAGTGCAATAAAATGATAGTTCATCTAGGACATGGAGAGCAAGAGTATTCCAGATGTTTGGCTAAAGATGAGAACATTTAATGAAGCAAGTCTCAAACTTGTATTACTTCTTATAAACTCAATTAAACCCCTAACCTAACCTAATCTAACCTAACCATTTTACTCAAAATCTTAGCTAATGAAAAATTGTCTTTGTTTGTTTGTTCATTTATTTATTCATTTATTTATTTTGAGTTTTGAGGTGGGGTCTTTCTACACATCCCAGGGTGGCCTTGAGTTCCTGATTCTCCTATCTTATCATCCTCAGTACTGAGATTACAGATGTGCACCACAAAGCCTTGTGGAAAATAATTTTAATTTTTTAATTGTTAACCTGCAATTATCTATCCTGTTGTGTAGCACTGATTGAAATGAGTTTTAATGCAAGGTGGAGCATTTTTTGGTGGCATATTTATAGAAAGATTTGGCAGTCAGTCCTTTCAGTAGTTGATATATTGAGACAACTCATCTACTAACAATCCCAGTGATGTACAAACCAAAGCAACCTGAGCTGATTTCTTCTCTCTTCTCTGCCCAGAAATCAGAGGAAGGAGTGTGAAAAGGCAAGACATTGCTTGCCAAATACCTGGTGAGGTGACATTTGTAAAAAAAAAAAAATCAAGTGATTTTTTTTCTCCATTATTACAAACATCACATGGCTGGTATTTGGATGCTTTTTGGATAAAAATACATTTATTTCCTGTCAGTTTTGCCCAGACATTGCTTAGATTAGAACATGGCTTCTGGATATTCCTGTTTGCCAAACTTACTGTCATTAAAAGAATTAATAATTCTAAAATTAGCATCTCCATGGACATGAGGTTTATGGGAAGGTAATAAAAATATAGTTTGATAAAAGCAAAAGACAGGCATTAACTAGAAGGGCTACATTCCAAATGTGTGTCACGCTGTTTTTTTCAGAGCATGGCTATATGACTCAGGTATCAGTGTTTTGTAGTAATCTTTGTTAAGTTGTTTATTCAACAAATACTGGAATGTTTATCCCTGGAGTATATGCCTTGCGTTATTGACATTTTTATTTGACCTGAAATGAACAAAATTTGAAAATCTTAGCACCAATTATTTTGTTTTCTACCTTTTTTGTTTTATTTTTGTTTATTTATTTTTTGAGACAGGGTTTCTCTGTGTACCCCTGGTTGTCCTGATCCTTGTAGAGCAGGTTGGCCCCAAACTCACAGATCTTCCTGCTTCTGCCTCCTAAATGCTGGAACTAAGGGTCTGCACTACCACATCTGGCTTTGTTTTCTAACTTTGATGTGCATATTTTCCTCCAGATGTGTTCACTCAGGGAGCAAACTTTTGACAGTCTTTATGACTCTAATTTGATATGTTTTTAGTAAGGAATCTAACATTTTCTCAAAGCTATTGTTTATGGCTATCAGTGTACTTTTAATTATTGGGGAAGCCATGGGCAATACAATGCAATTAGAACACCATCAACGGCAGAACTCAAGACTGTTTCACCTTTTGCCTCCAGGTGAATACTATCTGGTATCATCACCAAAGCCTGAGATGTATGCTTTCAATCTCCTATTTGGATGAGAGAGGGAGACTAAATCTGCCTGTGGTACTGTCACAAGATGAATCTGGGAGACTGACGTTATGGGTGTGAGATGTGGTGTGAGGCCCTGTTCTTTGTGGTTCTCTTATCTGCAGAGAAAACATTGCCCGCTTGGTTTTTCAAGAAGTAAAAATCCTACATTTTCTAAAAATGAAAGTTAAGGAAGAAAGATATACGTGCTTATACTCTTATACATAGTTTTGAGCAAATATTTATCTGTCAAACAGTTCAAAAATTCACAGCTGAATCGATATTGATATTAATTATGTTATGCAGCTGAATAAGTGAATATGAAAGCCTAGTAACTTGATCAGTTGGATATCAATATGAGTAAAAGGGCTAGTATTTAAAAGTATTTTCTTGCAAAGACCACCTGGGAGAGAAGGTTCCTGAAATCAGGCGTTTCACACACTCATTAGATGGGTCTCATTGGCTAGGCTTTGGTGAACGGAACTAAGCTGACAGAGAGCTCAGGAACTGCCAGCTGCTTTCAAGCCCATTCAGTATCTGCCAGATTGGTCCATGACCACTAATCCACTCTTGAAGGACAACATTTTACTATCTCACATTCCTCTGGAGGAGCTATTTAAAAGATCTTACTTGCTAGAACTTTAAATTTTTTACACACATATATTTTGGTATTTTACTTTTGTGTATCGAGACAAGAACACTTTCAGACTTAAAATGAATCAGTGGTGTGAGGCTGAAAGTCTTGTGTGAGAGTAGAGTCCAGGGAAGTGTTGTGTGTGACAGAGTTTCCTAGTTGATGATGACAAGTCTTCCTAAGCTGGGTTACTCTCTGGGGATGAAGTAAGGAAGTGGGCAGAATAGAACACAGCTGTCCTTCCTTCTCGGTAGGAAACATGTCCTCATAACCCAGGAGTCCTTGAAACCACAGATAGTATGAAATTCTATCTACAGTGTTTCTCCTACTTACTCACGTATTCATGATAAGTTTCAGTTTATAAGTTAGCACAAGGCTTTCTGTGATCACACATTGCCCTTACTAGGGTGTGTTTTAGTTAATTTCTTTTATCTGTGCATTTAATGACTTTTATATTAATGTGCCATTAATTGGGCACATGCATAAAATGTACTATGTACTTTTGCACTGGAGTTCGGAATTTTTCACTGGGTTTTACTTGCTCTTACTTCAACTGAAAGACTTGTTCCTATCTCAGAGTATAGTAACTCAGTACATTATTTTTTTTCTTATTAGGCTAAGATATTTCATTTCTTTCCTTAAGAGAAACACTTCATGACTTTTGTTGGCATATAGAAATTACCATCATCACTACTCTTGCACTTTGGGGCCATTAGAAAATAAAATAAGAGCTATTTGAGTAGGGAACACTGTTAAAACAACAGTGGCTAACCAAGCTGACTCCCAAGTGACTAACAGAAAGCTGGCATGTCCAACTGGGATAGTCTGCACAAAGGAATGATTGGCATTCCAGGACAATGTGACTGTATGAGATTTTGCTGCCATACTCAGAGTAGTTCATAGTCTTTCTGGAATTTTTTCATTTAGTATTTTCAGACTTCAGATGACCATGGGTGACTGAAATCACTTATCCTCTCTCTCCCACCCCTGATTCCCTCTTGCTGCTCTCCTCCTTACAGCTCCCTTTCTGCTTCCATGTCACAGATATTGCATTATATTTACCCCTTATGATGTCTTTTCTCATGGCCCTTTGTTTAGTTTTATAATCCATAGGGTATATTACTTTTAAAAACATTTAAAACTAATTTTACTAGTTCTAGTTAGCAAACAAAACAATGGGTTTCACTATGACTTTTTTAGGTATATGTGTAATTTTACTTATTCAAAGGTGTCCTATTGAAAGAGATGGTTTAAATCAAAGATTTAGAATAGAATAAATTGGGTAGAAAAGGAAAGTATGTGGGGGTGGGTTAAAGGTAAGGGGCACAAAGTTCAAAAGAGAGATTGCCATAGAACACTATTTCTGTGGCCTTCAGACTTTTTTCTTCTTTGCCTTATAAAAGCACTTTAAAAACAAAGGCAACCCATTGAATTTCTTAGAGAATATTAGATTGACATCTAACATTCCCCATCAAAATGTTCAGTTGTGTATTTCTGTAGTGATCTCTGTCTGCTGCAAAGAGAAGTTTCTGTGATGAGCCCTACACTTATCTATGGGTATAAGGACATATGTTTGTAGATTGTTGTTATATAGTTTTATACCTGGGAGTCTATCTCCTTTCTCACAAGGCTTTGTAAACAAAATACATTAATAAAAATGGAAATTAAATTCTAGTAGCAACAGAACTTTAAATATTCAAATTTACTTTTCTTGTTTGAGTCATCAAGTCATTATCTTACAGGTGAGTGGAACGCATCATTAAGTCACCAAATTTGATGAATAATTATTAAAGGTTTAAAGATGAAAGTATACTTCATAGTGGGGTGAGTTATTCCTCAGATCAATTCATTAAATTCGTAATAATAAAACTTACAGAAGGAGGAACTGCTCAGTACTTATTTTTAGCTTTATTTTTATGTAAGTTTGATGACTGAAATTTCCTCATTCATATAGAATCTGACTTGGAACAGTGGCTGGAGAGTTTGTTCAGTAGTTAAGAGCACTTACAGAGGACTTGGGTTCAATTCTCAGCCCACAACAAAGCTTGAAACCATTTGAATCTCAGCTCTAGGGGATCTGACACCCTTTTCTGGCCTTTATGGCCCCTAGGCATGTATGTGATGCACAGACATGCATGAAGACAAAATAACCATACACATTAAGTAACAAATAAAAGGAGAGAGAGAGATTGGGATAGCACTCTGTTGTACCAGAAAGTGCAGATTATTAGCAGCAACTTCTCCCTCTATGCTTTCTTTTGTGGGGTTAAGGGATAGAATTTAACAAAGTGCATTTCCTAGGCCTTCTGCTGGCTGACCTTTAACCTGTAGACCAACCAGAAGGCTCCCAGAAGAAGGGTATTTATTGCTTTCTGTATACTCTGCAGTTGGCCCCACACTCCAGAATAGCTGCAGCCTTCTGGTCGCATGTATGGTCAGAGTATACCCCTCTGTGGTCTATGCACTGGCTTACACAGTACCTCTCTGAGCCTCTGGCATTTTCTATGCCTAACTTTTTTCTTTTATTCTCCAAAGCCCTGAGACTGCATTTTGCAGTAATCTTCAAGTTCCTTCAATTTCTATATCTTTTTCTTCTCGCAATTTTAAGAACTGTGATTTTTTTTTTTGGTTAGAGTTTCTCTGTCTGAAATGTCTAGTTGTGTTTTTTTTAAAACTTGGCTCAGGATCATGGGTACATCATTATATACTATTTTTAAATTGGTAATTGGTGAAATATTTTATTAAATTCTGCATCAGTATCTTTTTTTTCTCTTTGAAAACCAAATATTGAAAAAAAATTTCCAACTAGCACAATTATGTTATTTGATTATCATTAGGATAATCAATTTTCCCATTTTCTGGGAGGTATTTCAAATACAATTTTAAAGACTAATTAGTTGTTATTAGCAATACCCTGTACATGAGGTATGTAGAATGCTACTATTTATAATACCTCCTTGTCAGTCCTGCAGTTTTCATTAAATGTAGTTAGGTGCTGGAGTGACAACTCTGTGGTAAAGAGTACTTGCTGCTCGTGCAGAGAGCCCAGGTTCGGTTCCCAGCACCTGCATTGAGCAAGGCCAATCAGACTTCAGCTCCAGGAAATCTGATACCCCGTT
>JAQHUG010000132.1:4729301-4752689 GCA_028555095.1 Dicrostonyx torquatus
GAGGGATATTGATTTTTTTGAGTTAATATTGTATCCTGATACATTACTGAAAGTGTTTATGAGTTGTAGAAGTTCCTTGGTAGAATTCTTGTGGTCCCGTAGAGGTGGTTGGCTCAGGCCTATTCCCGTGGATGTCACTGGCTCAGGCCTGCTCCAGTGGATGTGCCAGTCTCAGGCCTGCTCCATCAGAGGTTGCTCACTCAGGCCTGCTTCTGTGAACATCCCTGACTCGGGTCTGTTCCTGTGGAGGTCACTGGCCTGGGCCTGGTCCCTTGGAGGTCACTCCCTCCTACCTGCTCCTGCAGAAGTCACTGGCTTGGGCCTGGTCCCAGGGAGGTTGCTCGCTATCTTAATCTCTGAAATGGGCTAGTGGTGTACACAATGTGAGGGAGTTTTAAGGCATAGATGGGGAAGTGCATACAAAGCACTGAACATGGTGTCTGGCATCTGGAAGTCATTTAGCATTTCAGAATCCAGCAGCCACATGGTAGATTCTATTAAACGTTGCCTTCTTTTCCATTTCCACTAGTATGCAGGTCCCATTATCTAGTATATCTGGCAAGACACACTCATTCATCCTGAGGTTTTGCTGAACCTTTTTCTGGTATTCTTATCTTTATGTTCTGTGCTGTTCTAATTGGGACATTAGAACATATTTCATTTTGCTTTATCCAAGACAATTGGTATATGATGGTCTTTTGATGGAAATTCTGTTTCCAAATTCCCTTTGTTTTTGTCTATATTTCATATGACTCCTCTGTCTTGTTGAGGTCCCTCTGTAACTTTACTGGAAACTCTTAGACTCTCTGCATTTTACTGTTTAGCAATATTTAGCACTATAATTGCTGTGGCTAAATATAGTGGTAGACTAAATATTTTTACTTTTTGAAAATGTATTTATTTTGTCAGTGGATGTATACATACATGTGTCATGGCATTGTTTCGAGGACAGAGGACAGCTTTGTGGAATGGGTCTTCTCCTACTCTTACATGGTTCCAGGGATTAGAGACAGGCCATCAGGCTTGGTGGCAAATGCTACTGAGTCATCTATCTTGCTGGGCCCCTACATAGATTCTTTAATTAGAATTTAGAAATCTTTAAACTAACCATTAAAGAAAAAGATTCTTTAATTTAGATTTCAATATAGCATGGCACAGAGTATGATTGCTGGTATCCCTTCAGTGATTTACTTATGTTTCTCATGACATAAAGTGTCAGCTGTTCTCACAAGTTTGGATTCCTCTTTTGGTGGGGAGCAGACCTTGAACCTCTGATTCATCTACTTCAGTCTGCTCTGTGCTGGGTAAAACCAGATCATTACTTGCTGTGCTTTTCAAGTAAGTAGAAAAGAAGATTAAATTTGCAAATCTGAATACTTGGTGTCTGAAGATAATTACATTATTTTAGCCCAGTTGAAAACCAATTGCTTTGATTTTCAATTCTAGATGATTTCTGATGTTTGAGTAATATGTGTATTTTGCTTCTTTTTACTTAGGTCTCAGGTTAATGTATCGGAGGGGAGGTTGTTCTAGAGATGAATCTGCCCTCTGCTTTAGGAAAACATTGCCACTGTCAGTCTTCTCTGATAATAGAGTCACAGAGAAAATGTTGTCTACTTCCCCACAGATCTCTTTTTCATACAGTTATCTTTGTTATTATTTTTCTCCAGAAAAAAGAATGTTTTGTGCTTTCCTTCTCTCTAAAAACAACTACTTGTAAAAACAGGTTGGTAAAAAGCATATGGAGGAGTTTCACTTAGCGTTAGCGCCCTCTCTCCCAGATAAATAATAACCACGAAACAAGATAACCTGATTCTATACTGGGACTATTTGTGGCACCCCTGAGGAGTCAGCTCCTTTTATGAGAAAAAATTCCTATGGGCATGAGCAAAGAAGAAAACTTTGGGGTGGTTATATAAGCACCTGTATCTGCTACAAACCCAGGATCTTTAAAATTTTAAAGCAGAGTCTTCAGAATTACATTTGCAGTTACATCAAAGAAAGCACATCTTGTTCTTGAAACGGCCCATGTGAATTTCTCTGTCATCATTCAGGCCTGCACACCGATTTCCTTTTTCTCACTTGCTCAGGGTATGGATAATGTTTTCCCTTCAAAATGCAGTACATTAAAAATGAGAATAATTGCTATGAAAGCTCTTCCTCTGTTTCAGTAGGATTACAAAGTTTCCATCTCCATGGTTTCTATTTCAATTTATCTTTTGAAATCAAATTAAATCTTTTTCTTTCTTTGAAATGCCAGGCTCCATTTGTGGTGATAGTGTCTGACAGTTCCAGGCTTTCACCAAAACCTCTTTGTGCAATGTGTTAGATGATTTCTTTGTTCCTCATATTGTTATTTAAAAATGAAAAACAAAGACAAAATTCCCTTTTCTTTTTACTTGAAAGTCTTACATAACATTTCCCAGTAATGAGAATACACTGTCTTGCTTGCCCATTTAATTAAGTTTATAAGATCTAAGTCCAAATATGCTTTGGTTGCAGTGCAAAAGAAAAATTCAATTATTACCGATATCAGACTGAAAACTTACAATGAATATTTGAAAGTGAGTGATTCTAATCCATTTCAGGCCTCTGCTCTTAGAATCGGGGAAGACTTTCTTTCTTAGCTAACTGGATCTTATAGATGTTCCCTCTGTGAAACATTCATATCCATCTAATCTTCTGAATTAACAATATAATTATTACACAGTACACAAATGCACGTGTGCAAAATTAGTTGTGCTTATGCGCGTGCCTTCCTTCCTTACATGCCCCCTTTTACTGGATGTTACCTATTAAAAAAGGGGGGGCTGTGGAGGAGGTATATAAATCTGACTTTGGGATGCAGTCACAGCTAATTAGTGCATGAATCACTTTGCTCTTATCTGATGCTGAGTGTTTGAAGGTTAGAAATTTTGGCTGAATGAAGCTAGCCAAAATATTTTACCAAATTTTGTTTTTGTTTTTCTTTTAGCCTATACATCTCTTCTTAGAGCCGAAATGACACGTGGGGGAACTACTGATAGTTATGGTCTGGTTAGCGAGTCTCTTAGTCAAGAGACTTGAAAGCTTTATGAATACGTAGATTCCATTTAATCATGGAGCCTTTCGTAAAGTCATTTTGGTCTCTGTACCTTTGAGTTCAAAAGAGTGGGGCACAGGCAACCACTCTTTCAGTTGCTTCTGAAAACATTTTACATTCTGTAATGAACGCTAACTATATCCTATGAATTCTTTTTTTGATCAATGGCTAAGTGCTAATGTGTCTAAGACTTGCTTAGACATCCAGAGAAACACAGAAGGCAGTGATTCTACAGTGAACCATAAAAATTGCAAATTAAAGTCCAAAAGTGTTAAATCTGAAAGAGTGAAAATAGCGAATCTAATTTTCTTGCCCGTGTGAGTTAAATTCTAGATAAGTTGAAGCTCTGTGCACTGTGGTTTCTCATGTGCTGAGTCTTGGTTGATGTGCTTGCCCTGGCTCAGAGCATTAATGTGCTTTGAATGTTGGTATTACAAGCAGCCTTCTTTCTATCTAGTTGTCTGAGCCTCTCAGATCCTCAGAAGAGGACTCATTCTCTCTGCCATCTCTTACTTGTGAAGAAGTCAAATATTCTCCCTTTCTTTGATTATTATTCTTACACACACACACACACACACACACACACACACACACATACACACATACCCCTCAAAATGGGGGTATACATGAGAAGGGTATGAACTGGGGGAGCTGGAGGGTATGAAGAGAGGAAAGCAGTGTAATTCTAATTCAATCAAAAACATTTAAAAAGTAAGACACTATGTCGACTAACTTAGAAAAAAGTCAATATTTGACAAAACCGTCAAGTTACCATGTTATTGGGGCAGTGTTTTGAACAGAATTGCTGGAGTTTTGTGTTAGCTGTGTCCTATCTTTCTGACAATTGAGTATGCCCAGCTTGTTTTCCCATGAGCCCAAACCATTTATTTCATGACAGGGGAATTATGCAGAGTTCCTTGTCTCCAGCTCTGGGAAGTAGCTTCTCAGAGTTCCTATAAGCAACTGGGCTTGCGACTCTAGATTGACACAGTCTAGCTTCTGTGTTCCCACAGTGGTAACGAAAACCTCATGCTATATTGATAAAGAGGCAGGCACTCCACCCAGACACCCAACCCATCCAAGGCTCAGACTTTCCATTTTCCGGCTGACTGTTGCACTATATTGGAGTCTCCTTATCCATTATGTATTCAATTTCTTAATCCCTGTGAGAGAAAATTCTTCTGGAATCCTAGTCTGTCATAGTTGGCAAACCAGGAAAATGACTTACTGCAAAGCCTCCTCTTCCTACAACATTTAGAAAGCAGAAGAGTTCTGAGTACAACCCAACCCATCTTACTGTTAAAACTCAATATCCGGGTTAATTCCTTCAATATCTGTATTAGTTACTTCAGCATGTGTTGGTCACTCCAGTATGGGCATTGATTACTTCAATGTCCCTGTTAGGTATTCAGTGTGTATTTAGTTGACTTTTGTGTTGCTGGGACAGAAACAACTCACTGGAAGCCAAAGTTGTTTCGTCACCTGGTATTAGGGGGATTTTAGTCCATTGTGATGGGACTGGCATGGCAGACTTCATGGTGGTGACAGTGTGTTGCAGAGACTCACAATGCCAAGAGGGTACAGAGAACAGAGGCATGAACTGGGGGCAGGTTTGCCTTTCCAAAGCCTGCTCCTGTGTCCTAGTTCTCGCTGCCAGACTCTAGCTCCTAAGTGCTTCCTACAGTCTTGGGAAATCTCACACTGAACAAGGCACTCAAAATTTGATACTGTCAGGACATCTCAGATTCAAACCATAACACCCCATAAAGGAATGTGATCGATTGGGCAGAGTAAATAAAATGGTTTTAATTGAATCAAGGGTCAGGTAGTTTGTGTCATTTTAAGAACTATGACTTAGGAACTTGAGCTCAAACTGATGTGGGATCTCTGTTTAGGGAAATAACTGGCTTCAGCATTTGTCAGGTACAGCAGGGGTAGTCAAGGAAAAAACCAGTTTTGGCATATTTCTTTAAAATAGTTAACTTCTACAAGTTATATATATATATATATATGTTGAACAAATTCCTCCTGCGACTCATGCTGTCCCTTCATGGTACCCCATTGGTTCTATTTTGTTTCTCTAGTCTCTTTATAAAACCTAGGAAGGATAAATGAGAGAAAACATGTTATATTTATGTTTCTAAGGTTATCTTAATTCACTTAATATCTATTTTCCTGCAAATGCCATGACTTCTTCCTTCTTTATGGCAGCTAAGAATTAGAGAGTCTTATACAATGACTGGTGGGAGGCGAACTTTTCCAGCTGCTACTGAACTCAATATGGAGGTTTCTCAGAAAACTAAGTTCTGTATGACCCAACTACACATTATTTCCCTGAAGACCACAGGTTAATTTATCATAGAGATATTTACATATCAATGTTTATTGAAGTGCTGTTAGCAATTGCAAATTGTGAAACAAACCTGGATAAGATAAGGTAGATACTTGACAAAGGCAACACAAAGAAGGGAAAGTTTTTTGGCTCAGTTTTGGGGAACAATTCATCATGGTGGAATGCCATGGAGATAGAATCTTGATGCCACTGGCGCATTGCATTTGTACCCAGGAAGCATGGAACGGTCACTGCTGCTGTTTAGCTCTAATTTTTATTTTTATTTTGTTTTTATCCTTTTTTTTTCCATTTTGAGATCTCTCAGATTTCTCCATATATAGGTTGGTTCTCCACACTTCAGTTAACCTGATCTATAAAATCACCAGCACATATGCCCAGACGTCTGTTTCCATGGTGATTCTGCCAATTTGACAATCAAGAATACGCACCATACTAGGTATCCAGCAATGAAACAAGGGACATGGAAAATTTGCCCATTCTTACTTTTATTTATTTTTTTTTTAAAATGGAGACTTTCTTGCTGCTAACTTGAGAAACTTGAGTGGGCATGCCATTGTCATTGACTCTCCATTGTAGAATTTTATTTTAAGAAGACTTACATATGATCACGCTGTGGAACATTTGTTTAGTGATGCAAAGATGTGTTGCATTCTTGTATGTTGCATTTATTTAACTCTGTGAAACTGTGCTACTTTGTCCAAAATACCTGATAGTCTAACAAAGAGTTGAACATCCAATAGCAAGGCAGGAGAAAGAATGGGTGGGCCTGGCAGGCAGAGAGAATAAATAGGAGAAATATGGGAGAAGATCAAGAATCAAGAAAGGAAGGAAAGGAGGACTCCAGGGTGCAGCCACCCAGTTATACAGCCAGCCATGGAGTGAGAAGTAAAGAAAGGTATATAGAATAGAAAAAGATAAATGCCCAGAGGCAAAAGGCAGAAGGGATAATTTAAGTTAAGAAAAACTGGCAAGAAACAAACCAAACTAAGACTGGACATTCATAAGAAAGATAAGACTCCATGGATCTATTTGGGAGCTGGGTGGCCATCCCTCCAGAGTCAAAGGAGTCCAAAGGGTAAAAAAACACAAAAAAACAAAAAGCCAACAACAGCTCACCCTATAGAAAAACCATTCACACACATTTATATCTTAATTTCTGTTTTCCAGTTTTCACTGTGTCCTAGTTCTGCCCTGAATATGACGACATTGCAATTCTCTTCTAAGCAGGCATCTTTACTCTTGGCTACTTATCTGAGCCACTTCGTCTGTCATGGCTTTGGCTTGGGCAACTTGTGTTCTTTCTAGTACATGTTTCCTCTTGGTTCTCACCTTGCTTCATCTGGAGAAATCCTCTTCTCATAGACCCTGGTTGGGCTATGACCTGTTTTATGTGACAGTCTCTGTGTGACCTGTATCATGTTCTTCTGGCAGGATATGAGCTTCTGAGGCTCATACGTTTGAATTCTGTTTTCCTGTTTTCCCCTTTGCCCGCCTTTCATTCTGACCTCTAAAATTTGTAAGCTAAACACTTTATATTATCTATATATTATTTTCTTCTTATAATCCCTTTTGTTTTTTAGACTAGGAAACTGCTCTTAAAATTTTTGCATTTTGGTTTCTGGGGAACTCCCATAGTGAGAAAGATGAAATCAGAGATTGATAGATATAAATGTGTGCACCTACTCTCATGAGTAGGATAAGCCTATCTGAAAGATAGTCCTCCATCAGACCAAAGTCTAAGTCAGGCTTGCCCTTAATCCTTACTGGTTTTTTTTTTTAGTACCTTTTGTTTGGTTTTTCAATTCCTCACCTGTCTCATGCGTGCCCTCAAAGAGAAAGGCTTACATCATCCGTAGGCACATTGGATACTTATTTGGAATCTTTACACTGGTCGTTTCTATTTTGTCTAACGTGTTTAGCTCTCATAGATTTGGAGAGGTGTGTGAGCCACTGGCTGCTGACATTTCACTGCTCACATGCCTTTGAGGATCTAATCACCAATACCGTTTGGAAACTAAGAAATGATCTTCCTTCCTGATAGCCTTTCTCTGCAGAGTTGCTGGTGCAACTTTCTGACCTTTTACGTACTTTGGACTGCTGTCAGCATCTCGTTCTTCCTTCGGCATCTATAAACTGTTTTTCCTTTTTTCCCAAGGAAATGTCATCAAGACGAAATAACCAACTTATCTTTCCCCTTCTTTTCTCCCTTCTCTCTCGTTCTTCCTTGAATCCATTCATTTTTATTAGTGCCCCTTTGAGGTTTGACAGATATGGATCCACAGAGGTAGGTCTGCTAGCTCCAGAAACTATTATTTTAATTGCCTTTTTTGATCTTTGGACTAACAGTAATTTTTGTCTTTGCTCCTAAATCATGGTACATTCTTTCAAGAATCCTTATTTTTTAATATTTATCAATATAATTTTACTAGGTAAAGTGACAAATTGGATGTCTGATATATAAAAACTTAAGCAGATAACAAATTTAGATACATTATGGACTAAATGGTGTTCAGTAACCCTTAAGAGCCTATGTGTAAGCCAAATTATTTCTGTTGGTCCTACACTAAGATTAAAATACAAATAAAAATGATACTGGAGGCATATAATGGCATTTACTAAGGCATAATAATAATTTTATTTTAATAATATTTTTGCTATAATAAAATATACACATTATGAACATAAAATTTAATTTCTAGTTTTTTGGGGTAGGGGGCAGGATCTCATATAGCTGAGGCTGAGCTTGAACTCCTGATGCTCCTGTGTTCTTAATGCTGGAATTATAAGCATGCTCTACCATGCTTGGTTCATACGCTGTTAAAGAAAGATGGAGCCTGGAGCTTCTTGTATATTGGGTAAGTATTCTGCTGGCTGAACTACATCCCCAAATGTACCATTTTCAATCTCATAGGTCTCATAGTTCATCATAACTAATTGTGTTGATATCATGAATCCACCTCAACTGTCCATTTATAGGACATGCTCACCATCCCAACCTGCAGTTTTGTATTCATGAAATCCTATCTTTCCCTTGTCTGCCCATTCCTTCTGTGTGATCTGCTTTCTGTCTCTGAATTGGATTGCTCAAGATATCTCACATAAGTAGGATCATATAATATGTTTCTTTTGTGTTTGGGTTCATATATATATATATATATATATATATGTACATACTATAGCTTGAGTTAATCAATATGTAGACATTTGGGTTATTTCACACTTATCCATTATAAATAATGAGTGCTTGTTTAAATTGGTGAACACATATTTGAGTCCTTGCTTTCAATTCACTAGAGGCATTAACTGCAACTTTAATTGCTATGCATTCCTTATATGATTTCCTCAGTGGCTGCATAATTTCATGTTTTTACCCACCTTGTATAAGGGTTCTTATTTCTCAACACCTTTGCCAATGCTTGTGGTCTGGCACAAAGTAGTATCTTATTAGAGTTTGGATCTGATTGTCCTGATCTGTTCTGTGATATTTTGATCACATCTGATGATAAAGTTTGTTTTGAATCAGAGGGCGGAGCTAGCTACCAGGTGACCAAAATTAGCCATAGAGTTTTTGAAGGACAGGATAGTAGTAAGACTGGGCGGAAAGAGGATCTTAGCTTTTATCGATGGAGGAACAGAAGAGATAGGTGGTTACTGTTGGCTGCTCCACTGCTTCTCTAACCTTTCAGGTTCTTACCACAATATCTATCTCCTATTTTTTTATTCATTAAGAATAATCATGTAAACGCTTTATTGATCATAGTAGTGCCCATCTGTGTATTTTCCTTGGAAAAGTGTCTACTGAAGTACTTTACCCACTTGTTGAGTTTCATTTTGTTGCCATTGAGTTGTAGAATTTTTAAAATAGTCTGAATTTTAATCTTTTATCAGATATATAGTTTATAGTTTCTATAATTTTGTAGTTTGACTTTCCACAAAGTGTCATTTGTTTAAGAAGAAAGTGAAAATCCTGTTCTTTCAAACTGCAAATATTTGACTGAGATACTGTTGTAACTGTGGGATCTCTGAGGAACCTAGAATCCTTAGTTACTGTTGACACTTCTCTGAACATTAGTGTTCTGGCCAGGAATGAATAAAAATACAGGTGGAGCCCCATTCAAACTAAATGCAGTGTATTTTTTCCTGCAATGAGACCTCAGGCCTTTGCCGCACATACTTCTTCTGCAAATCCATTTTGTTCTTTCTTAATCCTTTTTAGACACTTAGGCATCAAATATAACTGCTCATTGGAAAGAGTTCATGTCTGACCTTTGTGTACACTACAATATCTGGGTTTGGATTTCTTTGAATTTGTACATTACCTTCCTTAATATGGTATATTTAAAATATTTTAATATAATATACTTTTAAATTAAAATATAATGACAGATGACAGAACTTTGATAGATATTGTGGGACTTTAAAATCTTTATATTTTGACTTTGTCTTTTAAGTTACAAAGAAGGTAAATAGAGAAAAATTAATTCAGAAGATAAACGATAGATGGAGAAAAATAACAAATGCCTCCTCATATTTTTGAGAAATTTGTTAATTGTGAAAAGTCTTAAAATAATTTGTATTTGTTTTAAACGTTTGCTTATTTGAAATATGATCCACATGTGTTTCTCCAATATTTACAGTGACCCATATTGCAGCGTCCAATTTAGTTCTATTTGATTTTCCCTTTAATAATCCTTTACAACTTTCAAATTGTGTTATGGTGAAGTTAGAGAAACTAGATTTGATAGTGTATCCTGTCACTTACCACTGTGTCCATTCACCTTCCAATACAAGTCAGTATAATAAAGGCCTCAATTAAAAGCTTGAGAGATCTCAGTGTAGTACCTCAGCATTTTATCCTTTTAACCTGTTTTATTATTTCATTCAGATTTTGTACCTTATATTAGAATGCAAAAGTCGCATATTTCTCCCTTGATGCCTCCACTTAACCCCTCCTGTTCCCTTCCCCAGTCCACCACTCTCCTCTCCTTGTAAAGTCTATTCTATTTCTGTGGGAGAGAAAAACAATAAAAAACAACAATAAAAAAGACTATTTTCCCCACCTTGCATTCAATGCTCCATTTCCATGTCTGTATTTCTTATCTCTCTTTTCAGTGCAGTGATTTTTTTGCGAGGGGGGGGGAAGATTAATTTTCTGTCATCTCAACTGCAGGTTCTCTCACAGTTGGGAAGGTTTAGTTTGCAAGTATTATAAGAAAGTGGAGTTAGCTTAGAAGTTAACCCCTCATTGATTCAAATATTCAATCAGACGCATCTTGACGGACTGATTTAGGAGGGAGTCCTTTAAATTCAGTGCCCTACATTCTGCAGTCCCTTGAAGAACATGCAGCAGGATGTGCTCTTGCTGAGAAGTGTGACAATAACAAATGTCTGTTTCCTAAAGTTGGCACACCCCTCCAACAAAAATGGAAAGGTAGGTTTTTCTATTTTTTTGTATGATAAAAAGTTAACGTTGCTGTAATGTTCTGTTTTGAGATTAAGTACAGCTGAATCTTCCTTGTAAAACTTGGTGTAGCCTACTTACAACTACTGTGAATATTATATTGTAGTATTTTTTAAAACAAATTTCCCAAAGAATGTTTTAATTTCTAGGGTGAATAAAATATGATTTCTGTTTACATTGATCAAGAATCATGTCCTACCCTTTCAATGCAATCTTTCAATACAGTGGCCAATTTCATGCTTCAGATTCTGTTATATTCAATAACAGAATTTAGTTTTGGTTCTGTTTTATTCTTTAATATGCAAGCTTTTTGTCAACATACCTAGTTTCACAATGCTGCTGTAATGAATGAGGGTTATCTCAAGCGTATTTTGATGGGTCATGTCATATTTACATTGTATTCTGTGCTAAAAGTTGATTTCCCATTGGGCAGAAAGATGACATCATTGTATGTCAGCAGGAAAACTGTTTGTAGAGTCACTCAGATGTTTGTTCATTTTTTTCCCTTTTATTTCTGTGACCACTTAGCAAACATGGGATATAAATAGTGTCACACATTTTTTTAGGCACCTGGAATTTGGCAATGATAGCTAAATTCCTACTTGTGTAGAGCCTATATTATAGTCCGGTGGTTTTCAGGTGTTGGTACATTTTAGGAACTCCTGGACACATTTTGAAATTCCCAGGCTTAGGTTATGGCAGATGCAAATTAAATCATAATATCCAGGTGTGGACACAGCAATCAGAATTATTTTGTGAAATGTCCAAGATGACTCCAAAACATCTATATTTGAGCACCATTACTCTATAGCCAAAGTTACATTCTAATATCCATGGGAGTGATCAATGGGGAGGTCTGTTAAAACTTATAATGTGTTTTGATTTAGTAATCTCAAAATTTGTATTTCATCCACTTTCCTGCTGTTGCTGACTTATGAATTGAACTTTGAGAATGACAGATATGGAGGCTTGACACTCAGTGGGCAGTAGCAGGCTATTTGGATGGGCTTTACATAGGAACTTGTTATAAATGTACAATCTAGAGCAAGGCATGGTGGAACATACTTTAATCCTAACAATAAAGAAGCAAAGGCAAAGTGGATCTCTGTAAGTCTGAGGCCAGCCTTGTCTACATACTGGGCTCTATAGCAGCTAGGACTACATAGTGAGACCCTGTCAACAAACAAACAAACAAACAACAGAAAACAAAAATGTGAAAGAAAAGAAGAAGAACAGAAAACAGATACTTTTTCTGGTATCATGTTGGCTGATACCAGATTCAATGGACTCAGAATCTGTTGTTTAACAGAGTCCCTATGTTACCCAATGGAAATTTATTTGTAAACACTTATTATATTTCAGTGGACTTTTCTGTGCAAGTGAACTACAGGCTGATTCCTGTCTATACCTTTCTATAGAAGAAAAAAAAAGATTGTAACTTCTACAGTGTTTTGTCTCCAAAATGTTTGTGATATCAGTTAGTTAACAGGCATAGACCCTTCACAGGTGCAATAAGCCTTTAGCAAGCCTGATCAACAGTCTTTCTCAAGGAGTAGGGAAGTAGCTTTTTGAAATGGAATCAAATTCTATCTGTATCTCCTCCTGTTTCTGGGTGTATTGTGTGGGGAGCTAGCTTTGCTGGATCTTCCCTCAAGTTTCAAAGCTGCTCTTGGAATAAAGGTGTTAGAAATTTATTTTTTCTTTTGAATAAATCCAATCAGCTAACATAAGTAGTTACCCCAGCAACCTAAAGAAATTAGAATGACATGTGTATGACACATGGTGCTGTCAAATCTTCTTTCTTGAGAATTAGTCCTTTGTTACCTTGACAGCATTATCAGAGTGGGTTTGGGTCCCTGGTTTGGCTCCATAAAAAGATGAGCTTTCTTTGTTTGCAGTCTCTTACCAGATTGCCTGTGGTGCACTGCTCATGCTCTCATTCAATAATTATACAACCATAAATTGTATGCTTTCTCATTTACCTTTGTGGAACAGTTTTCTGAGTGGGAAATAAAATTTGCTTTTAGTTGTAGATGCTGACCAAGATCTAATGAGAATTTTCACTGAGTTTCTATACTGTTCTTCTTTCTGTCAGTAGTCTTAGCTCACATTCTGTATAGATGACATCTTTTAAAGGAATGGAATCAGAGGGAACTATAAACAAAATATTATAGACTAATAAATATATATTGTTAGTCTTATTAAAACAAAACAATCTAATTCCATTTATCTTTTTCCCACAAATACTTGATAGTCCCTCTATAATAGAGTTTTTCATTCACATATAAAAGTAGAGAGAAAAAGAATATATACTGGATTTCCATACTCATATTTTATTTTTATTTCTGAGACAGGGTCTCATCACACAGGTTTGGCAGGCCTGGAACTCACTATGCAGCTCTGAGTGGCCTTGAACTCAGAGATCTACTGCCTCTGCCTCCATAGTACTGGGATTTAAAGGTATGCACCAACCTAGCCTGCATACTCATACTGAATTGTTTCAAAGATAAATCTAGGTATTCTATTTAACCTGGAAATATTACAATTTGTGTCATTAACATACTACTTAAAAACATAAGTGCAACTATTAACAAGACCCCCAAAGTGGAAAAAAACACAATGTCCATGAATGGATGAGTAGGTACATGTAATGTGATAGAAACATGACTTAGCGTTTCTATGCTGTAAGAGACACCATGACCACAGCAACTCTCATAAAGGAAAACATTTAATTGTGGAGGCTTACATTTTCTGATGTTTAATCTAGTATCATCATGGTATGACATTGTGGTATACAGGTGGGCATGGAGCTGGAGAAGGAGCTGAGAGCCCTACATCTTGGCCCACTGGTAATAGAAAGTGGTCTGAGACCCTGGGCATGGCTTGAGCATGTATGAAACCTCAAAGTCCACCTTCATAGTGACACATTTCCTCTAGCAAAGCCACACCTCCTAACAATGTCATTCCCTATGAGCTTATGAGGCCAATTACATTCAAACTACCACAATACATGTAATGGAACATTGTTTCACCATGAAATGAAGTACTGGTATGTGGCTATAATTTCGATAAACCCCCAAAGTACTGTACTAAGTAAAATAAGCTTGACATAAATGCTGCTTTGTTATGACATTTGTCTTGATTTCTGTGTAGCATCAAAATATATAAGTGCACAGAGGCAGAAATCAGATTGACGGTTGCCAGGAGGAAAACTGCTGAACTGGTAAGGGCAGTAGGAATGTGCTGGAAATAAGTGAAAGTTATACATATTGAGTAGATGATTTTCTTTCCTTCAGGATAATCCCTAGGACACTAACAAATGAAGAGAGGAGTGATGACAGAGATTACAAATTGTTAAGGCTATAAAAAGAACACTGCCCTAAGAGAGAAAACATTGGGAAGTTCTTTAGTGTTGTAGGGAGGCTGCTTGTGTTTTTCCCAGCTGCTCAGCAGCTTAGACCCAAAATAACCACACAGAAACTATATTATTTAAAACACTGCTTGCCCCATTAGCTCTAACTGTTTATTTGCTAACTCTTTCTTCTTAATTTAACACATCTCCATTAATCTGTGCATCACCAAGAGGTCATGGCCTACCAGCAATGTATCAGCATGCCTGTCTCCAGCCATGACTTCATGGCTTCTCACTAACTCTGCTTCCTTTCTCCCAGCATTCAATTTAGTTTTCCCCACCTACCTAAGTTCTGCCCTATCAATACGCCAAGGCACTTTCTTTATTCACCAATGAGGTTCCCCTCTATATGCTATGAATACCATTGGTGAATAAAGAAACTGTCTTGGGCCTGTGCAGGGAATAGAGGTAGGTGGTGGAAAGCTAAACTGAATGCTGAGAGAAAGGAAGGTGGGGTCACAGAGAAGCCATGTAGCCCCTGCTGGAGACAGATGCTGGGAACTTTACTCAGTAAGCCACAGTCACATGGCGACACACAAATTATTAGAAATGGGCTTAATTAATATGTAAGAGTTAGCCAATAAGAATCTAGAGCTAATGGGCCAAGCAGTAATTTAAATAATATAGTTTCTGTCTGATTATTTCTGGCTGAGCAGCCAGAAGCCAACAATCAGCCTCATTCAACACCACACCACTTTAGATATCCAGGTTCTATGATGTGGGTCTATAGTGTCCCCAAAAGATTTGTGTGTTAAAAATCTGACTGCCAGAATGATGTCAATGTGATGTGGCAGCAATTTTAAGGGACTAAGTGGAGGGTGTTACGTAACTGGGGGTAATGAGCCTTGAAGTGGATTGTGGGACCTTGAATCCAGCCATCCCTTTTCGTCTTTCATCTGTTAGAAACAAGGCGAGAGATTTAATTGACACTTTTATGTACTTTTCCATGATATGTGGCTTTACAAGTGGACCAAAGCAATATGATCAATTAATTGACCGTTGGTCATTTAAACCTGGGAGCTAAGACAAACATCTCTTATAAGTTGATTTACCTCAAGTATTTGTTATGGGTGGTGGAGAGCTCACTAACACACAGGTCAAGGGAAGAACTTTATGAGACTGTAATATTTAAACTAAGAAGTATGAGAGTGAGGCTTCTAGAACACTTGGGAGTGTTGAGAAAGAAGACCTCAGTGCAGGTGTGAGTAACTGCTGGGACCATGCAGATGTACCTCAGTTTGAGTGTCTGTGTCTGCCTTGCTGTGCACCTGGACAATAAAACTCCACAGTTCAGTTCATGAATGAATCATGAGTGATCTCAATGCTTTTCTCCAAGTTATAGTGTTATGAGAATATTTATGTAAATGGGGTCATAACAAGTACACTTTTATTTTACTGAACTTTTCTATTTTCCCATTCATCTTTACTTGGATGAGACAGAACTGTAAAAAATGATAATAGTACTAGGGTAGAATATAGTAATAAAAATGTCTTAATGGAAGGAATGGAAGAAGCTGAAGAACAGACTATGTCAGGGGAGGTAGTGTCAGGAAAGCAAAGAGAGGAAGAAAAGTCATTTTGTCTATTGTGTGAGGAATTGCAATGCATTTGATGCCAATTCTGACCCCTGTGGATGTGTGCACATCAACAACAAATTGTTTGCCACTGGAAGGAAGCTTTAGCTATGTAGTGGGGATCATATAGTGCTTCTTCTTTAGGGATCACATGAGACTTGAATCCTATCCTAGTTGTATGCCTGGTGCAAAGCAAACCCAAAAGAAGTGTTTTGGTTTGAAAAGAAGCAAAAATAATGTCCACTACACATTGCTTCAGCTTTCTAGACATGCTCAATTTCATTTTTTGTTCTCATGCTTTTATTCCTTGGGTTCATATTTTTCTTTACCAAGATGTTAAAAAATATTTTCATAAGAATAGAGTTTTTGAGGTAAGGTTGCATGCAGCCTATGCTGGCCATTTATCTCAATGAGCAGATGAAGATAACCTTGAACATCTATCTGACCTCCCTGTTCCAATTCTCAAGTATTTTAATTACAAGCTTATGATGTGGTTTGTGTGGTGCTGTGATCAAACTTACAGCTTCAGGCATGCTAGGCAAACACTCTATCATCTGATCTACATCCCCAACCCAAGAAAATTGTTAATGTTTTTTTGAGTAGTCTGGGTTTTCTCTTCAATCTTTTAAAATATTTTAATACTATCAGAAGATTCGTTGCCAGACCTTACACTGCTGATTGTAGTCAGTACATTCAAACAGCAAATGGTAATTGAAACAAGCCATTATTTGAAGCATCTAGTTGCTTGACTCAGTTGATTTGCTTTCACGCTATTGTATGTGGACAACGTGGCTTACTCTGAAGTTCTAGTACCAATTATAAGAAATTTACTGTTTATTACAAAAAATGATACTACAGGATACAGAGGGCATGGAGATAAAGTAGATAAAATATTGACTTAATTTTCTAACTCCTTGTCACCGTAGTTAGCATTTAGTACCTTATTCTTACTCAGTGAATTGTATGAGCTTATTATATTTTATTGATTTTTCTTGTGTATGTAGAAACAACTTTATTAAGGCAAAGTAAGCTGCTTGTGAGTAATTAATTATAGTAATAAAATCTGATTTTGTTATTTGTTTACTCCAAAACTTTGTATTTTTTTTTACTGTATATATTCACATTTAACAACTTAGGAGCAAAAAAACTGAAGGAATAAAACTATAAACTCCAAATGACTGAAAACATGCAATGTTCATCTTTCTGGGTCTGGGTTTGCCTACTCAGAATGATTATTTCCAGATCCATCCATTTACTTGTTAATTTTTCATTATTATTAATATCTGAGTGATATTCCATTGCATAAATAATGTTACACTTACATTATCAGTTCATCAGATGATGAATATCTAGGATATTTCCATTTGCTGGCAATAGTGAATAGAGCAGCAATGATCATGGATGAGCAGGTATCTTCATAGTAAGATATAGAGTCTTTTGGGTATGTACTCAAGAGTGGAATAGCTGGGGCATGTAATAGGCCTATTTCTGCTTTTTCTGAGGAACTGCCACATTTACTGCAACAGTTTGCACTTTTTACTGGGAATTAATGTGTTCTTTCTCTCACATGAAAGCCAGCATTCATTGTCGTTTTTTCCCTTTTTGATCTTAGCCCTTTGACTGGAATAAAACATAGTCTAAAATTATTGTATTTGCATTTATTTGATATATAAAAATATTTAAATGAGTTCTTTTAAACATCTTGTAGTATGAGGGGTGGCTGTGTCCCCGCTGAGGAGCGGGCCTCGTTCCCCAGCGACTGACTCCTAGCCGTGGGCCTCCTTTTGGCCCGAAATAATTACACACAAACTGGATTCATTTAATACACTGCCTGGCTATTAGTTCTAGCCTCTATTGGCTAATTCTCACATCTTATTTCAACCCATTTTTAATAGTCTGTAAGTCACCATGAGGTAGTGGGCTTACCAGGAAGATTCAGCATGTCTGACCCTGGTGGCTTCATGGCAGGCTCTCTCTGACTCAGTCTTCTTCCCAGCATACTGTTCTCTTTTCCCTGCCTATCTAATTCCTGCCCTATCAAAAGCCCAATGCATTTTTCTTTATTAACCAATGAAAGGAACACAAAATATAGAAGAACCCTCCTACACCAACATCTCTGTCATTTGTGTTTCACCTTTGAAAACTTCTGGTTAAGTTCTATGTTTCATTAAAAAATTTTATTTGTCTGTTTGATTTCTTGATATTTGTTTATTTACTTTTTTGAGTTTGTTGCATAGTCTAGATACTAACCCTCTATCTGATGTACAGCTGGTAAAGATTTTTCCTCACTTCGTAGACTGACTCTTTACTGAAATAATGGTGTCCTTTGTTGTACAGAGGAGTTTCAGTTTCATGAGGTGCAGTTTGCTGATTGTCTCAATGGCTATGCTATCAGATTTCTGTTCAGAAAGTCCCTTCCTATGCTAATATTCTGAATTGTCACTTATATTAGATTCATGGTATAAAGTCTTATGTTGAGGTTCTTTTATTTGTTTATTTATTTTATTCGTTTTACATCCCAACCACACCTCTTTTCCCATTTCTCTACCTCACCCCAGCCCACACCTAGCATCCACTCCTCCCAAAGGGTAAGGCCTTCCATGGGTGTAGTAGGAGGCTGCTTGTTTGTTCCAGGCTTCCCAGACTAGAAATAACCACACAGAAACTGTGTTAATGAAATCACTGCTTGGCTAATCATTTAAACATATTGCTAGCTAGCTTTTATATCTTTGCTCTTATAACCCATTTCTATTATTTTACATTTTACCATGAGGTTCATGGCCTACCAGCAAGGTTCCAGTTGTTATCTTGCCTCTTTCCCCTCTGATGGCTCCATGGCATCTTACTGACTCAGCCTTATTTCTCCCAACATCCAGTTTAGTTTCTCTGCCTAGCTCTACTCTGCCCTATCACAGGCCAAGACAGTTTCTTTATTCATTAACAGATAAAAGCAACACATATACAGAAGGACCTCACACACCACACGGAGAGTTAACAAAACCTGGCACATAGGAAATGGGTTTTCAAAAGCTAGCTCATGCACCAGGGATAGATCCTGTTCCCACTGCCAGGGACTCCTCAATTAGCGTAGGCTACACAACTGTCTCTTGCATGCAATTTGGTCCCATGTAGGGTTCACAGCTGTCTAGAGTTTGTGAGTTCCCCTGAGCTTGGGTCAGCTGTCTCTGTATATTTCCCCAGCATGAACTTGACCCCCACCCTATTCATATAATCCATCCTTCCTCTCTTCATCTGGAATCCTGGATCTTGGTCTGGTGCTTGGTTGTGAATCTCTGCATCTGGTTCCATCAGCTACTGGATGAAGGCTTTATGATGGATGACAGGGTATTCACCAGTCTGAATACAGGAGGAAGATTAGTTCAGGCACCCTTTCCAATTTTGCTATGAGCCTTAGCTGGTTTTATCCTTGTGGATTGCTGGAAATTTTAAGTCTTTGATGAAAGAAATTGGAGAAGATATCAGAAAATGGAAAGATTTCCCATGCTTTTGGATAGGTAGGATCAACATAATAAAAAGGGCAATCTTACCAAGAGCAATCTACAGATTCAATGCAATTCCCATAAAAAACCCAACAATTTTTAACATACCTCCAAAGAACAATACTCAACTTCATGTGGAAAACAGAAAACCCAGAATAGCTAACACAATCCTATACAATAAAGAAACTTCTGGAGTTATCCTTGGCTCCAAGCTCTATTATAGAGCTATAGTAATAAAAAACAGCATAGTATTGACAAAAACAGATGCATCAACCAATGGAATTGAATTAAAGACCCTGACATTAATCCATACACATATGAACACCTGATTTTTGACAAAGAAGCTAAAATTGTACAATAAAGAAAGCATCTCAACAAATGGTGCTGGCATAACTGGAGATCAACATGTAGAAGATTGCAAATAGATTCATATCGTCGCACGAAACTCAAGTCCAAGTGCATCAAAGACCTCAACATAAATCTAGTTTCACTGAACCTGCTAAAAGAGAAAGTGGGAAATAGCCTTAAGCACACTGGCACAGGAGATCACTTCCTAAATGTTGAGTTTCTTGATGCACTTGATGTTGAGTTTTATACGAGGTAGGAGAAAAGGCACAAGTTTCATTCTTCTACATGTAGTTATTCTGTTTAATCAACATCTCTTGTTGAAGATGCTGTTTATTTGCTAATGTGTATTGTCAATTTTTTTAAAAAATCAGGTTAAAGGTGTATGGACTTATGTGTGAGTCCTCAACTCTGTTCTACTGATCAATGAGTCAGATTTGTTTTGGGTCGTTTGAGTTTCCACGTGGAACTTAAGATTATTTTTTTTTAAGGTTCTGAGAAGAATTGCGTTGGAATTTTGAAGGGGATTGTATTGAAATTATAGATTTACTTTGGTAGAAGGTCCATTTCTCCAATATTAATCCTTTCAATTTACAAACTTGAGAGGTATTTCTATCTTCTGCTATTGTATTTTTGATATCTCAAAGCTTTTCTTGTGCAAGTCATTCTTGTCCTTGGTTATATTTATCATGTGTTTGTGGTTATTGTATGTTTGTAATTTATAGATGGAAAGGCTACTGATATTTTGCATTATTTTGTTCCCTGCCACTTTGCAGAATGTGCTTATCAGTTGTAGAAGTCTTTTCATGGAGTCTTCAATATTGACTATACTGTAAACCCCATAAATTTTGTATGTATGTAATTCTTTGTTCCAAAATTTACTGTCTTTAGAGACTTAGGTGTGCTTGCTTAATCTTCATAAACTTTAATTCCCTTATCATCTGGTTTTGAATATTAAATTTTGATATAGTTAAATCACCATCAAAACTAAAATACTGTACAAATATAAGTACATGCCACTGAATGTAAAAATTTCACTTAGTATTTGTAAAAGATTATTTATTTATTTATTTACTTATTTATTTTTGACATAGCATCTGACTATCTGTCTTTGGCTGGCCTATTACTACTGTGTAATCCAGGCTATCCTTTAATTCATGACCATTCTCTTGCCTTAACCTCTCGAGTTAGGTGTGTGCTTTCAGGCCTGGTGAAGTTTTAAGTTTTGCAAATTTTTAAGATTTTTTTTTATTTAGCAATCTTGTATATAAGAAATGGTTTACACAGTAGATATGGAACAAAATAAACATGTTCTTATGGGGTAGTTTTCCCATGAAACACAGTATGCAGTTTTCAGTGTGCAGCTGACATTGTAAAAAATATCATCCTACTGTTTTTCTGAATTCATGTAAGTAGAAATCATTCTGTAACCTTTCCAATGTCTGTGCATTAGTCTTCAAAATACCTTTAGAAATGACTCTTCCCTTGATTCTAAAAGTCATCCATAATTTGGTTTTTCAGTATGCCAAGTACTTTTTAAAAGATTTTTTTCTTGTTAGGTCTTCAAATACTTATAATAAAGTTTTATTCCTTTCTTCTATTTGTCTGCTTTAATTTAAGGAAACAACTGAGCATACTTTTAAATGGCCTGATTAGTGAAAATCACAACATTTGGGTTTGATTTACCAAAAAGAATGAATGCAATTAGCACTAGCTTAAATTTTGTCTTTTGCCATATGAACATTCTTATGACTACGTTCGAGTTCCCAATAATTTGAATTATGGAAAATAATGCTTCTTTTCTAATCCCATGAACATACTTGAAGTGTTAGTTTAAAATGATCACTATGTATTTTCCATTGGGCACACAGCTTAGCCTTCTTGAAGAGTGAGGTTTCACATATGCTCTGATATTTACTACCTATGGCAAGCTGCATTTATGATTAATAGGTAAGTATCATTTTAAAAAAAGTATGGCTGAAGGCAGAAAATAAAGTGTTGATTGGTTCATTAAGCAATTCAATCCCAAACCATAAAAAGTCAACTTTAATCTTGCCTGAAGCCTGGCAAATCTTGCCATAAACACTTTTCATAAACCTTCTACTTAAACCTCGCCTTGCAGTTCTATTAATCTAGCAATAATTCAAAGTGACACTCCCATGTGGCAATGTAAATCTGTAAGATGGATCTTACAAAACGTAAACCATGGCAAAGCCATGGATAATTGCAGAAAAATGCAGGCTTCAGTTGGGCATGTCCTTATGAATTGCTTCTGCTTTGGTTGATAGATGGGTGGACCATCACACAATGTGTTCATAAGCATGAAAACAATTCAGGTAGTCATTGATCTAAAGTCCTTGCATCTGGAGATATCCTTTGTGAACTTAGAGCAGTTTACTGAAGACCTGAATTTGTTTGCCTTATTATTCCTCTTCTGTGATGTGCTGTTGTGTAGAATTTTTAGCATCAGAACATGATAGTTTTGCTAATATGCTCTAAGTATATGTAGAGGCTTTGTATAATAGGCAGGCTTTCAGAAACTCATATGAATTCCCAGATGGTACCTTATAGTTTCTCATTACTTATTAGTCTAGAAGTTAGAGCTGTCAAGCTTGGTATAACAGCCTTAACCTTAGACATGCAGTGATACTTTAGTCATGTTATTTGGAAATGAAGACAGCATTTCTGCTTTATCTAGGGTAGAGATGACATTTATAAGAAGAAGTTTAGAAGAAGCAGCCCTGAGCAGGCAAATGGTTTGTTCATGTCTGCCTGCTGGAGTCACTCAATGGTAGCAATCTGCTCTCACATAAAAGTAAGGCTTGAGGGAAGGTTCAAATGCCTCCTACTGACCCCACGGGACATTTATGCTTAAATAAGACAGGTGTTGGGGAACTACCTAAAGCTATGGAATATTTTTTTTCCTCCCGGCATGTACCTTCTGTCTTTGGATTGACTAGAGAAAAAAGGTCCACTTTGATGCCATATGGGATGAAAACCAAAGTTGAGCCACACACTGCTTGAGCACACTGCAGCTATAACTCAGCAAGATGGGTATGCAATTAATTGTGGAGGATTTTTCTCCCCTGATAGATTTTCAGTTCCTGTCTAGTACATAGCATGATGCTTGGCCTATCTGGGAGCTTATTTAGCATTTGTTGGATGATTTAAACACTAAGGTCATTGCTAGAAAAATGGAACTTTGAGTGTTACTGATCCAGTAGCAGGAATGAGAATGACACTGGAGTCTTCTGCAGTTACCTTTTGATGAGGGCCAGATAAGGGGGAAGTGCATTTGTGCCCAGGGAACACTGCAGGATGTTCGTGGATTCAATTAACAGGAAATCATGGAATTACTGCATCTCCTGCTCTTCGGTAATACACTTAACAATAGGAAGTTTAAATACACTTTAGCTCATGTGGATGTTTAAGACATTCATATTAGTGCCATGACATTGATTACACGGAATGTAAATCAACTGCACTCCAGGACAGGTCTGTTGTTTCATAGTCTTTTTGTTTTTGTTAGTTTTTTTGCACTTTTTTATTGTCAAAAGAAAAATTTATATTTACTCCCCTTGTCCCAGGCCCTCCGGCTCCTCCACAACCCCACCTCCCTCCCCTTGCTTCCTTAAGAGGGGGCAGGATACCCTGCCCTGTG